>OX371279.1:4782500-5170000 GCA_947310995.1 Yponomeuta cagnagella
AGCCGCTGCTGCCAGCAATTCGCCTTAGACTGTCGTTCCAGTGAGCGGATGGGCGTCCTATGCTGCGTCGGTCAATATTTCGCAAACAGATTTAAACGACAAATCACCAAGTTCTTGCAAATCACTATTAAATTGAGTATTCTATTCCACTTGGAGTGAGTTTGAGCAAGCGATAAGCTGTGCCGGCGGAAAACGGCGCGCGGCGTGTTGAGATAGAATAATAATATAATCTTATAATAGGGGTTAAAGTATGAAATTGCCGTTTTATTGCAATAGGTTCTTTGAATTGACATAGAATCTTCATGGTTTGAGGTTTTCGAATGAAACTTTTTTCAAATGGTTTCTATGATGTTCTTTTTTTAAAAAATGTGAAACATTTGAATATCGACTTTCAATTGTTTTTGTTATTCAATTTAGACAAGAAAGATGGATACTGCGAAAATTCGAGTGATTTTTGAATACGAGTTCCGACGCGGAACTTAAAAATCTTAAAAATTTAAAAATCTTATGTCACAGTGTTTGTTATCGAACTCCTCCGAAACGACTTCGCCTATTTTTATATGATTTTTTTTCTTGTATGTTTGGTAGGTCTGAGAATAGGTCGCAGGCTAATTGATATGGTAAAACAACGTTTGCCGGGTCAGCTAGTTATATTATAAAATATGAGTTTGCTTTATCAATAACTTAATTTATGTTCTATGAGGTGAAGAGCCTTGCTCTACTAGTAGAGATATTTGTCCAAGTTCACATAGTGCGACGCCCTACAAGCAATCACTATCTGAACGTACATAAATAGCACAGGGCATTCGGTTCAAATTAAGATGATAGTTCCTCACCCTGTTGACCTCCGTAGACCCATCGTCCTAGACTCAAATGACCTTTAGTTCAATAAACTGTAATAGATTATACCTACCACAATTTAAAATTTATAAAATCAAGTTGGACGAGCTAGCCCATACAATGAAGGCAGGCTGGTTCGATTTAACCCAGAGGGTAGGCAGACACCAGGGACTGCCACTTGTCACGATCCTGACAGATCACTTTCGCTTCATCGACATTCATTAGTCGTTGCATGCACGCACGCCGGTACTTTTTATCTTGCCCTTTGCTAATACATCCCCTATTTGGTCGAAGTATGTCCGCCTGGGTCAATTTAACAATTGCTTTTAATTAATGTTTTTACAATATTTTTGAAGTAATAAGGCAGATCGCAACACATTCGTTGGGTGCGGCAGGTGGGGTGACGGCCCCTTGCCTCCACTTCATCTTTGCTCCGCCCGACTCTTTATTTGTACTGTGGGCCGACGGTATGTATAGAGTTCACACGCTTCTCGCGTGAACACAAGTCTTAGTTCGGAGCAGTCTTCAGATAAAAACTGTTACCTACTTATAAACAAAGTTTCGAATTATTATTGTAAAACTAATTTGGATATAACCTGGCTACCCAGAGTACAGGGAATCCTAATTTGGGAGTAATTAACCATTATTGTAACCCTGTACAATAAAGATTTTTTATTTCACTTCATTTTAAAATATCCAGTAGAAAATGTAAAATATTACTTTGTAAAAGACAATAAGAGGTGGTTTTAATGGAAAATTACCGATCGCAATTTTTCTCGTGTATAAAACCTCTAATAACGCTTTGATCAAATCCTTAGCTGCTCTGATATTTACCCGTTTGCGAAGCAAAAGAAGCTTTATTTATTACTTTTATTGTACCTAAAATAGATATGCAATACGACGGTCGTATGTATTGCATATCTATTTTAATAATTTGACTGCGACAAATTGACTTTAGTCAATTATGTAATTTTAGTACCCACATAACCGCGTATTTTTATTACATATTTTTATTGCATCGACTACCCGTATATAGTTTTTTGTCTCCGTCCATGGTTACCTGGAAGAAATTGATTTTAGTAATAGGGACGCCAATCTCAGTGCCTGCGACTCAAGGATCCAATTCGACTAAAAAATATTTTTGCTATTTAAAGTTATTTTATACTACAGTTTATATTTATTTTATACTATTGTAAATAATCACTACAGAGCGTCACAATCACAAAAAACTGATATTATGCAATACAAACCGCTTTTTTGCCATAAACAAAATAAAACCTCGAAAAATTACGCACCCCGCTTTTTTAAGTACTTCCGGTTCTTGTACCGTACGCCTGTTCCGGACGCATTGACAAAGGAGGTACTGACAAAGAAAATCATAACTTAAAAAGTTTTGTATCGGAATAGGCTCTACAGACCTTATCTAAAATCGGAACAAACTGATTGCTTCAAAATTCTGACCGAGCCTCATTCGATTGTGATTTGCTAACTTATCTAACACGTGACAATAGCGAAATTGTACTGGATAATCAGTGCGGTGACTCCTTAAAGCAGAATTGTAATCTAAGATAATTTCACCGTCAATTCATTTCATTTATCACCCCTAAATAAATGGTATACTAATTTTAATTGATATTACATTACCCAGTTTATTTGTGTAATGCATACCTATTAGTAAAATAATTAAGAGAAATACAAAAAAAATAACATTTCTTACAGCGCCCCCCGCACCGTATGAACCGGCGAATTTATTCAAACCATGGACCTATTTTTTTAAATATATACATAATAAATCTGTAAAATCACCACAAGCTGTAAAGTCATTAAACCGTGGTCTTACCACAATGACGGTTACAAATAACCAGGTTATGAAAAACCAGACAGTGTATGCACTATCCGTCGTAAATATCTATATCTGCCACCATCAGATTCTCCATATTGCGAGGTGTTTGAATCATGGACCTATTACATACGACTCTAGGAGTGTAATAAGAATATACCTAAACTTTCGTCTTTCTGAGATTCCAACCACATACTGCGATCGCCAACTCGCCTGCCAAGCGTGTCGATTATGGAAAAACCCCTCATGGTTATGAAAACCATGACGGAGGCCCATATCCTGCAGTGTGCGTCAAATGGCCGATGATGATGATGATGATGAGGTAAACATGGTAAACTGTTTGCGTCCAATACTTAAACATTTTTATCAATATTTATAAAAATAATAATAACATTGAACATTGGTCATTAAACGACTTTACCTATTTACACGGTTGAATCACATTGAAGTAATGTCATTGGAAAACATTGAATACTGAAAACTGCTTTCATTGCATTATATTGTAGGGTCAATCTCATTGAAAGCGTTAGCCGAGATTTAGCTTTCAATGAAATTGCGCAATGGCATTGCAATGTATGTAGACGTTTCAATGGCATTGAAGCAATTAAATTGAAATCAAAATTGAACCGTGTAAAATAGCTTGACGTCTCAATACGATTAAAGCAATGAAACCGAAAGCAATATTGCACCGAAATTTAACCGTGTAATATCGCTTCAACACAAAACCCTTATGATGAATGCGAGGAAAAATTTAGGTGGAGCCTACCACATAAATTGTTCGTGGAACCTCAAACATTTCTACAACGGTCTAGTCGCAAACTGAACACGTCTCCTTTCTTTTAAGTCGATTAGAAAGCGGCACACCTAGTAGGTCGTTTGAAAAGATGCGAACCGTAATTTTAGCACCATCTGAATGATTATCATGACCGTAGGCGCTTTAGAACTGAGGTGACTGACGAAGCCTATAAGATTAGCAAGCTGAAGTGGCAGAGGGCTGGTCACATATGCCGAAGAAACGATGGTCGACGGGGTGCAAAGTTCTCGAGTGGAGAGATCACGAACTGGCTAAGGCAGCGTAGAACGCCCACCTGGGCCTCGATGCTGTTAGTGTATTCTAGTATAATGACAGATACACTGTCGGGTCACGTGACTTGTTTTTTTATACCATTGACGCCTAGAAGGTTTGAAACGCGTGCCCGCGTAGACTTAAAGCAGCCATGAAATGAAATCGCCATGTTCATGCAGTTGTCATGATACTACAATGCATTAACAGAATCTAGGCCCAGCTCGCTGGACCGACGATCTGAGGCTGATTGCTGGCAGTGGCTGGATGACGATGGCCGAGGGCGGAAGGAAGTGGCGTGCCTTGGAGGAAGCCTATGTCCAGCGCTGGTCGAATACGGGTGATTGATTTGTTGATGGGCGCTTTAATATTATATCTCTGGGTATTTATAAACAATTCTTTGTAGGTACAATCAAGCCAGTGTTAACTGGCTAAGTATTATCTATACTATTGTGATGTCACTTTGCCCACACAATAGTATTTAATTGCTCCAACGTACCCGTAATTGGCCTCCGACGCTGGACAATGCCACATAAATCAAGATAAAGGACAATTTAACTCGACTGTGAGCTTCCGGTCTTTAAACTATAGATCAGATAAGGATAAATACATCACGAACAGTTCTGCCTTCATTCAACACCTATGAGTATGAAAGCAGCCGTATATACTGGCCGATTTCTAGGTGGTTTGAAAGCCGTGGTTATGAAATAAGTAATTAAAAATGTCATCTAATTAGACCATTACTTTTAAGCGTAAGCAAAAATTAAAAAAAAATATATTTGAGAAAATCTTGTTTCGAGTTGAGAAATTTTGTTGAATAAAATGCGCGAACAATTAGTACCGGCTCTCCGTCTAACAAAACAATGACCCACGGACCCGAGGTACGCACGCACCGCTCTGGATAGTTACTAATGATTCCAATAGATTCGAGTTTGTGTCGAGATAGTTTATAACAGTGCGTTTTTCAAATGAACAAACTAGCATATTCGATAGCTATTGTCAGGCACGTTCATTTTGCTAAGTCTCTCAAACCACCCAAAATATACTATAGTGTATTTATATTTAAATTAAATGTATATTTATATCGAGTCGACTCTTGAAGTTGTAGACAAATACGTCTACTTAGGACAAACAGTCCTACTAGGCCGGTCCAACTTCGTGAAAGAGGTCAATCATCGAATCCAACTCGGCTGGGCAGCATTCGGGAAATAAGTTTGACGAAAAGTCTTTTCGTCTAATATACCTCAATCGCTCAAGACAAAATTATACAACCAGTGTGTGTTACCAGTGATGACTTATGGCACTGAAACATGTTCTCTCACTATGGGCCTCATAAGAAGGCTCAGGGTCACGCAACGGGCTATGCTCGGAATTTCTCTAGGAGATCGAATCAGAAATGATGAGATCCGTAGACGAACGAAAGTCGTCGACATAGCCCAGCGGGCTAGTAAGTTGAAGTGGCAGTGGGCGGGGCACATAGCACGCAGAACTGATGGCCGATGGGGCCGAAAAGTTCTCGAATGGAGACCACATATCGGCAAGCGCAGCTTAGGACGACCGGCCACAAGATGGACAGATGACCTCATCCAAGTGGCAGGAAGGCGCTGGATGCAGGCCGCTTCCAACCGGTCTTTTTGGAAATCCATGGAGGAGGATGTCCAGCAGTGGACTTCTTGTGGCTGAATGATGATGATGATATTTATAACTATGTATATTTTATGTTCTGGGCTCATACCTCACATGATTTATCACCGCTAAGTATAATTAATAACAATGAAGCCTTTATTTGTCACACTGTAGCTCACAAAGAATACTACTGGCTTACTCACCAGGGGCACGTTTAATAATACTGTAATTCATAGTTTACTATGGCAACTCGATGCACATTGCATAGCCGAGTTTTCCTACTTGTTAATCTGTGGGTCAATTGACTTTGCTATGTACATCGAATTGTCATAGTGAACCTTGTACTAGGAAATAAGGCCCTGGTGTCCTCATTGGCAATTTTAAATGCTTATGTATGTGTGCACCTCAGGCACTCAGGTTTCCTCACAATATTTTTACTTCACCGTTAGCGAGTGGTATGGCTACTATAAACCGCTAACGGTGAAGGAAAAACATGTGTTAAAAGATAAACGTATCGTGCGTGACTGACTTGCAAACAATTCACTCATGGCCACAAAAAAAAAACAAAAATAAACCTGTGGTTTTTATCATACTGCTTTCTGGTTCCTTAAGATATATGCCTAGCCTAGAGGTCCCCTAGAAACGATGTACCTAATTTTAACTCCAAGTGATGCAGACTATGCTAAACAAAATAATGTAAAGAAAGAAAGAAGACACCTTACATGGACTTTAGAGCAATAAACAATTATTTTGATAGCCATTTGAAGAGAGTATTCTTCGAGTACCTCAGAAGTGCTTATAAGGGAGTTTTCACAATTCCGTTTCCAAAGGGGTGCAAAGAGAGGTAAAGTTTATAAAAAACAACACCGTGATTGTTGAAGTGTTTGAGAAAAATATATTATTTGAAATGCCATGCGAACAACTTTATATGCTAAAACATAATTATGTCTTTGTATTGTGTGTAGTCGCGTGGACGATGGTGATGGTAACGCAGATGACGTCACTTGTTTACCAGGTGTACGAGAGCAGCGCTACAGAGCCGCCGCGCTGGGAAGGTTCGCCTCTGACACAGCAGAGGAAAACCAACGCCAACCGGTGTCCTATCCAAGGGTAAGTTGGAATAACAATGCAGCCTATATACGTCCCACTGTAAGGCACAGGCCTTCTCTCAGGGAGAGAGTATGGTCTTAATCACCACGCGTACCCACTGCGGATTGGCAATTTCAAGCACTGAGGTATGTAAACACTTCAGAAACCCAGGTTTCCTCACGATATTTTCCTTCTTCGTGAGCGAGCGGTATTGCTACTATAATTTCACAAACTTACGAAACTTCGAAAATAATGTCATTGGTACATGCCGGCATTCGAACCCACGACCTCCGGAATGAGAAGCCTGCGTTCTACCGCTCCGCTACCACCGCTCAGAAAGCTCTAAATTTGGAATAAATAGATACAAATAGTAAAAAAGCAGACAAGTGCGAGTCGGACTCGCCTACCGAAGGTTCCGTACAAATTTGTAGGTACTTACATGTTTTAATAGTTCAGGAATCGAGTCGCAGTTTTTTCCGAGCTTCAAAGACAATTTTTTTATTATTTAATTACAAAAGTATAGTTTTCAGATTTTTCCTTGTACTTGTAGCATAAGGCGATATTACTTGCAAAATTTCATAGTTCTGGGTCCCCGGAAAGTACCCTATAAATTTTGATTCCTTGAGTGTTGAAATATATGTTTTCTTGCGGCATAAACGGCAGCATCTTTTTTTTTACGTTAAGGTGGAAAATTTATTTTTTCACAGCTTCAAGGGACTGTGGACTTGAGTATATGGTTAAATGTCAACTCGGTACCTCCACGCGTTCCCGAGATAAAGGGTCTTGACAGACAGACGGACGGACTACAAAAGTGATCCTATAAGAGTTCCGTTTTTTTCCTTTTGAGGTATGGAACCCTAGAAACAAACACATAAAACGACAACAAAATTACAATCGCCAATCAGCTGTAGGCACAAAATTATTTTTTTACCTCATCACTTGTCGGTTCTTCATTATCTAATAACCGGTTGCTTACTTCTTTGTTAGTTTTTTGACCAAAATATCTACACGTTACAAAGACATTACTAATCGGTTTTAATTTTTAAATTCCAGGGACGAATCGAAGGCAATCTGGGCAGCCCTACGAGCTCTGCTCCTAGATGAGTCCTTACTGAAGAGTTACGAAAACGCCTTCGATAATATAGCTGCTGACGTCTCCAGACGGTAAGCTATACGTTAACTTTTGCCTTTGTTCATACACTATTTATTATTTACTATTAGTACTTCGCAAGTGGACGCTTCAATTCTGGGAATAGGCATTGAATCTTGGGTCGTATACCTGCAGTAATGTATTGAACACTTAAATACTGTACCTATACCTACTTTAAGAACAGTGCCCTAGGTTTTTGGGAAGTGGAAGCTAAGAGATCCATAGCACGGGAAAAACTTTATGGACTCTGTCTCCTGCTACGTAATGTAACATGCTAATGCTAAGAGCTTTATCAATTTTTAGTGCATTGTGTACCGGAGAAAGTAAAATATATTTGTATTGGATTGTATGTATTAAGATGATTTTGTCTTTGTGAATGGCCTTAAAACGCGAGACCAAATTTTATACTTTTTAAACGTTTACACTTTTTACATACGTCGTACGTTTCTGAAGTAGTGCAAATGTGCTTCCACACATTATATTTACTGGACAGCGCTCATGCAGTTTCATCATCATCATCATCCATTCGACGCCCACTGCAGGACATAGGCCTCCATCGTGGTTTTCATAACCATGAGGGGTTTTGCCATAATCGCCACGCTTGGGAGGCGGTTGGAATCTCAGGAAAACGCTGCTGCCCGTCTCCTGGATATTGATTTCCTTAGTCGCCTTCTACGACATCCACGGAAGCAAATGGAGTGACGCTATTCTCAATCCGGCGCCACAAGGAATGCAGTTTCATAAACTAATAATTCTTGTCTTTTACAAATTGGTATACCAACGTTAGCAATTTGTATAATTTTCCGTTTATCCTGCATGTACCTAAACATTACTCAGGGTCAATCGTATTATACCTACTGTTAACAAAGCCTGATATCTATCTATCTAACAACGCCTGACCATTTACGATTAACTAATAATTGGTACTCAAAGCTGTACATAATCTATTTTCCAAAGATTAACTTCACTATTACCCCAACATCATGTGCATCAGCAGGACAGAAAAAGACTGAATGATTAAGAGTTGCAAGATGGAGAGCGAGAGACATGTAAAGATCCACTTGATACTTCTTTTTCCAGACTAGGAGAGCTTCGGCACGCGGAAAACGCCCTGAACGAGGAGTTGGAAACCGAGGTGTACCGATGGGCCCTGGAGTCTCTAGGAGTTATAGTTTTCGGGAGGCGCCTTGGGTGCCTCGATGGACCAGCGCACATTCCTACGGCTGACAATCGGTATGATAGCATGATGCCGGCGCCACACGTGAATTCAAAGAAGTGATCACTTTTTTAAAGACTTTCCTCACACATTTGATCACATATTGTTTGCTGTTGTAGGTATCTGCCAGATATATGTTTTAGATTTGATAACTCCTTTGAGCTCACAGTTTTCAAATAGACTTCACAAAACATGGACGACGATTATTTATTTGCATGTAATTATTTATTACACGTGCAAATAAATAAACAAAAACACCCAAAACTTGAATGAATGTGTGAAATGCAGTGTGCGCAGTGTGGCAGGGACAGAAACATTTGGCCTTTAATCCCTTTGATGTGTGCCAAACAACCGACACAGAACGGCAAAGCGCACTTAAGTGATCAAATAGTGACAATAGTATCAAACCGTTCAAACACATGTGAACACTTATTTGAACTCGTGTCTAGCGCTGGCATTATAATTATACGATGGTTACATTATGCCTTCCCATATTTTTCACGTCCTTGCCTGGTTACCACAGCACAGGGTATCCTAGTTTGCGACAGGGATAATTAATTGTGTTGTGTGAAAGTTATTTATAATTTCTTTATTTATATTAGATGTCCTATTTATTTGAAAATATGGTGCGTATAGTCTGTTTGTCTGTTAGTAAAGGACTGGAGATTTTGTGGAATGTATAAGTAGGTACTTGGTCAAAATGCATAACATCTTAGGTTATATTAGTTACTTCTATTTACAAGAATTACCATAACGAAAAGCTGATACCACTAGTCTTGTAATATCAATTAAAAATATCTTGGATGTTTATCAACCAATCATGCACACTTATCTTCTAATTACTACCATTATGGAAGAAAGTCATATTTCAAGAAGTGATATACTCATTAATTGTATATCGTTTTGCATTAGCAACCTTTATAGATTCCAAAGCTCACTGCAAACTACTAATACTATTATTGCCTTTCAGGACACCAGAAAAGACCTCCATGGACGACGACGCCCCAGACCTATGCTCTTTGTCAAAGAAGTCCTTAGAAGCCCTATCACCAGCAGAACAGCTGGTCAGGTGTTCGAAAGAAATAGCTGATGAGAACTACCTGATACGGAGCGAAAAAACACTTAAACCCGACTCCCAAGTCTTCAACCAGGCGTTGAAGACCTTCGATAGACATTTCAGGTGAGGTATCTTTTTTATTAGCCGATTTACTGTCCGAGTTATCTTTGTAAGCCTAGTAAACATATTGATTGAGGTGACACATCTTCTTTTGGTGCCATCTCCTATCGGAGGTCGGTTATAATTTATTGTGGCTACTTTGGCCCGTGATGTTGCGTCTCGGAAGAGTTCTACGTTTCTCGTGTTATACCACTCTGCAAGATTTTGGAGCCACGATGTTTTTCTGCGGCCAGGTCTCGTTCGCTCCTGGATTTTATCTTGAGGTGACATAAGCCTCAAATAACTGTCAAATATTTGGTACAAGTCTCGGCATGGGTGGAATGTTAGCCTCTAAATAGATTTATAGACTTTATGTAAGTAGTTAGGTATATATGTGCATTTTCGTTTTTGGACTAAGCATGCATGTTTTATTTCAGCCTAACAGAACAGTTCCTGAATCAAGCGTTAGAAGATCTCAACAAAGAAGGTTTTAGGGCAGAACTGACCGTATTGGACAAACTAAGGCCCCTGAAACAGAGACTTCTGCCAATCGCTGCCGACATCATGCTATCTGGATTTGATCCGGTAATTACTTGGTTATATACAGGCTATGGTTTTGGTAAATTAATTGCGCCCGACTCAGAGAGTCTAAGTAATGGTTGTTCCTAGAAATTGTGTAATTTTTTGTAACATACAATGTTCATTCTCAAATGCCCTGTTTAAATCATTGTAAGACGACCACATGTAGGGTTAAGACCTATGAAGCGCGCATACCGGCCGTTGACCGAATAACTGGCATTTTGTTTTTGTTATATAAAAAAACCTCGTTAATCGTTTAGTACAATGCCCCATTCACGGGATAAGACTGAATCTCTATTCACTCTAATCCTGTTTAATCGCAGTTTATTCTCTCTAGACTAAACCGTGAGGCCAAGTTCAGAAATTACAAAAATGTAAATCTTGTGAAGCCCTATGCTCTTCGAAAAGCAAAAGAACCGGAGAAGAAGGAAATTATAGCATGTAACATAAGCAGCCTATATTCGTCCCACTGTAGGGCACAGGCCTTCTCTCAGAGAAAGAGAGTATGGGCTTAATCACCACGCGTGCCCACCGCAGATTGGCGATTTCAAGCGCTGAGGTATGTGAAGAGCTCAGACACCTAGGTTTCCTCACGATGTGTTCCTTCACCATTAGCGAGTGGTATTGCTACTATAACTTCACAAATGTCTGTAAGTAGCATGTAACAATAATCTAAATTATTATAGATTGCGTTGACAACATTCCCCTACTTTCAGGAATTTAACGAATTTTTTTGTATATAATACCTATATCCTGTATAGTTCCATTTTTTTACATCGATACGTATATTCTAATTCCAGCTAGCCCAATCAGCGCTGAGCATGTTCTATCAACTGTCGATCCACGCGGCGCAGCAGCAGCGGGCGCATGACGAGACAACATGGGCCGCTGCCTCCGTGGAGGCCGGCGCTGGCAGGCCGGAGATGCCATATGTGGCCGCTTGTGCGAGAGAGGCCTTAAGACTACATCCCGTCACCGGGGGCGTGGTGAGGCGGAGCCGGGAGGAGCTAGTCGTGGCTGGGTACGAGGTGCCTTCTGGGGTACGTACATGCGTCTTTTCTTCGGCATATAGATAGATTTGTACATGGCGAGTGATAAGTAAAATAATTAATAAGTCACTGGTCACAGACAACCTTGACAGTCTAAGCTAGTTAGAAGTTATTGGATTTTCTTAGAAAAAAAGCCATTAATTGGTTAGATTCTGGGTGGCCTCATCCACGTAGGCCTACCATATGTGGCCTGAGTGACAGAGGCAATCAGATTTTTTTAATGGATCAATAAATCGGTTACATTCTGTATTTCTGACCTGCTGCCACGGAGGTCGAGAACGTCACATGTGCCCGCTTATGCGAGAGAAGCCTTAAAACTCAATATATTGCATGTTACAGCGCTCGAAAACGACATAGCTAATTTTGGTATATCTTTAGAACAATTCCAAAGTTATCCTCATAGTAAACGACTACAAGACTAAGTAGAAAAGGGATAATAAGGCAATATTGTTGCACCCCACCGACATTAGAGTAAAATAATTATAGAGATGATATCATTGTCGTCTACGACAGTTTATGTGGTCACACTTCACCGCATCTTCCCAAGATCTTTTCACGCCGAACGAAAAGGGGTTTGCACCTTGATAAGGGTTCACCTGCATTTGACAGTCAGTAATGGAATAATAATGTAGGGGCATTCAGTCGAACGGAACGTGGTCCATTTATCACTAAAACCGCACTGGTTGGTTTATAGGCAGGTATTTAGGTTAATACTATAAGGCCGACTTGCATCTCTTTCTTAAATGTGGCTTAGACAGCATTTAACTAAAATTCTTCGTACAAAAGTCGATTTAAGAGGCGAGTTAAGCAACATTTAAGTATGGTGCTGTCGACCTAAGTCTCGAATTATAATTTTATGATTATAAGATTCGTTTTGGATGTGATCAGAATTACTTGATAATAATATGATAACCAATGTATGAGAGCTGATAATACTGCCACCTGCATGAGATTCCTTTTGGATATGACCAAAATCATTTGATTTGATAACAATGACAACTAACCAATGTATGAGAGCTAAAAATACTGCCACCTGCATAAGATCATTTAGTTTGATAACAAAGACGAAAGAAAGATAACAAGATGCTGCCACCCGCTGTAAAGGAGAATGATCAAAAACAGTCTATGTTGCGCTTTAAGCATTTATACCTCAAAATGTTTCTTTTGAAGAATGATTTCATAGCTCTATTTGATAAATTAAAAGAATCAGGGGTTTAAAAGTAATAATTAAAAAATATCTATATTGATTGTATAACTAGAAACTTCAGTCAGTCAATACAGATTACAAACACAGATTAGATTACATTATTGTAAAAATCGCAAATCGTGTACATACATAAAATGCGATAGTGCAAACTGCAAATGGGGAGTTTTTGACGGGAATTCAAACGAGCAGTTTTATTACGCTTTATTTTTGCAAATTGATTCCAGTGGATTTTATAATGTTTAATTAGTGTAGTTTATTGTTAAAATGACCATGTGCATGAACAATTCAATCGGCCCTTCTGAAAATCGTTGGGGGAGGCTTTTGCCCAGCAGTGGACGTCCCATGGCTGAAGTGATGATGATAATGATGTATGAACAATATGTGAAATAAATAACTAAAAAAACCGCCATTGTGGGCTTAGGATAGTCTTGTCTCAATTGTGCGCAGGACCTACGACTGTTTGTGCTTATTTATCAGAAATTATCTCTTTGTCCCCCATTAAGCTCCTTAAACACTGCGACTTTTTGCAGCAATATAGTCATATATATTTTGTATTTTATACAGAATTATTACTTAGCACTAACTAACCATACCTACCTAATAATGACCTATGTTTATAATTCAAACTGACTAGTTGCCAATGCCAACCCAAAATAAGACCAAACCACCAAAGTTGTCATAACCTCAAAACATGGGCTCAAAATTAAGATTTCTCGAAACTACTATCTAATATTTTCATAATATTTTTCCTGCATAATCCAGAGCTAATTTCTCATAGTTTACCGTTGGTTTCATCAATGCGCAAGAAGATGCAAAAATAGACTAACTCCTATAGTAAATTGATAATTCTCCTTTACGGATTTATTTTTGGACTCGGGATATATTTGAGAATCCACCACAATAGGCGCTTTAGTAAGTGGCGGTGTCCTTTATTATTTCCAGTCCTATATTATTATCGTCGGATTATTTATCAATGTATTAATTGTTGATTTTGTATTCAATTACAAAATATTGTATCCTACAACTTACAATGATAGGAAACATCAATGGCAAGAGACGCGTAGGCCGGAGAAAGAAATCCTGGTTGAGGAAACTACTGATCTTCCACAGCACATAGACCGTAAAACCACTTCCATCCATGTTTTGTAGTGTTCTTTTCTGGTTCCCTAGCACATATGATCATCGTTTAAGACCAAACTAATGGACTGTTTGAAACGTTATTAGATAATTTATTTGCACCATTCTTAGCCGTTTCTTAAAACGGTAACTTCTTGTTTTCAGGTCGACATAGTCCTCGCTCACGGCGTAACCAGCAAATCGGAGTCCCAATTTGGTCGTCCAAAGGCCTTTATCCCGGAACGCTGGTGTCCAGAGGGCTGGAAGCCTCTTCGGGCAAATCGGGCTCATACTTTCGCATCCCTGCCATTCGGCGAGGCCTGCCCAGCGGAGGGACTTGTGGGAAAGATGCTAGCCTCACTGGCGGTGAAAATAGTGGACAAGTATAGGTTGGAATGGCATGGCCCAGAGCCGAACTTGGTAACGACGGGCGTGAATAAAATACAGAAGCCATTCTATTTTGTACTTCAAAATGCAGGGTAAGATGAGCGGTTTAGATTAGGAACTTAATTTTAGTTACATAATAATGTGCGTGATATTTGAAATCTGCGTTATTGTACTAACATAATAATATTATGATAATAGCTTACAAATAGCTTTTTTTAATTATCTACTAGGTGTATATCCACGGGCTTGCAGATTGCCATGAACTTATTAATAAATATGTCAAATTTTGATAAAAGCCGTTTTATTGCAAATGATCCTCCAAATGAGGTAAGTAAAGGTAAAGCAAACTTGATCGTGATCACTTTGAACCATTCAAAATAATCACTCAACAATTCATAGATCGACAACGACTCTCTTTTAAAACAACATTAACTGCAGATTGTACAAAGAACAATTGAGGTTTTGAAAGTTACTACATCAAATAAAAAGACAGTTGGCTGATCAGGTCGGCTGAAGACAACAAAACACAACATAAGCAGCCTGTATATGCCCCACTGTAGGGCACAGGCCTTCTCTCAGGAAGATAGTATGGGCTTAATCACCACGCGTGCCCACCGCGGATTGGCAATTTCAAGCGCTGAGGTATGCGAATAGCTCAGACACTCTTCACGATGTTTTCCTTCACAGTTAGCGAATCGTATTGTTATTATAACTTCACAAATGTACGTAACTTAGAAAACAAAGTCATAGGTACATGCCCGCAGTGGGAATCAAACCTGAGTCTCACGCTTCCGAGTCCAATGTTCTACCCAGAAGGTTACCATCGCTTGCAAGAAAACAAAAAAAAAATATTTATTTCAGGCAATGCCCATATTGTAAATAAATAAATCACAATGGTGACTTATGCCATAGACCATTTTGGTCTATGCTTATGCTATGTTAAGCCCCGTATTCATGGTAAACATTTGTTTAGCAACAGTTGCTAAACATTGTTGGTGAGCGGCGAGAATGTTGCTAGCAACTATGTTTAAATCAATACAGGTTGTCCACACGCCAGTCTGCGTTAAAATGTTGCCCGAGGAGGTAGTGTTGTTGTGTTCTCTGTATCAGATGTATAGAATCTCTAATAAAAAAAAGAGAAAAAGATGGTGGATTCGAAATTATCTTTTGCAAAGAGAAAATTTGATGAGTGACCTCAGAATGACAGATGGATCATTTTGTAACTTTACGAGAATGTCGAAAAGTGATTTCGAACATCTTCTAGAAATGATTGGTCCATCAATAGCCAAAAGGGAAACAAATATTCGTCAGCCAGTTTCACCTCAAACGAGGCTGGCTATTACATTACGGTATCTTGCAACTGGAGATTCATACAGTTCTCTTTCATACACATTCAGAGTATCAAAACAATTGATTAGCAAAATTATACCAGATGTATGTCAAGAACTAATTAACTCACTAGCAGGATATGTCAAGGTACAAGAACACTATTTGTGTAATCAAGTATTTTATTAATTAAAAAACACAAAAAAAACAGTGTATGCTATTGCGTTGATTCATCACTGAGATAGTTAACTAAGTTTAGTATAGCCGAATCTTCTGTTTCGTCTCGTAATGCATCTAGTCTATTTGTTTCGTGTCTCTCAATTTCCCTTATTTCAGTTTCCTGAACATTATTTGGTGTTGATGATGGATGAGAAGATGCCGTTTGATATCCATATGTATTATATCGTCCCATTTTTTATTCATACAGTATATTATTAATATGGTACTTTGCCTGTGTCACGGCTTGGTCATCTTTAACACTTCTTAATTCAGCAGCAATATATTCACCATATATAACCAAATAATGTTCAGGAAACTGAAATAAGGGAAATTGAGAGACACGAAACAAATAGACTAGATGCATTACGAGACGAAACAGAAGATTCGGCTATACTAAACTTAGTTAACTATCTCAGTGATGAATCAACGCAATAGCATACACTGTTTTTTTTGTGTTTTTTAATTAATAAAATACTTGATTACACAAATAGTGTTCTTGTACCTTGACATATCCTGCTAGTGAGTTAATTAGTTCTTGACATACATCTGGTATAATTTTGCTCATCAATTGTTTTGATACTCTGAATGTGTATGAAAGAGAACTGTATGAATCTCCAGTTGCAAGATACCGTAATGTAATAGCCAGCCTCGTTTGAGGTGAAACTGGCTGACGAATATTTGTTTCCCTTTTGGCTATTGATGGACCAATCATTTCTAGAAGATGTTCGAAATCACTTTTCGACATTCTCGTAAAGTTACAAAATGATCCATCTGTCATTCTGAGGTCACTCATCAAATTTTCTCTTTGCAAAAGATAATTTCGAATCCACCATCTTTTTCTCTTTTTTTTATTAGAGATTCTATACATCTGATACAGAGAACACAACAACACTACCTCCTCGGGCAACATTTTAACGCAGACTGGCGTATGGACAACCTGTATTGATTTAAACATAGTTGCTAGCAACATTCTCGCCGCTCACCAACAATGTTTAGCAACTGTTGCTAAACAAATGTTTACCATGAATACGGGGCTTTAGTAATATTTATTTGTACTTTATGATATTGTGTTCAAATAACTGAGGACTAATAAAAAGCAATGAATAAGCAACTTAGATTTTACGAGATTTCGAACTCTTCGGGAAAAGCGCGAACTCTGTAACTACACATGCGATGTTGCACTCATTGCTCATGACCAACGTCTGACTTTTGTACGAGCCGAAAAAGAACTGCAAACCCATCAGCTCATGGAAAAGATGTGTGATGTTTACACTCGCCACGATGTTACTCTGAAACATTAAAGTTTGTATGACAATGTGTGTATTTTTGAACAAAAAAAATCGTTAGTACTACATATTACAGGTCCTCAAGGGGATCCAGGGAGTAATACTAGCGCCACCGAGGAAAATAAAATCATGTTCTTTTACAGACCGAAAGTGATCTTTAGGCCCCATGACCGTGAACTTATGGCAAAAAACCTAGGACTAGATAACATCCTTGACTAGATAGCAAAACGGTCGTTTTGGCATAAATGCTATCTAGTCCCGGTTCGTGATCCTGGGTTATTTGCCGTGGGTCGTGAAAATCACTGCTATTATGATTGAGATATTGTACAAACACTTTTTGCAACTACGAACTGTGAATTTGTGGCGCTAGTTAGCCCACTGGATCCCTTTAACAGGATTATTATACCCATCAATGCAAGTAACTTTAATTATGCTACCATCTCTGAAACAATGTTTGGGTTCAACTTTAAGGCGAACGCGTGTCGACCGGATAGTAAATTTTGTTTTTTATTGACGAATTAGATGGTTTATTATTACACCCTATTACGCTCCATATTTTCTCTGTTCAAGCAGCAGTTCTCGTGACCCAAAAAGCCCTCATGTCATGAGAAATCATGACAACTTTTTAAAGCGATGCAGAAGAGATATAGTAGGGCGCTCGTAGTTATAATACAGCAGTGGTGCTGTGTCAACCTTCACCTACATGGCCACGATTCTTTCTCTCTTTTGTGACGCAATAGAATTCATACGATGCCCACAGCATCGATTCAGTGGTGATGCAAGCGCGCTGCAAACGCGCCACTTCACGCTTCCATGGCACATGATTGGCTGTGCGTGACATGTCTGTAGCTATGCTGTGACGATACGGTGGCGCATTTGATTTGCCTCTATATAGATTTGGTGACGCGTTGCAACAGATGACAGAAGAGTGGCTGTGGCGCATTGGTCTTTTCGCAGCGATGCTTTGTCGCGTTTCTTGAACGCTAGTTGTCGTGGGCAAAAAGGTTTTCTCTTACCTTGGGAACCACACATCTGTTGCCGACTTTCAGATACTGCTTCAGTAAAGGCCCGAGAAAGAAATGGTTGCACGGCTTGTCCATCCTTTTGGTAATATCTGGGCTGGCTCCGCCATCATCGTTTTTGCGCCAGATGACCATTTTTGTCTGCAATTGTGTACGCGATAAATATAGATGCTTTAAATCAGTCCCCATCTAGTCTTGAAATTTAATAGTTTAGCAGATATAAAGGTAAACAAAGGGTCCACATTTGACGTGACCTGGTTCCAATTGTTTTATGAAGGCCAGGGTGGTGCTGCCACCACAGTACAGTTTACCATGAGCGAAATGGAGGTCACACAACAGACTACTCAACAGGTTGGTAGATGCAGAAGCAACCTATAAGATTGGGCTAAGTAAAAATAATTACTTCCACACACCAACAAGGCAAGGACATCACAAACATAGAAATAGACCCTGACTGAGGGCATTTGTACAAATACGGCGGCCCCCAGCGGTAACCGAAACCACGACCGTCTCAGTAAGTGAGGAATTGAACCAGAGTACTGTTACAGAGGCTCCCCCCAGACAATGGCGCACGTATAGGTATGTGGGTCCCTTGTGGCCGACCATGTACATCTACAGACGAGGTTACATATGCTGGAGTTCGCGGATAATTTAACATATATCTAATATGTTAAATCATCCGTCTTATGGCCGGCGCCGACCATAAGATGCTTAGCCCATATTTTTTTTCGATTTTTATAATTTTTTGACCTGATAATGTTTTTTTTAAGCTTAAATCAAGGAGATATCAAGCGAAAGTGATCTGTCAGGGATACCGCCGTTTAGCCAAAGTATTTTTCGCCAAATTTTACTTCCCAATAAACTTATGGCATCAGTTTCATTTCCCAAATGAAACTTTAGCAAGTTTTCATTTCGCATTTTATTCATTTGGTCAAATTATCATTTCGCATAATTTTACTGCGTCAAGTTTTATTAAGACAAACGTTTATTATGCTAACGTTTTATTTTGGCAAGTGTTATATAGCAAATAATTGTTTGATTAAATTTATATTTCGCATTTTGTTTGTTAGGTCAGTACACATAAGCAAAAATAGGTTCGAAGTTCGGGTGTTAGTTCTTTTTTTTTATATAAAAGCGAAAAAAAATATTTCACTAAAAAACTTAGTTTTGTGTCAAACTTAAACAAGGTTGGTGCATGGAAAAGTCATAGGTACCCTACATTATGATATGGCAAAACGTGGGATACCGCCGTTTTTGCCAAACGATACTTTTGACTGAATAATGCTCGGTAAAATGAGTTTTGACCAAGTACCTATTTATTTGGTAAACAATAACTTGCCATAATAACTTTTGCTAACTGTTTATTTGCTTTAAGTTGTTTTGAGAAATGTTTTTTTGCCAAGTGATAATTTGCGGAAAATAGTTTGGGAAGTAATACTTTGGGAAACGATTTTTGGCAATACATTAGTAAACCGATCTGTCAGGATCGTAGCAAGTGGCAGTCCCTGGTCTCTGCCTACCCCTCTGGGATACAGGCGTGAGTTTATGTTATGTTATCAAGGAGATTGGGAATCTAAGGTAATCTTAGTTCTAGTTTTTAAGTTAAGGATCATTATGTTTTTTCCCATATGAAGTTTTTGTATTGTATTGCAGAATGCATCGAAAACTTTAGGCATAAATGTTCCGATGTATTCTAAAATCGAATAAGAAGCAGTTCGTTAATACGAACCGATGACTGGTGCCTCTTTTATTGGTTCGTATTCCACTGTTCCTGAAAATGCTGAGGCGCATTATTTTCATTGCGTAGGTACTTGCACCTAAGCACTTACTTTCATAAACTGCGTGGGTTTCTTGAATGATATTCTAAACGTCAAGTTGTCGTATCCACCCGCTAACTCCAGACT
This sequence comes from Yponomeuta cagnagella, assembly GCA_947310995.1. Classification (NCBI taxonomy): domain Eukaryota; kingdom Metazoa; phylum Arthropoda; class Insecta; order Lepidoptera; family Yponomeutidae; genus Yponomeuta; species Yponomeuta cagnagella. The sequence continues at coordinate 4,802,576 of OX371279.1, forward strand.
CATGTCGGTGCAGTTAATCTTCTTGGGTCCTTTGCATAAATACATATTCGTAATACGCGGCTCAATCGGGCCCTGAAAATATGACTACAGGTATACAATGTCGCTCAGTGATCATCTATCCCTAATATTTTAAAAGCTTATTTAGAGGCTAAAAATTCCACCTATGCCGGGACTTGAATCCGCGACCTCTGGCTAAACGTGCCAGCGCTCTCCCAACTGAGCTAATGGGCAAGTGCAGGCATCAGCGAAATTTCGAGACCCTTTCGGGTTCAAGTCCCGGCATGGGTGGAATTTTTAGCCTCTAAATAGGTTTTTAAAATTGTCATCAACACGGGTTAGTGGAACAAAAAGAATATATCCCTAATATTATAAATCTGAAAGTTTCTGAATAGATTTAGGTGTCACAATGATGTGATCACTGTGTGACCAAATTTTTAAATAAATATAAAAAATTGAGCATATGAAGGTGAATAATTTAAAGGCATTATTTTAAATTATTTCTAACTTTTTAATGCTTTTTAAGTCTTTTGAACTAGGATTTTATTTTGTAAAGAAGTACAAACTCACAAACTGCTCCGGAGACAACACACTGTCTTGTTCCATCTTAGAGCCTACTAACATCATAGGTGAAACACAGAAAACAATCAAAACCAAGATCGTAGCTCTACACAGACAGTAAATCCATGTCATATTGTTTCGGGTGTTACAGGATGTTACACAATGAACAAATAATGTTCTCGAGTGAAGACAGAGGGAACCTAACTCTTAATCACACTTATTTGAACACAATAAACGTAGTATACGATCGCAGCGAGATTAGCGGCTAAGCTGCAGTGTTGGTACGTACTTGGGGTACCTACTTTTCAGAGCATTACTGCCGATACTATCTGAAAGGACTGCTAATATATTTTTAACGATATTATTATAATTTGGAAGGCAGGCACCATCGCCATAGGCAATGACTAGAAAGCTACATAATTATACCTAATAATGATAGCTCCCACACAACACAATCACTTTTTTTGGCTAGGGTATTGCCTTTGGCCCTCAGAATGTGGCAATTTGTACGAGTCAAGTACGGCGGAGTCCGTCGGGAATCTAACCCACGAACTCTGTTTTGGTAGTCAAAAACGTTATGGCTGGGTCCCTTGCTCCTAATCGAAGACCAATACACCGATTGACACACAGTCTGTGCATTTACAGTTGATCGACAGCGACATAATAATATGTCGTGTAAAGTTAGATCGGTTGTTCATAGATAAGAAAGCCTTGAAAATCGATCGTTCAACAAGTCGCGGAATCAATAAATCGTGAACTTAAAATCGACATCACAAGGAAAACTTGCACAAAAAAGAAGTTTTAATCTCATTGGAGACGCCATGTTAAAAGATAAATAACTGTGCTTAAATATTTTCTCTACGACGAATACTTTTCCCCTACCCAAACGATAATTTGCGCTTTAAAGCTTAATATTTCGCAAACAAAACTTAATCGTTTTCTTAATAGCTCAAAAAAATAGTTTTCCTAAACTTACAATATTTTTAAACGACCGTACAACGACGGCAGTAGCACATTATAACGAACTTAAAAGGCTAAGAAGGCTTTCCAAAAGAAAATTCCATTACAAATTTATACAAATTCCATTGAAAATTATTCTTATGAAGTTGTTAGGTAAAAAACCCGTTCTTCTAGGGCCCGACACGCACTTAGCCGGTTTTTTTAAAGACTAATTCATAGACGTCACCTGCATCGGTATTTTCCGAAATATTAGTATTTTCCTTGTATAAGGAATATACTGTAGCCGTTGCAATATCTACAGCGTATTTGACTAAAAAATTTAGTAAAACAAAAAACAAGAAATGTAATTTTATTTTTTAATTACTCATACTGGGAGAGTAGGTCTGAACTTGCCTGAGAAGCGGGTTGAAAGAAAGAAAGACATTTATTACACCAACAAGACACATCACATAAACAAAACATACAGTTAAGTAACATAATATGCACAAAAACAGAAAGAAAACTAAATACACAACAGACAAATCAAATAAATAAAACAGGACCATAGAAATACTTTTCAGCCCTAGGGAGAATCGTTTTAAACTGACATCTGTCACATTACCATAAAAATCTAGTTCTGTTTTCACATTTCTGTTGACCCATGTTCCAACGCTATTTACAAGCACTCAATTACAGCGCGATGTAAGTTTTAAATCGAACATAAAGTTATGTATTAATTAAAGATTTTTTTTTATTAGGTACTTCATTATAATTTACTTTCAACTATTTTTTTTAAAATAACATAGATTTGGGCACATGAAAATCAAAATTAATGGCTAAATAGCTGGCCGGCCATAAAAAAAGAACCTGGGCTGGAAAGCGGCAATCCGATTCATTTGTTTTTTCGAGTAGTAGAGTTTTGTTTATACCTCCGTAGAACAGAGATTTGTATTAATACAATGAGTTCATCTGATTCAAACATGGATTTAACGCATAAGAGAAGATGCTGAAACAGTAGTGGAAAACCTTTTACTTTCCTTTTATTCGTAATAAAAAGCAGTGTTTACCTCAGGTTAAAGACTTATCTAGTCTCTCAAACTATTGGCGCCCTCGCTTGGGCGCCAAACGCCATCTCGGGACTAAATAAGTTACTTTCATCCCTAGGGTAACAAAGAACTATTTACAGATAGAAAGAAAAGTATAAGCAAACACTAACGGTGTTATGTACAAAAACACGATTTATGACGATTAAAAGACGTGGAGCGAAGGAACTGACTGCGAACTGACCTGGAACTGAGTGCAATCGGGCGCGGGCGCCGAAATGGCATGCTATAGCACGTCCGACGAAAGACCGTTGAGTGTGTTCAAATAATGACCTTATGACCGTGTGTTTGGTACGGTATTTGAATAAAACAGTACGATGTCCGCGCCATGCCCGAGCCAGACGTCAGATCAGTGGACTCCGCGCCTCCAAAAACTCCCTAAACGCAGTTAAATTGTCTTCCTCTTTATACGGCGTTTACGGAGTCTTTCAAGGAATCGTGTTTTTAACCGACTTCAAAAAAGGAGGAGGTTATCAAGTCGACGCGTTTATTCCTTTTTAACTGACTTCAAAAAAGGAGGAGGTTATCAATTCGACGCGTATATATTTCCTTTTTGGCTATGTTGTCGCATAAATCCGGCAAATGCACCGCAGTTTGGCGAAATTTGTAAAAAAAATGTAATCGTTTTTAAATGTGAACAAAATAAAAAATAAAAACCTATTTCAACAATTCTTTTTTTATTCGAATAGATATAACGTCCCACTTTGATTTAGTGAAGATCCGATGAAGACTTTTAGAGATGAAGAACGGAACGTTTGGACAGCAGGCCTTATGGCCTAACGGGGGGCCCCAGCCTTTAGTAATATGCATATGTTTAATAAAATTATAGCGTAAAAATCGTCCCAGGGGAATTTGGTGATGTTCTGGTGAAGACATTCGGAGATAGAAATTGGAAACTTTAAAGAAGAAATTTTAAACCAGCGAATTAAGTTAAGTGTTGATGTTACAAACACTTTGTTCAAATAATAAAATCTATGTTTTTAAGAAACTTTAAAGATTTTTTGAAAATCAGGCTTAAGCAACTGAATGATTTCGGACAAAATTTGGTATAGATTGACCAGCATTAATATTAGTACTTTTCATAGATTTTTTATTTATTATTATTTATGTATTAGATCTCAATTTACATTAGCATTCACCTACATGCTTTTAGTACAGTCTCACCAATATAACAAAAATTAAATAAAAGATATTAACCGACTTCAAAATACTATATATATGTAGGTATTGTAGAAGTATAATTTGTGCTCGAAATATGCTGGTCATGAAACTGAGCATTTTTGTTTTTTAGAAGTCGGTTTAAATTATTTTTTTAATTTTTTTATAGATAAGACTGTAATAATAAATAAAAATCAGTTTATTGAATAGAAGACAACTACCGTAGTACTTGAGAAGTACCCACACTAGCTACAACCTGTGTCGTCGTGGGTACTTGTACTATTAATATAATTATCATCATCATCATCAGCCATTCGAAGCCCACTGCAGGACATAGGTTCTCATAAACATCCTTCGTCGTTTTCATAACCATGTGGGGTACATAATTATATTCTTTTTTTTTGTTGCAGTAACCCGTGCTGAGGACAATTTTAAAAACCTATTTAGAGGCTAAAAATTCCACCCATGCCGGGAATTGAACCCGCGACCTCTGGCTCACCGTTGCCAGCGCTCTCCCAACTGAGCTAATGGGCAAGTGCAAACATCGATGAAATTTCGAGCCGCTTTACAAACTTCTCTGTTTTACGTACAGGCAGCGACATCTGACCGAAGCGATTTACATCACTTGCAGCCCCGAGTAACCCACTTTACAGTTATATTTTTACATCGGAATGATATCGCTGCACCTACATGATTATATTCTTTTTTTGTTGCACTAACCCGTGCTGAGGATAATTTTATAGACCTATTTAGAGGCTTAAAATTCCACCCATGCCGGGACTTGAACCCGCGACCTCTGGCTAACCGTGCCAGCGCTCTCCCAACTGAGCTAACGGGCAACTGCAGGCATCAGCGAAATTTTGAACCTGTTTACAAACTTCTCCGTTTTACGTACAGGCAGCGACATCTAGCTGATGTAATTTAAATCACTTGCAGCCCCGAGTAGTAACTTTGCAGATAGGTTTTTACATGGGAATGATATCGCTGTACCTACATGATTATATTCTTGGGTGGAGTTTTTAGCCTCCAAATAGGTTTTTAAAATATTAATATAGTTTTAAGAAGGTGTCTTAGCTTTTAATAACAATAATATAAAATGAAATAAACTTATGGACTATTTAGTCCATAGTGTATGTGTGTGTGATAGTGAGTGAGTGAGTGAGTGTGTGTCTGTGTCTGTGTGTGTGTGTGTGTGTGTGTGTCTGTGTGTGTGTGTGTGTGTCTCTGTGTGTGTGTGCGTGCGTGCGTGCGTGCGTGCGTGCGTGCGTGCGTGCGTGCGTGCGTGCGTGCGTGCGTGCGTGGGTTCGTGCGTGCGTGCGTGCGTGCGTGTGTGTGTGTGTGTGTACTTAGAGAGAGAGAGCTAAGAGAGCTTATTTATATTATTACTTTCAACACAGTTCTACTTGGTAATGGCCAGTAAACCTTCGGTTTCAGCGTAAGTTAAGAAGAGAAGCCAATAACAGACGCTATCTTTACAATGATAGTTATTTAATGAAGCCATATCAATTTTATTGTTTATTTTATTTACGATTTATACGTGTCTCAGGGTTATTGTGTGTTGTCTTAACTCCTCGTCCTCTTAGGTTTATCCGCAATCTTGGGTTCCAGCATGAACTCCACAGTCAGACAGAAAATGTTGCAGTCAGTACTGATCACCGTAAAGTCACTCCTATAGGTGCCATAGAAGAATTGGAAACCCATTAACTCGAGAAGCATTTGTTCGCAATTGATGTTCGTAACGAAGGTGCCCTAGAAAGAAAAAAAACATAATTATGTCTTGTTGACTTTGGTACTCCAGGGACTAACACTAGCGCCACCAAGGTTTTGCGATGTAGGATTTCGTTAGCGAAATACACAGCGAAATAGCAAACTTTTGTCAGTGTAGGGCGTCCCTCTCCCTCTCCCGCGAAAAGGATGATTGTAAAAACGTGAAAAAAATCAGAGCAGTAGCACATAATATAACTTAAAAAGAAAACTATCATGGCTAAGTATCTTTACAAGTTAACGAGCAATATGCGACCAACTTATAAAAGGAAAACTTCGTATAAAATCCATTGAAAATTATACTGATGAAGTTGTTCTGTGAAGCAGACAAAGCATACATACAATACATACAAAACTCACGCCTGTATCCAAGAGGGGTAGGCAGGGACGAGGGACTGCCACTTGCCACGATCCTGACAGATCACTTTCGCTTCCTCCACAATCATTAAGCAGATAAATAAATCCCTTTTTCTAAGGAACCCTACCCTGCGCGTGGCCCGACCCGTACAAAAAAACACGTAAAAGTGTCAGAATAATCTCTCAATTCGAACCCTAAAAAATAATTGAATTGGCTGGAGCCGCCATTAGAAGCTCAAAACATTACTTTTTGTTGGATTTTTATTTTCTTTTGTCCTGATATTGTTTGGTTATGCTTAAGTGAAGCAATATTGCGTAACAAAATAAAAAAATCTTAAGACGCATAATTTTCCAAACTAGCACCATCCCCTTCAAACGGTTAACGAATTCAAAGTCACCCTGTAGTAAGCATACGCAGCTTTCTACTTTTCTCCATCTTCACAACATTCTGATCCATCTTGTTACCTTAGTAGCAACACAGCGCGGTGCGGCAACGTTCAGATACTTCTTCAGAATTGGCCCTAAGGACAACTGATTGCATGGCCTATCGAGGATCTTCGAGATGCCTGGGACGGAGACGCCGTCCTCGTTTTGCCGACTGACGACTATTTTGGCCTGCAACGTTACAAATTAGTAATAGTACTACACTCAAATACTAATTTAAGATTTGGGTTTTTTGAGCACGATTTTTGTTTCACAGTTAATTTTTAGATAAAGATACTAAAAATCAATTTAGAGGCTAAAAATTCCACCCATGCCGGGACTTGAACCCGCGACCTCTGGCTAACCGTGCCAGCGCCGTCCCAACTGAGCTAATGGGCATGTGCAGGCATCAGCAGGGCTGAAAGTGATGTAAATTGCTTCGGCCAGATGTCGCTGCCTGTACGTAATGCAGAGAAGTAAAGAGGCTCCAAATTTCGCTGATGCCTGCACTCGCCCATTAGCTCAGTTGGGAGAGCGCTGGCACGGTTAGCCAGAGACGAACGGGACGAAACCCACACAAAAGAGACGGGGCGGGGGCGCGAACTCTACACAACGCGTCGCGTCTTTTTCGCGCCCTCGCCCCACGTCGATTCTGTGTGGCCAGGGCTTAAGAACTAATTGCGTTATTTAATGGCACGATTAAAAGTTGTTTTGATAAGTGGAAAACAAAATATTGACAAAACAGTACTTTCTAAACATTTTCTCAAATTATTTTATATGGGGTAATTTTTTTACCCCGCAACTGTTTCGTATTAAATTTTTAACGATACCAGTAAAGGCTTAAAATACGATGCCGGGTACTGAAAACTGGAAAAAAGATGAAAGTAACTGTTCCACAAAAATATTTACATAAAAATAATTCTTCATTTAGCAAGTTGTTTTTCACTATCATGAAACCATACCGTATGGTAAACTGTACCATACAGTTCATCGCAAACTGAACAATTTTGCATCAGAATCTCAAAAGTGAAATAAAATTACATCGCACAGTCTTTTACTGTAGATACTCTTCATATCCATATATGTAATCAATTAGACGCCTAGGTATCTACTAACCAAATGTATATGTATAAAGTATGTTAAAAAAATCGAAAGTTATTAAATTACATTACACTGAAATAATTTATTGAGCCATAACTTACTTTCAAGAACAGCGTAGTTTTACTGAACGACAATGTGAAGGTAGCATTCCTGTACCTATTAGAGGACTGGTCGACAGTTTCTACCTTTGTATTATCACTGCAATTATTCCGTTTAGGCCCTTTACACAGGGTCATGCTTGTTAATCGAGCCGTTATTGGACCCTGCAATGCAAAAAGTATTTGAAATTAAAATAAACATTCCGTCAACAGAACTTATTATGTTATGACAGAAGAGTAGGCAGAACTACACAAATCTGAATTCTGATGTGACAAGACTGTAGAAGGATTCTAGATCTAAGCAGTATCATAATGAACATATGGAAGCTAAGAATTAGTTGAACTCAAGATTTTCCGCACCGTACCTACTGATTCAGCGAAGTAGGTTAGGTATACATACTTCTTGCTTCATAATACCTCGAAATGTTTTTAACTTGACTTGTAAAGTGAAACTTTGCTCTGAGAATGTTGTCTGGTATTTCTGCCCAGAATGAAGTCAAAAATATATTGTTATCAATATTCCATAATTTGTTTTCAAATTAATCTGCTAAAGATCTAGATATAAAATTAATCTACCTAGACTTCCCAGGTTGCTGGCAGCGTTCCCCGTTTGAGCGTCCGATGCGCGACCGAGGTAACTACGAGGGGGAGCGAGTCTCTTAAATGTATAGTTATTCAGTAGATTGATGTTAGTACGGTTCATGTTTAGTGTCCTTGAGGACACTTTTGGTAGTCGACTAACGACTCCGAAGGTACCTATAACCCGTGCAACTCAAGGTGGGACGATTCCCATACAAATGATTTTTTTCCAAATTTGTTGAATAATTCACATAATTATACACTGAAATTATGTATATCTGCATTTATTTAAACTTTTACTTGCGCTAATTTATATGTTCTTGAAGAAAACAGTCGTTTATAAGCTTAAATGAGATCGACAATGTATTCCATACAAACGATATCAATTTCATTTTAGTACTAAACTATGCTTTTTATCTTTTAAGGAAATGTAAATTGGCTGTTGATATGCAGACAGATAAAATTTCAGTGTTTAATTATGTAATTTTTTTACAAACTTGGAAAAAATCATATGTATGAGAATCGTTACACCTTATTCGGCGCTTCGCACCGCGTTGTTTTATTTTAAAGCAAAAGCTTTAGATTGAATGTTCGTGAATGAAGGAAAACATCGTGAGGAAACCTGAGTGGCTGAGCTACTCGCATACCTCAGCGCTTGAAATCGCCAATCTGCGGTGGGCACGCGTGGTGATTAAGTCCACACACTCTCTCTGAGAGAAGGCCTGTGCCCTACAGTGGGACGTATATAGGCTGCTTATAATGAATGTTCTGTTAGGATCGTGGTACGTGGCGGTCCCACCTACCCCTCTGGGATACAGGCATGAGTTTATGCTAGGTTATGTTTTTGTGAAAAGGAAGCTACAGACACCCGTAGTTTCCTTTCCTCTTCTCTGCGTTTTAAACATTCTGACAAATACCTTACAATAATTTTAACTCTTCGCCATGGTTTCGCCATGGAATTTACTTACAAATCTGTCAGGAGTCATCATATTCCTCTGCAACTGCTCCATCTTCAACTCAGATAAGATCATCGGTAAGGCTCCGTAGATTATGAATATCACTACTATGCTTGACGAATAAAGGTTGTCGGCCATAGCTAGGTTGGCGAGGATGCAAATAGTTGTGTTAAAGTAAATTCAAAGCTGGTGGTTCCTTATCTAGTTTTAACTGATTGCTATCGACTAACGACAATAAATAATTGTATTGAAGTTACCTACGCAACTAGTTTCAGTACGTTGACGAGTAAATAACAAGTTCAAAAAAAAGCTGCGATTTCTATCATAATTTATTTTTAATACAAAATACAAAATCGTTTACTCGTGGAATGTAGGTGGATATATAAGTTGGTAAAAACATTTATGTACTCTTCATTCTGCTAAAAAAACTAATACAGACATTTTCATTACCCACAATCTAACATGCAATAAGTACTAGGTCAAATTTGTCTATGAAGAAATCGAAAGTCGCAATCAAAGTTTATCATACATAGGTAGTTAAAGTGGCTCAAAAGTTATTTGCAGAATTCTTTGTCATTTATATACCTAGTCAACAATAGAATAATAACATTTGCCAATCAGAATCGATTTAAGCTTTAATTTAAAATTATTGATATCGAGGCGGTGGTAGCCTAGTGGGTAGAACATTGGACTCGGAAGCGGGAGACCCAGGTTCGATTCCCAGTGCGGGCATGTACCTATGACTTTTCTTTCTAAGTTATTTACATTTGTGAAGTTATAGTAGCGATACCACTCGCTAACTGTGAAGGAAAACATCGTGAGGAAACCTGGGTGTCTGAGCTATTCACATACCTCAGCGCTTGAAATCGCCAATCCGCGGTGGTCACGCGTGGTGATTAAGCCCATACTCTCTCTCTGAGAGAAGGCCTGTGCCCTATATAGGCTGCTTATGAATATCAAGGTGAATAAAGACTGATGAATTGCAGAAGGGTAATATTACGGTCACTTCTTTAAATAAAAAAGCAGTGGTTTTTTAGAGTTCCCTACCTCAAAAGGAAAAAACGTCACCCTTATACGATCACTGTTGTCCGTCCGTCCGTCCGTCCGTCTGGCCGTTAAGACCCTTTATCTCGGGAATGCGTGGAGGTATCGAGTGAATTTCATAAGCAGCCTATATAGTTACGTCCCACTGTAGGGCACAGGCCTTCTCTCAGAGAGAGAGTATGGGCTTAATCAACTTCACAAATGTACATAACTTAGAAAACAAAGTCATAGGTACATGCCCGCACTGGGAATCGAACCTGGGTCTCCCGCCTCCGAGTCTAATGTTCTACCCTCTAGGCTACCACCGCTACTCGAGTGAAATTAAAACCATATAATATGTACTCAGATCTCCCTTGATGCTGTGAAAAAAATCGAACTTCTAAAACGTATAGTTTGACACTCAAGGGAATCAAAATTTATAGGGTACTTTCCGTTGACTTAGTACTATAAAATCTATATTCTTTTTGTTGCACTAACCCGTGCTGAGGACAATTGTAAAAACCTGGCTGAGGCTGGCAGAGGTCGCGGGTTCAAGTCCCGGCATGGGTGGAATTTTTAGCCTCTAAATAGGTTTTAAAACTATGAAATTTTTCACGTAATAACGTCTCATACGACATTTGTAAATAAATCATAAAAAAATAGTATTTGAAGTTTGCGAACAGCTCGGAAAAAACTGCGAGACTTGATTCGTGAACTTATTATGTAATAACACATTTTTACGCAACCCTCGGTAGGTGAGTCCGACTCGCTCTTGTCGGGTTTTTCATTCGTTCTCTCAGTAGAGACAACTTGCTTAGCATCTTAACATCTGTTATCATCATAACAAAGGATTTACTAAGATTAAAGTAGCGACTAGTAATTATATTAATCCGCCTTAAAGGCGTATCACATGATCACATTTTTTAATTTATAAATTAGGATAGTTGTAAATAAAAAAAAATGATTATTCAGTGATTCTTTATTTGCCATTTATTGTAGCACCTTTTTTTATCAGGCGCGAAAACAAATAACGCGGAAGGTCTTCCGACCCGTGAACATGCCACATATAATTGGCCATGGGAAAAACATGGATGTTCGAGATTAAGACCACAAACTTTCAACGATTGGCCTTGTGACTTATTTACAGTCATGGCGAATGCATGACGGATTGGAAATTGAAGTCGTTTAAACTCAAATGGCATGTCGGTTGGGATCATCGGGATCCTCGGAATGGGAACTTACTCACCTTTGAAATTTCCTTTGAGTATTGTGGCGTAAATCAAATTGTTCATCAATTTACTTACCACCAAACGTGTTCCGTTGCACAGTTTTGGTTGGTTTAAGTTTCGAAGCATGATTACTACGGAACCAATCTTTAGTCGTAAATTGTGCGGTGGTAAGCCAGGTACATCCAAGGAGTTTGAAAATTCAATTGGATAGTTGGTGGCATCATCTTCATTTGTTACACAGTCAATAGATTTGAAAGAATGCAGTGTACCAATGATCTCATTCTGAATTATGTAGTTTAAGTCATCTAGGGTACATCTTTATTCTTAGCTACCAAAATTGCTTGAAGTTAGTAATGATGTTTGGGAATACTTTGTTGATAAGTTCGTCTTTCGATGAGACAAAGTTACAGAAATTCGGAGGAAATGAAATCAAACCGCTCGATTCGTCGACAGGTACTCGACCATTACCGATAGTCAGCAATTGCTCAGAGAAATCTTCAGCAGATGTATCGTTCAGCAATACAACTCTCATGTTTGTTGTCAGCTGAAGTTTCTTTACATAGCGCCGAAGATTCGATGATTTGAGGCAAGCGTTTATTTCGTCGGCAGCAGTCGAAATCGCCAGACATTAAAATCATTGCGCCCGCAAAACATCTCGAGTCATTACGTAGATCTTGCAATGTTCGGTTAAGTGCTTCCAATGCACGTTTATGCGCCATTGTGCATTCGTCCCAGATGATGATCTTCGATTCGGATAAAACTTTGGCCATAGCGGAGCGCTTTGTAATGTTGCATGTTGGTTCTTCAATAGATTGAAGATTTAACGGCAATTTTAATGCAGAATGTGCCTTACGACATCCTTCTAGCAATGTGGCTGCTATTCCAGAAGAAGCAACTGCAACCGCAATGTTGGATCTTGCACGAGCAGTGGCTAAAACTACTGACATGAGGAATGTTTTACCAGTTCCACCAGGGGCATCCAGGAAATATAAACCACCGTTTCCATCATCAATTGCCTTCATTAATCTATATATATAAAAGAAAGTCGTGTTAGTTACACTATTTATAACTCAAGAACAGCTGAACTGATTTGGCTGAAAATTGGTAGGGAGGTTAGGGAGGGAGGAAGCTAACCTTCTTGGTAGTTTCTTCACCTGAAATTAAAACAGTAGAATTAATATTTTTGACTGAGTTGTTTTGTTATACAACGTTTTATGTCACGTCACACGGGAACGACGGGAATGGCATAAAAAGTATTATATGTCCTTCTCCCAGTTCTTAGCTACCTCCCTACCAAATTTCAGCCAAATCGGTTCAGCCGTTCTTGAGTTATAAATAGTGTAACTAACACGACTTTCTTTTATATATATATATATATATATATATATATATATATATATATATATATATATATATATATATATATATATATATATATATATATATATATATATACAGAAGATAGATTATATATAGAAGTTAGATTAATAGTTCATTCAAATCTTCTACAAGTTCTAGTTTTTCTTTTCTGAGTACAATGTTGTTCTCAACTAATCTTACATTCGTAAGGCAAATTTTATACATTTTGTCTTCCTGGCATTTAGAAGTAGATTGTTTGCCGTGATCTCATTTAATAGATCATCATCAGCCCTTTGACGCCCACTGCAGGACATAGGCCTATCTCGTGGTTTTCATAACCATGAGGGGTGGGTTTTACCATAATCGCCGCGCTTGGCAGGCGGGTTGGTGATCGCGGTATGCGGTTGGAATCTCAGGAAGACGCTGCTGCCCGTCTCCTGGTAATTTATTCCCTTAGTCGCCTTCTACGACATCCACGGGAGGAAGTGGAGTGACGCTATTCTTAATCCGTCACCACACGGAGCAGTTAGGTAATAGATGCGAGAGAGCATTATTTGCATCGTCAAGATTATTTTCTTGTCTCTTAATTTAAAAAATAAGTGACGTGTCATCTGCAAATAATACTATTTTGGACATGTTTTCTACCATATATGGCGAATCATTTACATATACAAGGAAAAATAACATCCCCAAAATATATCTTATTCCATTCCATTTTTACTAAAAGGAAGCAAACTATAAACTAAATACTAATACTATATTTTTAGACCTCAAGACTATTGTCTTTCGTCTTATTTCCTCTTAGATTTATTCACATCCTTGGGATCCAGCACAAAATCCACAGCTATGCAGAAAACGTTGCAGTCAGTACTGAGTAATAATATCTGGCCCCTGTAGACGCCGTAGAAGAACTGGAAACCCATCAATTCGAGAAGCATTTCGTCGCAATTGGCGTTCGAAATGTAGTTGCCCTAGAAAGTAAAAAAGTACATGCCATTACCTCGTCCTTCCGGACGACAGCGGATAAGATTATGTTAAGTCGATAGGAGTCCATTATTATTGTAATATTCGATGTACAATTCCGCTACGGTCCTTTTATATGGAGAGTATGATTACCACATAAAACATAAGTGTCTAGACAGCCACCCAAATACCCTTTAGTCAAAAAAATTCAAGGACCATCAGGGCCCTGTTTCATACGATTTAACTTGACAGACATTATGTCAGTAAACAATTCAGTCATTATAAATAATGCGTTTCAAAAAGAACTTACAAATGTCGCGCAATGTGTTTCATAAAACAGCAGTTTTGACCGACAGTCACGTAAAGTACTACGAAATGTCACAATTCAACTTTAAAATGTCGCACAATGTGTTTCTTAAAGCAATTGTAGTGACCGGCACGGCAGTAAACTAACGTTTGTAAAGCAAAATGTCACGATTTTTCGTTTATGAAACGGCAGTAAATGTAAAAGTACCACGATTAGTAAAAATTTAATGTAAATATTGACCGGCGCGCGAGTGATGCGTTTCAAAATTATTGTTTTGTTTCGCCATTCAATAATATCTACATTTCTTCTTTTTAATTTTATCTCCAACACTTTTTAACTGGATTTGCTTTACGTTTTAACAAAAGTATAAAATATATTTGAATACGTACTTAAAACGTACTAGCTAATTTGAAAACAACAATAAGAAATGGCCGCCACTATCCCGCAATCGAAACAAACATCCAAACGTTGGACGCATGTTGGACGGTTCCCGCGCTTCTCTCGCTCTCTTTTTCTATTGGTGTACCATGTTATAGTTTTACTTATCGTCAATAGATGGCGCTAGAAATACAAAATATAACTCAAAGGCTCTATTTATTGCACTCCCTGAATTTACTGAATCTCGATGGATTCATAAGAAGTGCTTATCCCTAAAATTTAACACTTTATTCAGATACTCAAATTTACATGTGGCAATTTTGTGTGTGCATGCTTTAGTTAGACAACTTAGTACTCATGTCATATTTTTACTTTTATATCGTGTAATTTTTGTGATCTGTTTTTGTTTTTTGTATTTTTGTACACCAAATAAAATAAAACAATAAAACAAAACATTCCCAGCGATTTTACGTTGATGAAGTTGTTAATTCTGTAAAGCAGATAAAACCCCCTCTTTCTACGGAACCCTACACTGCCCGATACGCACTTGGCCGGTTTTTATTCTAGTGCTAACGAAGAATAAAAAAGGTTATTCATTTTATTTACCTTAGCGACAGTACAGCGCGGTGCGGTGACGTTAAAGTACTTCTTGAGAATTGGCCCTAAGAAGAACTGGTTGCATGGCTTCTCGACAATCTTCGTGATGCCGGGAATGGAGACGCTATCCTTGTTCAGCCGATTGATTACCATTTTCGTCTGCAAATTATTATACAATGCAAATTGAAAACAAATTCGCAACAAGGCATACTTTATTTAAAATTACCTTATATTGTGGGTGGTTTGAAATTGCTTTTTTTTAAGTTACTTTTGGGTGGTTTGAAAGCCATAGCAAAATGAACGTGCCTTAACAACAGTATGTAATCAAATAAACTAGTTTGTTTTTTTTTAAAGTCACATTCCAAAAATACCTATCTCGATACAAACTAGAATCTGTTAGAATCAGCCAGAGCGGTGCGTGCATGCCGCGGGTCCGCGAGTCATCATTTGTCATTTGAAACAAGATTTTTCAATTGCAAGCCCTATTTTTTAACAAATTTTTTTTTATATTCATTTTGTTGCACTAACCCATGCTGAGGACAATTTTAAAAACCTATTTAGAGGCACGGGTTAGTTCAACAATAAGAATATTATCATGTAGGGGTTCAAGTCGGGGTTTTAGCCCGTAAATAGTTTTTTAAATGTTTTTTCATTTATTTCTTTCACCATCATCATCAGCCATTTGACGCCCACTTCAGGGCATAGGCCTCCTTCGTGGTTTTCATAACCATGAAGGGTTTTGCCATAATCGCCACGCTTGGCAGGCGGGTTGGCGATCGCAGTATGCGGTTGGATTCTCAGAAAGACGCTGCTGCCCCGGTATTTGATTTCCTTAGTCGCCTTCTACGGCAGCCACGGAAGGAAATGGAGTGACGCCATTCTTAATCCGGCTCAAATTAATATCAAAGGTAAGTAAATGAATGTCAAAAGGGGGCGTATTACTAAGACTTAACTGTCCGTCCGTCCGTCCGTCCATCTGTCTGTCTGTCTGTCTGTCTGTCTGTCTGTCTGTCTGGTGATGTATAGTTGTTGCCGCTATATAAACAGATACTAAAAACAGAATAAAATAATTTTTTAAGGGGGCTCCCATACAACAAACGTAAATTTTTTACCGTTTTCTCTCGATCTCTGCGTCTAATTTTGTACAGATAATGGTTCGGAACTCTTCGTGCGTGAGTCCGACTCGCACTTGGAAGTTTTTAAACACTAATTTTATAACCGCGGCCTTCAAACCACTCAAACTTTAGCTTGTATATTAAGAAAGCTGAACCGAACTAGTTTATTGCGCCACAAAACTTACTTTCAAAAACAGCGTATGTTTACTGAAGGTCTGTCTAAAGGTAGCATTCCTGTACCTATGAGGGGACTGGTCGACCGTTTCTATCCTTACATCATCAGTGCAGTTCTTCCTTTTCGGCCCTTTGCACAGAAACATGTTTGCCAACCGCACCTTTATTGGTCCCTACAACATGGAATGTATTTGAAAGCAAAGTAAATATCGCACCCTAATATTCCAATACCGTCACTAAACAAAAATCTCTCTGGTTTTAATGCCATCTATTGCAAATATTACAAAGTAACACTAAGCGCTGACTAGTTCACTTAAATTCCTATTTAAAACTGTAGATGGAAAACGAAGCATAATACAGAACTAGGTATATACATTTCTACACATTGAAAATCTTTAATAGCTTCTCCTGCACAATTTACATTTTTCGCTTAGTGCCAGTATTGGATTAAGGGTGCGATATGTTGTGACAAAACTTCGGACCCTAAGGAAAAAGAAAAGTCGAAAGACAAACACTCTTATTTTTTATGCTAACAAGTTAAACACCAACCCAATTATTTCCATAATTCTCATAAGAGTCAAACCGTACTTCAATAAAAATGTTCTAGGTCATTCCACGCTTTGTCTTTGATTTGATTCAGATAGCTACTCCACAGCGTTCCTCGTCCTTCATTTATGGTAAAAATCTCTCAAGATAGCCTTATTCCTCTTGTAAAATAGTTTTGACATGACCTTTACTTACAAATTTGTCAGGAGTCATCATCTCCCGCTGCAACTGTTCAACCTTAAAGTCAGCTAAGATCATCGGTATGGGTGCGTAGATCATAAATACCACAAGCATTTTTAAGGGATACTGGTGTCCGGTCATTGCTTTCGACTTTCCTGTTATATTAGTTCCCGAAACTTTTTTGGCGGGCGTGAAGTTCAAGCAAGTACTCCGCAATGAATGCTGGATTAAAACTACAGCTCAGGTTACGATGTAGATGTACCTACTGAACTAAATTCAAAGTTGTTAGTTTCTCATGGACTCTTTAGGGTTCCGTACCCAAAGGGTAAGGGACCCTATTACTAAGGCCGATATTCAGAAACACAGCGTTGAGCTACACTTAACGAGCACTAAGCTGAGCATCAGCTGAGCAATCTCAACAAAGACTCAAGAATTTTGTATTCACAGTCAATATCTCGACTCGAACTCAGCTAAGCCACAGCTCAAGCTAAACTTACGTGAGCGTGTAATCTGTGGTACAGTTTTTGACGTTACCGGTTTATATTATCTGTTAAAGCTACATGAAAGGCATACAATAATCCACAGGAGTGAATGAGATGGCAACAAATGTCGAAACTTTTTACGCGCGGTTATACTTTATTTTGACTTCTCATTACTCTAAAAACACAATTTAACTTTTCGAAGGAAAATGAGCATGCAAAATGACAAGTTGTGAATAAAAAAAAGGTTACTTCACCACAGCCACAGGTTATTTAGAGTTCTCGAATTGCCTACAGGTGTCGCTACTTTCTTTGTCATTGCCACCTTGAGTTTGAGCTAAGTCGCCGAAATCCACTACTCAGTCTCAGCTTAGCTTGCGCTCAATTTTTGTTATCTCAAACTCAACTGTGAATACAAAATATCCCTGAGACTTTCATTTTGACAGTTGGAAGACCCGGACTCACATTGAGCTCACGCTCAAAATCGTTTCTGAATATCGGCCTAAGACTCCGCGGCCCGTCCGTCCGTCCGTCTGCCACCAGGCTGTATCTCATGAATCGTAATAGTCAGACAGTTGAAATTTTCACAGATAATGATTTCAAAGAAAGGAGAATGATCAATTTACTATAGGAGTTAGTCTATTTTTGCGTCTTCTTGCGCATTTATGAAACCAACGGTAACTATAAGAAATTAGCTCTGGATTATGCAGGAAAAATATTATGAAAATATTAGATGGGAGTTTCGAGAAATCTTAATTTTGAGCCCATGTTTTGAGGTTATGACAACTTTGGTGGTTTTGTGTTATTTTGGGTTGGCATTGGCACCTAGTCAGTTTGAATTATAAACATAGGTCATTATTAGGTAGGTATGGTTAGTTAGTGCTAAGTAATAATTCTGTATAAAATACAAAATATATATGCCTATATCGCTGCAAAAAGTCGCAGTGTTTTAAGGAGCCTAATGGGGGACTCTTTGTTCCCCATTAGGCTCCTTAAAACACTGCGACTTTTTACGTTTGTTTGATAATTTCTGATAAATAAGCACAAACAGTCTTAGGTCCTGCGCACAATTGAGACAAGACTATCATAAGCCCACAATGGCGGTTTATTTTATTTATTTATTCCGCATATTGTTCATCTTCATCATTTCAGCCATTGGACGTCCACTGCTGGACAAAAGCCTCCCCCAACGATTTCCAGAAGGGCCAGTTGGATTGTTCATACACATGGTCATTTTAACAATAAACTACACTAATTAAACAGTATAAAATCCACTGGAATCAATTTGCAAAAATAAAAGCGTAATAAAACCGCTCGTCTGAATTCCCGTCAAAAACTCCCCGTTTGCAGTTTGCACTTTCGCATTTTATGTATGTACACGATTTGCGATTTATGCAATAATGTAATCTAATCTGTGTTTGTAATCTGTATTTGACTGAAGTTTTTTAGTTATACAATCAATACAGATATTTTTAATTATTACTTTTAAACCCCTGATTCTTTTAATTTATCAAATAGAACTATGAAATCATTTTTCAAAAGAAACATTTTGAGGTATAAATGCTTAAAGCGCAACATAGACTGTTTTTTATCATTCTCCTTTCTGTTGCCGCTATAACAACAAATACTAAAAACAGAATAAAATTGATATTTAAGGGGGGCTGCCATACAACAAACGTGATTTTTTTGCCGTTTTTTTGCTAGATATTAATAATGGCAACAGATAGACGCTTGTAATATTCAAATGTTGTATAGATAATGCTACGGAACCCTTCGTGCGCGAGTCCGACTCGCACTTGGCCTGTTTTTTTTTTTCAAACTTTTATTGCATAATGATCACATAATGGTTATCATTATAGGTAATGATTATCATTGTACTAATTGTACTCAACTCATAATAATTATGTAGTTTCGATGCCTAGATAAGTTTGTGAAAAGAGCTCCGGTTACAATCATAATGTATTTTTAACAATATGGATTGTTGTATAGTTTTGTAGTTATTATAATGCTAATGTTACTGTATGCAACTAACTGCACATATGAGGTTTCTATCTAATATGAGAATTAGCTAGAATATAACTAGCGGTAACTAGCTGTCAATAGCTATTTTTACATGAAAATGCTGCACCGACAAGTTTTAAGGTCTTATTTACAAAATTCGGCCAAGTACGTGTCAGGAAACGCGTAGTGTTGGGTTCCGTAGAAAGAAGGGGTTTTGTCTGCTATACAGAACTAATACCTTTTATAAGTTGGTCGCCTATTACTTACTAGTTAACTTGTAAAGCTTACTTAGCCGTCATAGTTTTCCTTTTAAATTCATTATACTATTATCATTATGCTACTACCTTGAATTTTTTCACATTTCTACACTCAACCGTTTAGCCAGGAGAGGGAGGGGGACACCCTACTCGGACAAAAAATTGCGCTTTAAGGCTTGATATTCCACAAACGGAACCCTAAATAAAAAACCGGCCAAGTGTGAGTCGGACTCGCGTACGAAAGGTTCCGCCCCATTACCTATACAACATTAGACACAAAGATCGAGAAAAAACGGGAAAATATGACTTTTGTTGTATGGGTATAACATTCATTTTATTTTAATTTAATTAATGGGCTATGCTCGGAATTTCTCTACGAGATCGAATCAGAAATGATGAGATCCGTAGACGAATGAAAGTCGTCGACATAGCCGAGCGGATTAGTAAGTTAAAGTGGCAGTTGGCGGGGCACATAGTACGCAGAACTGATGGCCGATGGGGCCGAAAAGTTCTCGAATGGAGACCACATATCGGCAAGCGCAGCGTAGGACGACCAGCCACAAGATGGACAGATGACCTCATCCAAGTGGCAGGAAGACGCTGGATGCAAGCCGCTTCCAACCGGTCTTTTTGGAAATCCATGGAGGAGGCCTATGTTCAGCAGTGGACTTCTTGTGGCTGAATGATGATGATAATTATTATTTTTTCTAGCGAGTATAGAACTTAATATTCTGTGAATATTTCAAGGGTTCCTACCTATTGCCGTTAGTAATGTCGGGCAATAACGGCAAAAAATATACATGAGCCCCCTTAAATATTTATTTTATTCTGTTATTTCTTGTTATTTGTTTTTATAGCGGCAACCAAAATACATCATCTGTAAAAATTTCAACTGTCTAACTATCCCGGTTCATAAGATACAGCGCGGTGACAGACAGACTGACAGAGGGACAGTGAAGTCTTAGTAATAGGGTCCCGTTGGGCACCGTTCGGGTACGAAACCCTAAATATAATCTTCTTACACCCACAATATTTTTAAACGACTAATCCAACGATACCCTTTGATCTGGACGAGAAAAAATGCATCCCTACTGTTTGGTCGGCGTCATTAATAATATGTATGTATATGCAAAATTTCAGCTTTCCAGTACTAATCGTCTCTGAGCTAGGCTGCGTTATGCTCGTGAACGGGTGCTGTTCGTGTGTCTGGCCGCAGCATTACTGTTTTTCCTACTTTTGTAAGAGATGTTATTTTGGCTTTTAAAGTTATTAGTGGCTATCACGGAATCATATCATATAGGCTTTGATGTATAAGTTTAAGATGATTTGAGAAAAGATGGTCAGAGTGGAGTTTTTTTTCCCGCTGCCTTTTTCTCCACTACAAATACGGCCCGAAGGCAGCGGCTAACATAGTAACATAGTACATTGACATTCAGCAAACAGAATGTAAATTCTTTACGTTGAAATAAATTATTGATTTCTGATTTCTGATTTCTGATAGACGAACAGACAGATGGACGGACATAGCTAAACTATAAGGGTTCCTTATCCACTTCGGAACCATAAAAAAACGATTCACTAAAACAGTCCTCAGTTAGACTTAATTGTGACGGTCTCCAGACTTAACAAAAATTATTGTTTATAAAGTAAAATCATTATTATCAATACGTTTATTGCACCTATACGATTAAAAGTACCTAAATAGTATCTTGATGACCGAGCTATGCTCGGTATCTTTTTTTGTTTATCGATTTTTTTGGAAATTATGTTTTTCTCAAACATGCTTGGAAATTTGAGCATTATTTCGACAACCTCCTTCGAGATAAATCGAAATTGCTGTACTGGCCAATTACACGCGAGCAGCGGCCGGAAAAAGTTCTATGAAAATTCATAACTGTCGTGTTTTGTGGCCAAATACATTACTCATATCTGTCGTGTTATTTAAAAATGGAACGATCTTTTACTTTGAACAATGACAACCAAGGAGGTAACTTATCAGAGGTTTTATTTAAATTTCGAACTGGCTTGCGATAGAAAGCATTGAAAAAGAAAGAACACTTTAACGCGGTAAAAAATATTGTTGTTCGTTCGTGGTTCGTCTGATTTTGAAAGTTTATTGAATTTAACAGAATGAGTTCAAGTGATAAAAATGACTGCGATGAACTTATTTTAACGCCACCTGAAATTCAAGAGGGCAAGAGCCGTAATAGAAAACTTGTTACCGCCAAATCGAAAGAAAATTATTTTTCAAATAAAAAGTTCTGCCTTAGTACTACTGTAACGGCTGAAATGGTCAACCCTTTCACCCTTACAGTTTTCAGCAACAAATTTCTAAAATCGATACGAGTATCGCCATCTATTGTGATCTTAAAGAAGTTTTCTACTATAGGAAGGGATAGACGTAAGGATGCTCCACCCATTGGGGGGAACAAACTTCTGCAGGTATAGAATAATGTATCTTAAAGTTACATTGATACACTCGAAGATCGTTTAAGTCATGCCAACCGTGTAACTCTTACACACACATTTACAAGCAAGATTCGTCGAAATCATAACTGTCGGTCGAAACTAAACAGCATAATGCCATTTTGCTGTGGCAAAAGAATTGTATTTTCTAGAGCAACGTCGACCTTATTCATATAATAATAGGGCGTGATTAATAAAGCTAAAGTTAACATTTGCATGTGGCGTCTGATACGTCATTCGGACTTTGTTCTAAAAAATAAATGAGAACAGAGGGTCTCTGTATGAATTTAAAGTAAATATTGTATGAATGTTTATTAAATTTAATTATTTGTCGGCTAGGGACAAAAGGGTTAGAATTACGCCGCCTTACGGGGACTTCACTTTCAAGAAATCATGGGTTTTTCCTCGTCTATCCCTCAGGCTTGAAACTCGTCCTTGTATGGGAAAAATGCATTTATTGGGTTATTCCGAGAATGACGATTGTCATAATGTATTTCATAGTTAGTATAAAAGTTTAGTCTAGACAGAACAACAAACATTTTTGCAAACAAACCCGTAAGTTTTTCGAAGGAAACGACATGTAATGATGCCATCATATTTTTCTAATGCGTAGAGTTATATTTTCAGTCACGAATCTACAATATTCTAGAATTTCCATTCTTTGCCATACAATCCTTAGATGCAGTGGGTCCGACGGGGAATACACCGCGTAATGTAAATAATATTCTCTAATCTAAACTAGCTTCGAAGTGTTCGACGAATTTTGGGTTCAGATTTCAAGTACGTGGGACCAAGATTTCGGGCAAGTCATAAAATGGATGATGAATGGTTTTGTGGGAGGAGTCGAGGATTGAACCGAGGAGAGCTGGTAAATCAGGGAGAAATCATCGGGAGTCAAGTCGGAGCCGTCGAAGAGAGTGGTAGTTCTACCGGAACTTAAAAACGCGCGTGCAATCCTCTCCAGAGTCTAGTATCTAGACTTACCGCGTTACAAGTGTTTTATTAGGACAAGTCCTAAGTGAAGACTTCGTGAGTGCAATAATAAGCTAGCCAGCAGAGAACTCGCATAGTAGAGAAAGAGTGCTACGCGTCGGACCGTTTTCCGCGAAACAAAAGATTTTCCGTCGAGGGGCAAACTATTTTTCTAATTTCCGCGACGCGAGTGATATTTAATTTTTATCTATGTATTCTATGCATTTTGTTACACATGTGTATATAATCCTTCAGTCTTACTTTCATTCTTCCAGTTCTAATTTTAGATTCCATATAAACTAGCGAGAGCAGAAGGCGCGGTGCTTCCCACATGGGTTCTGCGTTTAGTCTTTGATCTTAGCTAGGAATTAGGACTCATCGACAGAAGCAGAATGGAACGGACAACACAATACTTTGTCTACGGAAGGAGGTTTTACTAACATAATGTCATCTGAATGGAGCTGCGGTTTTGGAGAAATGGCGGAGTTAATCTTCTATATTTACTACAACAAGCGGAGCTGCATCATTATGGATTACTTACTGATCTACATCACTACAAGGATTCTTACATCATCATGGATACTACAGGTTACATCGGGAACGTTCTATCCGTTCTATCTTCACTTTAGCTAGGGTTGATTCGAAATTGAGTAATTATGTGGCTGTACGTCGTGTGTGTTCTAGTAGAGTTTTTAGTATCTCCACGGGTGTACAACTCGAGGTACATTTGTGAAGATGATGTGACGAAGGTTTTCGCGGATGTACGACTCGGCTGGATGGACGAAGTGGTCCTCTACGGCTAGCCGGAATCCCTGTCTTAAATGACGTGTGTAGGAAGGGAGCTTGTTCCATAGTCCGGAGGTCAAATGGGCAATACATTTGCGAAAACTCTAGCACATTTGGTTTTGTTCTTTAGAACCACGACAGAAGTATATGAATGAATGCTGTATTCGGTGAATGTTGGGCGTTAAGTGAAGGTTTGAATGTGATAGGGTGATACGTTGTGTCCCGATGGATTCTGAAGGAGCGAGTTTCTTGTGGAAGCTCGTAGGGCTGGGTGTAGGTTGGAAGGGAGCCCATCGTCATCACGCTAGGGAAACAAAAGTTCTTCTAGATTTCCTCCTGGAAGTCTAGAACCCCTCCCAATTCCATTTATTTACAGGAAGGAGATCTGGTGACTATGAACTACATAAGTTGTTCTTTTCATTCCTATATTTTGATAATGACATGTTATTTATACTTTGTATTTTATCATATTATTATGTATAATTTTACTGTACCAGTTATTATTTTTGTGTTACGCTATTCGCGAGTGAAACTGATTAGGCGCGTGTGTCAAAAGTCTTCCTAGAGAAGCATCGTGTATTGCATCGACATGCATAGTTGTAGTGTACAGAAGGATTGCAGTGCTCACTCTCTCACTAGTGGCGGACATTGAGGCTAATCGAGTCTCGATGCTTGTCTTCTTGGGGCGTTTACGATTACTGACCGAAGCTAAGTTGCATGTTTTCTTTACTTAAACTGATTATGTGTACGGTTAATTTAATCGCGGATTATTATTTACTTTCTTTATCATTGTTAAATTATTCGTCTTTATCATTTCTTAACACAACGTATGGGTCTTTATTACTTAACTAAATGATCAAGACTATTTTCATTGGCCAATTAATTTTCAGAAAAATTTACAACCCTTCAGGTTATTTTTTATATGTTTATATATTTTATTTGCGTGGGGTGGTGGCGTCTCGCATTTAATTTATTTGAGGGATCCCCCATCCCGTTTACACTACTTAGTTTTAATTTCCGCGCATTATTGGAGAGAAATCATATATGTATATATATATGTACAAGAATTGCTCGTTTAAAGGTTAGATTACAATGATATCGAAAACAATGAACTCGAAAACTACAAAAAGTCGCGGAACATACATAGGGTTGATTCGGGTACCCCTAGAGGTGTTCTATCTCTGAACTTCCACTTAACACTATTTTCTGGGACACCCTTTATATAATCAGGTCCCTTGAAGCTGTGAAAAAATTCTACGTTAACGTAAAAAAAAAGATGCGGCCGTTTCTGCCGCAAAAAACGTACATTTCGACAATCAAGAGAATCAAAGTTTATTTATAAGGTTTTTTCCGTGGACCCAGAACTACGAAATTTGGCAAGTAATATTGTATTATACTACAAATACAAGGCAAAATCTGAAAATTGTACATTTCTAATTAAGTCATAAAAGAAATTGTCTTTGAAGTTTGGAAAAAAAACTGCGTGACTCGATTCCTGAAGAAGCGAAGTAATACGCTTAAGGTGTCTGACATAAATCTTATAGAGAATAAAACAGAGTAATTTAGTCAACTTTATTTCAAGATTGAATCTATTTATTAGGTTTCTTTGAATCTTGACGCTGTAGTTCAAATTTCGTACGCACACAAATAATGTTGCAGTCCTGAAACAGAAAAGTTAATAGGTAATTTATAGAAAAAAGAATATGTTCCAAATCCAAACTTGGTTAATAGGTACAACAAATACAGAGTTTTATAAATTTAACGACCCGAAAGCTAAACACACTGTACATAATACAGAACTACATTTAATTTTTAGAACTTAAAAGATTGTCTTGTTGATCCTGATCCTCCTTTAGGACACTTTTTTATGACTTACGACGTGATGAGGTCATGCTTTCGATTCTTATGGATAAACGTATACTGAACTTGTATTATTTTATGGTTTCGAGTCTCATAAGGTGTACCTATCTAATTTTTTTAAATATTATTTTAGTTACGCACAATTTCCATCAACTCTAGTCGGTGCCTTTATTCATCATCAGCCACTTGACACCCACTGCAGGACATAGGCCTCCCTTATGGTTTTTATAACCATGAGGGGTTTTGCCATAATCGCCACGCTTGGCAGACGGGTTGGCGATCGCAGTATGCGGTTGGAATCTCAGGAAGACGCTGCTGCCAGTCTCCTGGTAATTTATTTCCTTAGTCGCCTTCTACGACATCCACGGAAGGAAATGGTGCCTTTATTACCCTTAAAATATTAAATTTTATCCTTATAAATGTTTTTAGATAACATTTTATACATAATATGCTGCCTTAATAAAAACGTTTGATTGTGATAAAATTTGGTACCCCGCTTACGAAGCTGCCTCGATTGTGTCCCCCTGCTGGGCAAAGGCCTCACCTTTAGCTCTTCACTCCTCCCTGTTCGTAGCCACCTCTTGCCAACCCAGTAAACTGATTGTAAGGTCGTCCCGCCATCTCCGCTTAGGTCGGCCACCCAGGAACCCAGTCAATGGTGATTTTGCCCACCCGTCTGCCACCACCACGACTTACGTGGCCCACCCAATTCCACTTCAGCTTTGCAGTTGCAGCTCCCTCATCGACATTTTGGTCAAACTATTTAGTCAACGTTATTTCTTGAAGTCCTAAAACGAACTTCGTAACTTTACCACAGTTAGCCCACGGTATTGTTACCTAACTTTGGCGTTTTGAAAAAACAACAAAGGCATTTTTTAACGATAGGTAAATGCTACTTGAAATAGACGATACATACCTTACTTAAAACGACCGTTTTACTTCTGTAGTTACCGTAGAAGAACGAGATACCAAGGAGTTCGGAGAGCAAAGCAGGAGCATTAATCCTAGTTGTATAGATGCCCTGGAAAATAAGTAAAATGTGGGAAAGAAAACAATGTAGAACATCCACTAGACTGAAGAGATTTGAAGCAGATTTTTGGCAGTGGCTGGATGAGGATGGTCGAGGACAGAAAGAAGTGGCGTGGCCTTGGGGAGGCCGATGACCATCAGTGAACGAGTACAGGCTGACTCGATTCAGGTTGCTGGTGTATCATACCTTTTTGACAACGCAGTTGGCGTTCGGATTGAAGGTCTTCTCCATTAAAGGTCCCAAGAAGAAGTGCCTGCACGGATGGTCGATTGATTTAACGATGTCGGGCGATGAGAGCGTCTCGTTCATCCACAGTGCTATCTTCGTCTGTAAAACAGATAAGTTTTAGATACCAAAGCATATATTTTCTGAGGTGGTTGATGCTAAATGTGACGAAATAAGCAGACCTAGCGTAGAATAGTAGACAGCAGGTCAAACTTTAGATTTTTGTTGCAAAGTCCGACGGTAACGTAACTGAGTAAAGTGCACGCGTGTAAAGTCGCGTGTTGGTACAGTCACAGACCAGCCCTGATAATCTTGAAACAAATAGTTCGTAGTTGGTTTACTTCACTAATCATTTGAATAATAATAGATTTTCTCGACTATATGCGAGAGAAACCTATCTTAAACGCATTAATTAATGTAAAAAAAACATTTCATCATCATTCAGCCACAAGAAGTCCACTGCTGGACATAAGCCTCCTCCATGGATTTCCAAAAGACCGGTTAGAAGGGGCTTGCATCCAGCGTCTTCCTGCCACATGGAAAGATTTAGGGTAAGAAAAAGTTTAGGTTCGTGTAGAAAAAACTGATTCGTGATTCTAAATGAACCATAAACATAAGACATACTTAAGTGGCTCTTCGTTTTCTGTACATTTTTTACAGTATGATTTCAGGAAAAATCTTTTATTAATAATTATTATTTATATTAAATCTATGATCAAAAATAACAACGACGCGTAATTACATAGGAGAACATTCCGACGATGGTGGTGAAAAGCGTAATTCGGTCGTTGTTGTTCGGATGAGCGAAATGTAGATTAAATGCAAGCAACACAGGTTTTAAGGCCGGACCTAAGAAAAACAAATTGCTTAACTTAAACGTATCACTGGATCTGATCTGATCTGAACCAATGGATCAATGAGAATAATATAATGTACACGCCTTCAAAAACTGCGCATTCTTTTTGAAATCTAAAGTGAAGGTAACATTGGTGAAATCATTGTCCGCGGAATCGATACTGATGATAGAGCAGTTGGCATTCTTCGGTCCTTTGCAGGCCTCAATATTGCTGAAGTGGCACCTGGATGGACCCTGAAATGTGAATAAAGATTCATTAACGTCCATCGTCTGGCAGATAGTTCGCAGTGGCTGGATGAGGATGGCCGAGGATAGAAGGAAGTGGCGTGACTTCGGGGAGGCCTATGTCCTTAATATCCAGCGGTGGACGAGTTTGGGCTGATTAAGTTATTGAACTGTCCATCTGTATCTGCTTTTTGCCTTTCATCATCAGCCATCTGACGCCCACTACAGAGCATAGCCGCAAGATGGACAGATGACCTCATCCAAGTGGCGGGAAGACGCTGGATGCAAGCCGCTTCCAACCGGTCTTTTTGGAAATCCATGGAGGAGGCCTATGTCCAGCAGTGGACTTCTTGTGGCTGAATGATGATGATAATGACAGAGCATAGCCTCCCTCATGGTTTTCCAAGCTTCCCCGTCCTGAGCCGCCCACATCCAGCGACTCCCTGCCACCATAACCAGGTCATCAGACCATCTGGGGGGAGGCTGCCCACGCTGCGTCGTCCGGTCCGCGGTCGCAATGTGCCCCGCCCACTGCCGCTTCAACTGAGCAATTCTTCGAGCTTTTAGTTAGAATCACGGAACAGAAAAAAACATGTTTTTATTGTTCTGTGGTTAGAATAGCTAAAGGCCGCTTTCTGAATTGAGAAATTTACTGAGTAAATACTTAAGTAACGTTCTGTCACGCTCCTTTCTGAGAAATTCGAAGAGATGGCACTATATGTTAACTACTTAGTGAAATTCTCAATTCGGAAATGGGCCCTTAATTGCCGAAGTATAAAAATCTCGAGAGAGAAAGATTCGGTAAACTGATAGCTAGTTAGATGGTCTGACAACAATAGATACATATAACACGGTCAGAATATAGGAGGGGTATCACATTCCAGCGCGGTGCATTTGCTGGAATTTGATAACTCTCGTGCTTCTTCACGCAAAATATTTTTGATATTGAAATGAATTAAAAAAATTATATTTATTTATTTGTTACACTTTATTTATTTCAGTTTTAGAGATGAAATCCTTTCTATCTATTTTTAATAGACTTAACCCGGCCAAGTGCGAGTCGGACTCATGCACGAAGGGTCTCTTACCATTATCTATGCAACATTTGAATATTTCAAGCGTCTACCTGTTGCCGTTATTAATATCGAGCAAAAAACGGCAACAAAATCACGTTTGTTGTATGGGAGCCCCCCTTAATTATTTATTTTATTCTGTTTCTAGTATTTGATGTTATAGCGGCAATAGAAATACATCATCTGTGAAAATTTCAACTGTCTATCACGGTTCAGCCTGGTGACAGACGGAGCAGCGGACGGACGGGCCGACGTACAGCGTACCTTTGGGTACGGAACCCTAAAAAAGAGGAGGGTCTCAATTCGACGCATATGCCTTTTTTTGTTTTTTTTTTTTTGTTGTGATCTCTCATTCATTACTACTTCAAATCTTAATGTCGACAATTTTTTTGTTTGAATAGTCATAACGTCAGAGTTCCCTTTTAATTGGGTGAAGATCTGATTGAGACTTTCGGAAGTGGAGAACGGAACTCTTCAATGGACCACAACAAGGCGGGTGCAAGCCAGCAAGGAAGGGAGCAGGCCTTTAGTAATTGGTGTATGTTTCAAATTAAATTAAATTAAATTAAAATCCGGTATGGGTGGCTCTCAGATAGGGCCTAAGTTTCTAACACTCCGTAAAATATTTGCGCTTACTTCCACTGACATGAACTACTTACTTAACTTTCTACAGCGTGATTTTGAAATCGCTGGCAACATTTTGAGGTTAGATATTTGTTCTTATCAATATGATAAACAGTAATAAATGATTTAACAGTTATAATTATTTTATTAAAGAAAATAACAAACAGGTTTACAAACTTTGGGTAGTAAAAAAAGCAAAATTTTGACGAGTATTTTTTTTTTTTCAAAATTAGCACTCTGAGCTAGTCAGCATGTCATCTCAAAAACGTCGAACGTATTTGAAGGCGGTTCTTTTGTAAGGAGAAAAAAATCAACACTTACGAATTTTCCAGGTGACAATGGACTCGTTTCCTTGACGAGAGCCGAAGTAACTACTGATTGTATGCAACATACTATGGAAACCATGACAACATTCATTGACAAACCCATAGTTATAGGTATTGTTTTTGAAGTCTCATCGAATCTTAAGCGAAAAGATGTTTTCCTTTCAGCAGTAAATATATTAATTTTGGATATCCCAGTGTCGCCCTCAAAAACTTACTTAAAACACTTCTCTGATGCAGTTTTAATAGTCTGTGGTAAAGGGAAAGACGTACGTACAGATTATTTAAACTGCCTCTGAGGAGTGTCTTAGAGGAGTTGTGTTTTTTTAAATGAGAAGACTTCAAATACTAGTATTTTTTAATGCTCATACGTAGTAATATATTAGATGAGTCTAACCGCAATTATTTATTAGGTAAAATTTGATTACCTTTGATTCCCGATGTTTTGGCAACGTTGCAGCTGTAGACCACCTACCCTCACTACAATAATTAACTGTACTCGCCACTTCAGTCTACCCGTGACCACGGCAGCTGCAACGTAGCTGAAACGTCGGGAATCAAATGTGATCAAATTTTACCTAATGAATAATCGCAGTTAGACCTGTCTAATATAATATTACTATATACAAGTACTAGTGACAGTCCACTTTTACTCCGAAAACCTCACTACACTACACAGCGGTGTGATGTTCTCGGATTGGTTCAGCACAACAAAATTAGTTAGTTACAATACCACTTAAACATACTTGTGACCAAATAATGATGTTAATACTTATCCGATTTAAATTGTAATTACACACCCAATGAAAGCATTACAAATCAGCTCTTAGGTCACTAAAAATAACAATCAAAATTCAACGAGGCGTTGAATTTGCACAAAATGACATTATTAGGCCGGTAAAGATTTTTAGATTAGATATTTTGAATGATAATTTTTAATGTATGGGTGGATTGAGTGAGCACGCTTCGGTTAAAAAAATAAAAATGCTGTTCATTTAGTAAAAGTTCTAAAACAATTGTAAAAGTAATCTCTGTATTTGTAAAAAGATAAAAAAAAATATACATCATTTAACGTGTGCTCACTCAGTTCTCACAAACTACTAACGAAATCAGTAAATGTATTAATTTAACATATAATATTTATACTAGTCTTTAGTAAAACCTATGTTAACTTACCTTTATAATTTGTAGATCACCTAGTAACGTATTTAAGGTTTTACAAATAATTGCTTATGCTCACTCAATCCGCACACTTTCGAAAACCCGATTTCTGATGAAAAAACTGAATATTCAAAGTTCTATATATGGTCATAGTTAAGTAAAATGAATATGGGATTTTGCGGATTGAGTGAGCATAAGAAATTATTTGTAAAACCTAAAATACGTTACTAGGTGATCTACAAATCATAAAGGTAAGTTAACATAGGTTTTACTAAAGACTAGTATATAAATATTATATGTTAAATTAATACATTTACTGATTTCGTTAGTAGTTTGTGAGATAGTGAGCACACGTTAAATAATGTATATTTTTTTAATCTTTTTACAAATACAGAGATTACTTTTACAATTGTTTTAGAACTTTTACTAAATGAACAGTATTTTAAATTTTTTTTCCGAAGGGTGCTCACTCAATCCACACATACATTAATTTTTATAGATCACTAGCAGTGCCCGCGACTATGTTCGCGTGGTAAACAGATTAACCTATGTTTGTGAAAAAAACATAAGTCTACAATTACTATGGCAACGTAAAACAGTTACACAATTTGCATAATTTGTCTTGTAATTCACTGAGTAAAAATATATACTCAGTAAAAATATATATCTTAAAACGTAAATCGAAGTATTTTTAAAGCATCTAAAAAGATGCCAAAACAATCATTGGTGCCGAAACTAAAATAAATTCTATGTTCGCGTAAAATACAAATTCCAAAAGTGCAATCTCAAAATTCAGTTTTCCCCGTCAAGAAATTAAAAAATCCGCCATTTTATTCTTGAGGTTAGAAAAACACGGTTGCCAAATTACCAACAATTCAAGCCTTGAGTCAATAGAAAAATTATTTTATCTCTGTAAATTCTTAAAGGGTGAAGCTTTATCATAGAAGGCTTGCCTTTGATAGGTGAATCTTATCCAAAGGCGTTAGAGCTCCTCAAAACTAGATATGACAACAAGTTCATTGTAATCACAGCCCACATACAATCCTTGTTGGATTTCCAACCAATCGTGAAAGGTAGTAGTTTAAGGAACTGATAGCTCATGCTAGGCAACATTTAGCAGCTTTAAGTACCCTAGGACAGTCAGACAGCACAATGTAACATAATTATTTTGAGGATTATGTTGCGCAAGGTTGATCAGTTTTCCTGCAGGGCGTATCATAGCGAGCGGGACAACAATGAGCTGCCCAAATTGGCAAGCAGCTTTGAAGAAAGCCAGAAAGGTAAGACCTCCACCAATTTCCTCAAAAACTAGGTTAATAATTTAGCCAATTCTCAATTCCTCTTTGCAAGTTCTGCAGTTTTGAAGGGCACAAGATATTTAATTGTCCACAATTTCATGCTTTAGACGCAGACAAAAACGCAGACTTTATTAAAGAGAATGCACTATGCAAGGTTTGTCTCATGAAGCACAACAAGTGTCAGTTTCACTTCAAATGTAATTCTTGCAATAGCAAAGAGCATAACTCCCTATTGCACATTGAAGAACACTCTTGTGGTTTAGCAAGCTTGCATTCCAATGCCAAAGAAAACTTGCTTCCTACTGTCAAGGTAAACAGATTCTAGCTGCCAATTTTAAGTAAATCGTAACGAAAGGTCTTGTTGACCCTGGAAGCCAAACATCGGTTGTAACTAAGCAGTTAATGAAGAAATTGGACCATAAAACAATAAACCACAATATAAAAGTCTCTACCATAGGCAACAAAGAGCAAAGAATTAACAAAGCAGTACAATTGAAGTTAACTTCACACCACAACAATTTTTCTTGCGTGGAACTATTTTCTGTGATAGACAAAATCACTTATCTTGTGCCACAGACAAAATTCAACCTTGACAATGTAATTTTTTCAGAATCAATCAAATTGGCCGACGATAAGTACAATGTTCCAAGTGAAATTGACTTCCTGCTCTCAGCAAATATTTTCTTTCAAATTACAAACAAGATCACTTTGAATGAAGGCAATCTTTATTGCCATATTCTTTCTCTCCTCTATTGCATTCTGTTCAATCCAGCTACCCCATCTTATCTCAAAGAGCGTTTCGAGTTTCTCCATTCTGGCCACAGTCTGACTCTTCGCTCATCGCAAAACCTTCTCCTTAAAACTCCATCCCACAGTACCAAATTCTATGGCACCTCCTTCACGGTTCAGGCAGTCCATTTATGGAATAACCTGCCCGTGGAGGTTCGAAAAGCAAAGTCCTTGTCTTGTTTTAAGGCATTGGTGAAATCTCACTACCTCACTGTTTGAACTGTGTAAACTGTTGCTTATATATATTTAATTATGTATTTATTTTGTAGGTATTCATGTATATTATATACATGTAAACTGCTGCTTATATATATTTAATGTAGTAGCTATTTATTTATTTTTAGGTTTTCATGTAAGTATATTATTGGTACAATATGTAATTATAAGTACTTATATTCTTGTAATCTCTCGCTGTACATCCATCTACCGACTGTATTCTTGGTGCATTCCTCTCCATCCAAAGGTTGTCTGGAAGAGATCGCTCTAAGCGATAAGACCGCCAATTGTATACCACTACTTAGATATAAGAAACTATTTGTAATATCTTTCACCTGGTTGTGCAATAAAGTGTTCTCTATCTATCTATCTATCTATCCAATCTCATACTACTGAATACACAATTCGGCTACATTCTGTCTGACAATATTTTATTAAAATCTTTCAATCAGCATCAAAAAACAATCTTACATGCAGTGGTACAAGGCAGTGACGACCACCTCCTACAAAATTTTGCAAAGCAAAAATTGTTCCTGAAATCAAAAGAGAGGTTATGTCAAAGCAAGATCCTTGCGAATCCGAGGTTAAAAATCGATACAGTTAACTAAAGGAAAATTTGAGGTCACGCCTCCACTAAAGTACCCTGCCAAATTTGTATGTTTACAGCTGTAAACCATCATCCTCGTCACAAGAAGTCTGAAGGAGTTGGCTGATAGAGATTCGGCAGATCCTGTTTATATGCTGGTGGCGGAGATGATCTACCACAATACGTATGCCAAAAATACGTTTTTCGGTTCTTATACCGCTGATGAAGCCATACGGGTATGTGATCAGCTTATTAGTTTGCTAAATTTAGGTGGTTTTGAGCTCCACACGTGGGGTGTAAAAATTTTATTTCATTATTAGAATCTATTTCCAAGTTCAAGCAACTTTTCGATTTCATTCAAAAAACGGTTATAGTTTTACAATAATGAGTTGAGTATAGAATTTAGATAGTAATACCTCTATAAATATTGCCAATGCAACATGCATCCAACTTCTGGTTTTTTAGATGCACCAACAGTTGCTTACGGTTGGCGTCTGTGTATATAACATTAATACATGATGAAGGTGTATCATGCAAACTACTTCGTGATTACAACAATTTTTTATTCATCTTTTATGTTCCATTGGTCGGTCCTTATGCCTGTAGCATTCCATAGTCAATGTTGCAATGAAGCAATGATGAGAAAACAGATTGTTGGAGCTCGTAAGTGATACCAGCTTCACGAGGTTTTCATCCATAACAGGGTTGTATGGGTTAGTGACATTGTTAGTGACAGTGACATTAATATCGGAGTTTATAAACAATTTTACGTTTCACTATAACTTAAAAGACAGAAAGGGTGTTTCACTAATAAAAAAAATTAAAAAAAATTTTGAACGCGCCCCCGAAGGTTCCGTCAAACAACATACCTAAACATAGCACAATTTTGGAAAAATTTTGTTGATTTTAATTTTATAATAACTTAAGAAATCAAAATGGCAAAATGTGTCTAATGTTGCAGATGTGAACTAGTTTCAATGATTAGTAAAGACATGTTTACAGTACTTTTGTCTACATCTCAATTAAAAAAACTATTTAGTGGCAGAATAATACGTAAAGTTCGAGATGTTAAATTAAAACTTTGAAAGATTTAAAGATATACACACTAGAGCAAAGTTGCATTGTTACCTTCAGTTTATATGATTTGTCTTGTGATTCACTCAGTAAAAACATATATTTTAAAATGTAAATCAAAGTGTTTTTACTGTTTAAAGTAGGTATCTAAAAAGATGCCAAAACAATCACCTATTTCCACCCTGAAGGTCCATTCTAAATACCTACTGGGTGAAAGAATTTTTGACATCGGTCAAATACTTTCGGAGATTACCCCCTACATACAAACTTACAATATTTTCCTCTTCACAATATTAGTGTAGATTTCAAAATATAAATGAGCAAATAAGAGCTGTAGGTATGTTTCGTTCACACAGTCGATAATAGCTAGTCCTTACACGCTCGTCGCAAAATCACCCGTAACGAAACTGCGTAGAGAGCTTGTATATATTGACGTGCTGTTGACTGTACTAGGACTGGTATTAATATAATAACTTTGACACAATACAATCACTCGTTCTGGTCCCAAACTAAGACATCTGGGATATCTCAGACTGAGGCCATTTATACAAAAGTACGGCGGCTCTCAGTGGGATTCGATCCCACGACATCCAACATGGTAATCAGACGTGATACCTCTAGACCAACGAGGCAGTCTTTAGGCAGTGGGATATTTACAAATATACCTGCCCAAGTATATCTAAATGTAAATGTTAGGCGACATCGGCGGTGGCGGCGGAGATTAGGTCTTTAGGCCGACACATGAGAAGAGGCCAAAATTGTACAGATCGAATTTCATCACCCACTTGCCATACATTCCCTGCGACTTCAAGGTAATGCATTCGTCGCGATCCTGAACATACTATACCTAGTTTGTGAGATTTTGGATGCACCCCTCGTCGACGAGTGTGCTGCCACAATATATGTAGTCCTGAGACTTGTTGCGTTCCTCGTCCTCGCTCGCGTCTATTTTTATATTTTTTATGTAGCCTCATATACGTCCGACAGAGGGAGACAGAGGGGGTATGTGCTTAATTACCACATTTTACAAACCAGTAATTTATAGATAAGCGGTGGTAGTCTAGTGGTAAGAACGGACTCGGAAGCGAGAGACCCAGGTTCGATGCCCGATGTGGGCTATGACTTGTTTGTTTTCGAAGTTACGTACATATGCGAATTTCTAGTAGAAATACCATATGCTGACTGTGAAGGAAAACATCGTGAGGAAACCCGGGACTTGGTTGGCTTCACACGTGGCTGCCACTGAACGCTGCACCTTCACTCACACATGAATGCAAAGTCAAAGTTTTTTTTTAATTTACAGATCATTTGATTTAATTTAAATTAGCAAAACACTAAGATAAATACTATTTTGAGTTTCATCATCATCAGCCTATGCTTGTCCACTGCTCCTATTGCACGCCACTGAGCACGGTCCTCGGCTATTCTTATCCAGCTCTTGCCAGCCGCCCTGTGAAGATCATCGCCCCACCGAGTCTGAGGACGTCCTACACTACGTTTACCGATCCGCGGTCTCCACTCAAGAACTCGTCTACCCCATCGGTTATCAGTTCTTCGGATGATATGGCCGGCCCATTGCCACTTCAGCATGCTTATTCGGTGGGCTATGTCGGTGACTTTGGTTCCCTGTCGGATCACCTCGTTTAGAATTCGATCTTTCACAGAAACCCCGAGAATAGCCCTTTCCATAGCATGCTGAGTGACTTTAACTTTGTGGACCAGCCCCACCGTGAGTGTCCACGTTTTGGCAACATATGTCATGACGGGTAGGACGCACTGACTGAAAACTTTCGTCTTGAGACTCTGTGGGATTGGCGATGTGAAGACTCGACGTAGTTTCCCATACGCTGCCCAGCCCAGCTGTATTCTTCTATTGGCCTCTTTCTCGAAGTTGTTTTTACCCAACTGCATGGTTTACCCGAGGTAAACATACTCCTTAACAACCTCGAGAATACTGCCTTGAACTGCAATTGGCTCCGGGCTTACGTGTTCATTGAACATAACCTTGGTTTTATCCAAGTTCATCCGGAGACCAATGCGTTGGGAAGAATCAGCTAGGCCACTTAGCATATGTTGTAGATCTTGCAGCGTTTCTGCCATGATGACGATGTCGTCTGCAAATCGCAAGTGTGAAAGGTACTCACCGTTTATGTTAATGCCGTACCCCTTCCAGTCCAGTGCCTTGAACATATCCTCCATTGCATTTGAGAACAATTTGGGGGAAATAACATCCCCTTGTCTCACACCACGATGTATGGGGATAGGCTCAGACTGCCAGTTCTTGATTTGGACGGCCATAGTGGCGGCGTCGTACAGACCTCTCAACACTTGGATGTATCGCCAGTCGACTTGGTATCGCTGCAAAGATTCCAGAACAGACCTCTCGACCGAGTCAAAGGCCTTTTCATAGTGGACAAACTGCCAGGGGCCGATTATACTCTTCGGTCTTCTCTATATCTGCCGCACTGAGTGAAGGTGGTCTATGGTGCCGATTACGTTTTAAGATTTTTTTTTTTTGAACGCTCACCATCTAAAGGCAGATAAAAAGTTGCTAAATAACATGACGTGACGGACAACCACTATGTGTTCACACTACATAATACACAGTACGTTATAGGTTTTGCTTAGCAGTACACTTTGTTTCATATAAGTCCCGTAAAAGTAGTGCATTCTGAACAGTTAGTGAATCATGGTTTTTACATCGAAAGGAGCGCTGTAGACGCCCTGAAACATAACAAAACGGTGGTTAGATAATTTAGACTTGCAAAAGTTAACACATCCTTTATGGGGCACTGTATAAGGTTCTACAACAAAATTCCTCAAGATATATTAGAGTTACCTCCAACGCGATTTAAAAAATGTGTTAAGCACATTCTGTGCAAAAAGGCTTACTATAACATCAAGGATTACTTAGAAGACAAAGATGTTTGGCATTAAACAGTAGATTAATATTATTTAAAGGACGATTGTGACTAGTGTTCAACACATTCATGACTAATATTTTAAGTTGAAAACTCTGTTAATTAAGTTAAAACGTGTTTTGAAAAGAATAAATGTGGAGTTTCTTTGTTAGTTTCTTCTCCACATAATCCATTAATTGTGAAACTAACAACTTTGACGTTCATTAAGTAAACATTCTGTTTTTACAATGAATAAAAATATTTGAATTTGAATTGAATTTGAATTTGAATTTTGTTTTCTAAATGTCGCATGAGTGAGAAACGAACAAAACTAACGGTTTGTTGTTATAAAGGCGTTTAGCACTTTGTCACTATGCATACAGTACCTTGCACTCTCTTGTTTGCAGCCGAAATATCTCCAAAAGAGCAAGATTGGCTATATATAATGCAGTGCTGATCCCAGCGCTTATGTATGGTAGCAAGACTTGGGTATGAAAGAAGAATCAAGAAAATAGGATTGATGCAGTAGAAATGGTCCTTGAGAACCATATGCGGTATTACTTTGAATAATAGGATACACACAGTGTGATTAGAGAAAATTGTTGAAAAAGTAACGAGAACTAAGAAAGGTATGTTCCGTTCAATTGGATATATGGAGAGGGAGAAGGAAGGTAGATTAACGAAAGAAATACCGAGCGAATGCGAATCAAAATCCAAATTCGTAAAAAAAATTGATAAATACTTACTAAGGGTTTCTGAATTGAGAATTTCACTAAGTAAATACTTAAGTAACGTTCTGTCACGTTCATTTCTGAGAAATTCGAAGAGACAGCACTACAGTTAACTATTTACTAAGCGAAATTCTCATTTCAGAAACCGGCCTTAACTCTTTCTGACGGGTTTGTTTCAGTAATACAGAATTGGAAACATCTAACATGTTTATAATTGTTCTATTAGATATTAAAAAAAATTATTTAATATTTAAAAAATAGACCACTATGTGTTCACACTAACTAATCCTTTTCTAAAATAAACACAGATCTAACACACAGTACGTTACAGGTTTTGCTCAGCAGTACACTTTGCGTCATGTAAGTCCCGTAAAAGTATTGCATTCCGAAAAGTTCGTGAAACATGGTTTTTACATCGAAAGAAGCGCTGTAGACGCCCTGAAACCAAACAAAACCGGGGTTAGATTATTTTTTAATATTTTCAATAAATTTTTTAAGACAACTTCCGAACTATTAAAATACTACCGAACGTTTATTTTATATTTAACTTTTCATTAACAGATGAAAACGTTGTCAATCATGATCTTCCAAGACCACCTTTGCCATGACGTTATTAAGCTCGCCTATGTACAAATATCTTATTTTGCATTACACCTTTCCACCTTTTGTACACAATCTTTTGAACAACAAAAAATTTATAATAATAAAGAAAAACGGCCAATTGCGTGTTGGGCCACGCGCAGTGTAGGGTTTTGTAGAAAGAAAGAGTTTTATCTGCCTTACTGAACTAACAACTAGATCAACGTAATTTTCTATGGATTTTGTGCGAAGTTTTCCTTTTATAAGTTGGTCGCCTATTACTCGTGAACTCTGAAAGCCTACTTACTTTTAAGTTCATTATCTGTAGTACTATCCTGATTTTTTTCACGTTTCTACAATCAAATACAATAATTTGTTTCCTAAATAAAAAAAATATCTTCCTACGCCCACTATTTTTAAACGACCAATCTAACGATACCACACTGTGTTGTAGGCGAGAAAAAAAAAATGCATCCCTAATTTAGGTGTGGGTACCCTTTTTTAAGATTTTATTCTACGGTTTTGTCGGCGTGATTAATATGTATGTCTAAGCCAAACAGCTTTCTCGTACTAATCATCCCTGAGCTAGGCCGCCGACAGACAGAAGACGGACAGACACAGACAGACGGACGGACATGGCGAAACTACAAGGGTTCCTTGTCGACTACGGAACCCTAAAAAACATTCATTCTATAATGTGATAAATAGAGGCTACTGCTGCAGCCAGCTGCTATCCTTAAGGGCTATCCAGTCTAGCTAATAAGCTGTAGATAAAGTGTTTGTGTGTCTTTTTCTTGAGAAATAATACGGTATGTAATAGAAGTTTTAACAGGGTTTTAAGTAATTATCTTACAGGCTTGTACAATGCTTCTTAGATGTCACAATATGGCTGAATAGAATGCACTCATGTCAGGCTTAGGTAACCATAGATAGATTAGTTCCAAATCGACACCGCCGGACCTCCTTGTTTATGTGAATGTGTGCGTGAACATTAAGCTTGTTTATTATTTGTTATTATTTATTCCATGTGGCGCCGGATTAAGAATAGCGTCACTCCATTTCCTTCCGTGGATGTCGTAGAAGGCCACTAAGGAAATACATTACCAGGAGACGGGCAGCAGCGTCTTCCTGAGATTTCAACCGCATACTGCGATCGCCAACCCGCTTGCCAAGCGTGGCGATTATGGCAAAACCCTTCATGGTTAGAAAAACCATAAAGGAGGCCTATGTCCTGCAGTGGGCGTCGAATAGCTGATGATTATGATTATTTGTTTTAATCTTTGTGCTAATATGGATTTCGCAACCTGAAATAAATGCATTTTATTTTATTTATAATTATGTAGGTGGTTGTTACCTTTTTAGAAACGCAGTTGGAATCAGCCTGCGCATATTTATTAAGTATATAACCTAACAAGAAATGCTTGCACGGACGGTCGAACCCCTTCACCATGTCCGCAGAACCAGATGTCATGTTCCGATTGATCCAGAGTGACAGTTTATACTGCAACATACAGAAGGAAGAAAGGCATATAAACGGAAGGGGATCAGTCCCCATATTACGCTCACCAAATCCTGAGCGATTTCAATATAACCTTTGGGTCTTTTACATTTGTCCATTTTTGTTATGTCCTTACCCGATTATTATACCCATACCATCTGTGGCCTAATTGTGCGCACCAAATCCTGAGAGATTCCATACTTATTTGACAGTTAGACGATTGGAATCGCTCAGGATTTGGCGCGCGTAATATAGGAGCAGGGCACAGGCCTTCTCTCAGAGAGAAAGAGAGTACGGGCTTTGGCTCACCGCGGTTTGGCAATTTCAAGCGCTGAGGTATACGAACACCTCAGACACTCAGGTTTTCTCACGATGTTTTCCTTCACAGATAGCGAGTGGAATTGCTTCTATAACTTCACAAATGTACAAAACTGGGAATACATAGTCATTGGTACCTACATACCGGGATTCGTACGCACGAACTCCATATTGTCATATGGTCTATAAAGATCCTCTATATGCTCCATAGACAATATGGTCTATAAAGAATTAGACGAAGGTGTTCTATCGCTCCGCCTCGACTACCATGCGACTACCACCGCCTCGAGTTTTCACGGTCTTAGTACGCTCGGACCGTGTGCGTACAGTTTTAGTTGATTATGACGACCGGTCAGTGCGCTCGGACCGAGTGCATCGTTATAATCAACTAACACTGTACGCACACGGTCCGAGCGTACTAAGGCCGATATTCAGAAACACAGCGTTGAGCTACACATAACGTGCACTAAGCTGAGCATCGGTTGAGCAATCTCAACAAAGACTCAAGAATTTTGTATTCACAGTCAATATCTCGACTCAAACTCAGCTAAGCCACAGCTCAAGCTAAACTTACTCGAGCGTGTAATCTGTGGTACAGTTTTTGACTTTACCGGTTTATATTATCTGTTAACGCTACATGAAAGGCATACAATAATCCACAGGAGTGAATGAGATGGCAACAAATGTCGAAACTTTTTACGCGCGGTTATACTTTATTTTGACTTCTTATTACTCTAAAAACACAATTTAACTTTTTGAAGGAAAATGAGCATGCAAAATGTCAAATTGTGAATAAAAAAGTTTACTTCACCACAGGTTAGTTAGATTGCTCGAATTGCCTACAGGTGTCGCTACTTTCTTCGTCATTGCCACCTTGAGTCTGAGCTAAGTCGCCGAAATCCACTACTCAGTCTCAGCTTAGCTTGCGCTCAATTTTTGTTATCTCCAACTCAACTGTGAATACAAAATATCCCTGAGACTTTCATTTTGACAGTTGGAAGACCCGGACTCACATTGAGCTCACGCTCAAAATCGTTTCTGAATATCGGCCTAAGACCGTGAAAACCCGGCTTTATTGATGCCATACATTTTGGTTATCTGCTAGGAGGAAACCTCCACACAAAATCTACCTGCGCGCTGTTAGTTCTGAATGAAACATTGAAACATTGTGAGAGTGTGTTGTACACATTTTTTCAAGAGTGATTCCAGTGACAACCATTTAGGTATCGTAAAACTTGATAAATCGTCAAAATTTAGGTAAATTGGTTTTTTTTTTCATCGAGTTATGTACCCGTAGATTATGCGTTTCTTACAAGATAAGTTTCTCGCTAGTATAGTCTTGTATTTCCGGTCTATTTGGAAATCCATGGAGGAGGCATATGTCCAGCAGTGGACTTCTTGTCGCTGAATGATGATGATGATGATGATAGTCTTGTATTTAAATTTATTTTATTACAATTATTGGTAAAGGAAGTCAATGTTAATTAGTTGTTTGAAGTTGCGCGCATTTAGCCTTATCCCGTATAAAAATACGCTTTAAGGGATTTTTGACAAACCTTGTAAAACCTCAATACAACTTACTCTGTCGAAGGATACGCTTTTTGGGAACGTTACTGTAGACGAGACGCTGCCTTTGTTAGAATCGAAAACCACCTTGGATTCGCCGCAGTCCGTTCGTTTTGGTCCCTTGCATATATCAATTGAGATTACTTTTATCCTCGCTTCAACCTGGAAGTGAGAAATTTATGGTGATAAATTTCACTGCAATTTCAAGTTTCCAATATATATCTTGTCATAGCACTAAAACTTAGATCAGGGGTTAGTTCAAGTGTCGTCATAATATGGATCAATTATAGGCATGAACTTTAGATAAAAATGTCGAGTTACGTAACCAGCACATAAGTACATTGTGAGCACAGACTCCAAACTATACTCCTACAATCATCATCATCATCAGCCATTTGTCGCCGACTGCAGGACATAGGCCTCCCTCATGGTTTTCCTAACCATAATCGCCATAATCGCCACGCTTGGCAGGCGGGTTGGCGATCGCAGTATGCGGTTGGAATCTCAGGAAGACGCTGCTGCCCGTCTCCCGGTAATTTATTTCCTTAGTCGCCTTCTACGACATCCACGGAGGGAAATGGAGTGACGCTGTTCTTAATCCGGCGCCACACGGACACTTCTTCCACACTTCTACAATACCTACATCAAATTTAAAGATAATTGGTAGTATTCGTTTAAATTATTTCTGCGTTTTAGTGCTGTAGTGTATTGAAGTCGGTTTTTATTATCATTTAAAAAAAACAATTTTTTTGAGAGTATTACTACGGCGAAAGCAAATGCACGAGTCAGTATAAAAAACACCAAAATCGCTTTTGCGTGCCTTTAATTGATTTGTGCCGTTCCCTTGATTCCTCCAGGACTCCATCATCAGGTCCTGACTTGATGACTATGGAATCACCTGTGAAGTGTACTTTCAAACCCTTTCAAACAAAAACATAATTTTCCCAATCGGTCCGCGCGTCTTCGAGTAATCGGGGAACATACATGAAAACTAACCAAATAATAGTAATAATCAATCATAAATAACTTCCACACAACATAATCACTTGTCCTAGTCCCTAGCTAGGATACCCTGTGCTATGGTAATCAGGCAAGGACATCACAAACATGGAAATACATCCAGACTGAAGCCAATTGTACAAATGTACGGCGGCCCTGAGTGGAAAT
The DNA here is from genome assembly GCA_947310995.1 of Yponomeuta cagnagella. Taxonomy (NCBI): domain Eukaryota; kingdom Metazoa; phylum Arthropoda; class Insecta; order Lepidoptera; family Yponomeutidae; genus Yponomeuta; species Yponomeuta cagnagella. The sequence continues at coordinate 4,846,543 of OX371279.1, forward strand.
CGAACCCACGACCTACGGCATAGTAATCAGAGGTACCGCTAGACCAACGAGGCAGTCGACGAAAAACTCTTGTATCGATGCATATTAATATCACTCTCCGCGTAAAACTCAGGATATTGTGCACTAAATACCTATGTGTACAACAACTCCCGAGCGAATCCAAATGACGCTGAATTGTAATAGTAAGTACTCGCAATATGATACGATATTAATATACCCAAACTGAGGCCATTTCAACAATTCAAGTACGGCACCCTCCAGTGGGAATCGAACCCACGACATCAGTTTTGGTAGTCAAGCGTGTTAACCACTAGTCCAAAGATACAAAAAAACTTTGGCCTTTGCATCTACGTAATGAGAAGATTTATGCGGCGTCCAGTGTCACACTAGATAGGTGAAGGGACCACTCGGACGCTGCAGTGCCTGGGACATTGATTTAGATTGAGTAGGCTTCTTGTGTGCAATAAAAAATATTCTCATCTTATCTTATCTTAGTCTTGCCCAGCACCTATACCATCCTGACAGCTTAGTTAGCAACCCCCCCCCCTCCCTCTTCTGGCTACGCCATTGCCTTGAACGCCTAAAAACGTGGATTTGGACGGAGAGGTTATATAAAAGAACGTTTTCTTACAAACTGCTTTGGAGATAATGCTTGACCGATATTGGATAACATTGAATCTCCGATTATCAACGGTGTCAAAATGTTCAGAAACAGCAACACAAGCTTCCAATTGCGACACATTTTCTTGTCTAAATAATACGAGTAATATTGTTTTAGCAGGAAATGTTTAATGAAATTGCTCTGACAAGTATGTAACTAGATAGATAATTTTTCTATACCATGTAAGTGATTCTTATCAACAGTTTAGATTTTATCTGGCATAATACCCAGAAACACATTTTTTAAAAAGGCCTACTTAGGCCTCTATTTGTGATCTGTAAATTTAAAACTTCGTCATACAATATTTCACCATGTTTATCAAAACACTGAGCAACAGTATTGATACAGCCAATAACATAAAAATGAGCAGCGTAATATTGACCCCTCCTCATCCTCACCGGGTTCAAAATAGAGATGGTAGGTATATCTTAAATGGATGAGTGAATAATCGAACGTAAGATAAGAAGATAAGAAAATTCTTTATTGTACAAACCGGAAAACAATAAAACAAACAAATTACACTATGGACAGACGACCTCATCCAAGTGGCAGGAAGACGCTGGATGTAAGCCGCTTCCAACCGGTCTCTTTAGAAATCCATGGAGAAATCCTATGTCCAGCCTATGTCCAGCAGTAGACTTCTTGTGGCTGAATGATGATGATGATGATGATGGTATTATGGGCTACACGCTACACGCTATACTTGCTGATCGTATTGGTCAGTGGAAAATAAAAATGCTGCAACCAAGTCCCGCCAATAATAAATAAAATTTATAATATAAAATATATAATATAAGTAAAATAATAATGGTAACTGTTCACTTTAATGTAATTTGTATAATAATCTGCTCTGTCAATTATTTACAATAAGTTATAATTCAAAAATGTATTGAATGCTGTTGCACGCCTGTTATTGGGTATTAGGCTAGACAAGAACCACATAGTATAAGAACTCTGTATTTTTGTGCTTAATACCTGTTGGCTGTGTCAATAAAATATATAAAATAAAATAAAAAAATATTTTTATTTTAATAAAAAATTACACAGGCACCTGGAACATTAGTAAGAGCACAGGTAAGAGGTAACCTATGGCTTCTCCTTTTGTTTTAAAGTAAACTCAGATCTAATGCAAAGTACGTTGCAGGTTTTGCTAAGCAGTACACTATGTGCCCTAAAAGTCCCGTAAAAGAATTTTACACCGAACAGATCGTTAAACACGGTTCTCATATCCAAAGAGAAGGTGTAGACGCCCTGAAACAAATAAGGGTTTCGGTAAGTTTTGTGCTTAAGGCTTCCGTACCAGACGGGTGGTTACATGTAGCATTTTCTAGAGTTAAGCAACCTACTAGGTTAAAGTCCATCTTCCAAAAGTGCCCGCAAGTGCTCGCCTAAAGTACCTACCTTTTTAGTCACGCAGTTAGGGGCTGCCTTCAAATATTTAGTAAGAAGGGGACCTAAAAAGAAATGTCTGCACGGTTGGCCGAATGCTTTCACGAAGTCCGGAGAACCGCTTGTGACGTTTCGATTCATCCAGATTGACAGTTTATACTGGAAAAAATAACAGAGGAATAAAATAAGGATTTGTGAACTATTTCTCAAGTGGCATGAAATGTTTTGAGAAATCGTCGTCACCACACGTACAGGGTAACCTCAAACATTTGCACTTTCTCGTATGTTACAACAACTTTTGTTCAGTGAGTTTTTTCTTCGAGTTATATTTTACGAAATGTCAGAATTTGTAATTTATTTTTACCGTCTAAATAGGTTTTAGAATTTATAAAATTTTACTAAATGGGCATTGTCCTAAATATTGACAATAGTTACAGAAGATTGCCCTTATCTTAAAGGAATACGGTTAGGTTAGGTTCGGGAAGCGGACGCTGTCTGAATGGTCAGTGTCTGCTTCCAGCGTCGAACGGAGTGTCCCGGGGACCTCCAAAAGAGGCAGGGGGCGTCCACCAAGCTCAGGCCAATACATTGGCCTTAGCAAAGCTTCAGCTGAAAATAGGAAGCCCGAAAATGCGCAGAAGCGTGCGGACGCCGCGCGAGAGATAGTGCGGAAAGCGAAGGAGGCTGAGAGGTCACGGCAGCTCGCACTTGGGCGATCGGTCTGGGCTTTGCCAACCGAATGCGATACGTCGCTGGAGTCCACCGCCAAGCTAAAAGAGCTGCAGAAAACGACCTTAGCATCGTAGTCAACGTGGCGGCAAAGTCCGGTAACATGAAGGGGTCTCTTCAGAATTCCTTAAAAGAAGCAGCAGCCTCTTTGAAGGCAATTATGGGAAATTTGGCGGAGCGTAGCCTGAATGAACAGACGCGTCAACTTCAGGCAGAAAATATGAGGTTTCGCCGAGAGATTGAAGAGCTCCTTCGAGAAATGGTGCAAGTCCGTAAGGACTTGTATGACAGGCAAAGCGTCGCTCCTCCACCTGCACCAATTTCTCTAGCCGCGAGCTGGGAGGATCTAGTTCGCGCTATCGTTGTACAGGTGGGCGAATGATGAGGGCCGAGGGCCGGCCGGCTGGCCTCCAAGTTAAAAGAGGTGCAGGACCTCTTTTAAGTTGGAGGATAGAAATAATTTATATAATTAGAAGTATTTATACATATAGGTATTGTAGAAGTATAATTTGAAGTCGGTGCCCAGTTTCATGACCAGCACATATATTTTGACACCGACTTCAAATTATACTTCTACAATACCTACATGTATAAATATTTCTAATTATTTAAATTATTTCTATCTTTTTAGTGCTGTAGTGTTTCGAAGTCGGTTTTTATTTAATTAAGTTCATTATACGTGCAACTACCCTATTTTTTCTGCAATCAACCGCTTAGCCAGGAGAGGGGGAGACACGCCCTACTTGGACAAAAATTTGCACTGCAAACGGAATTCTAAATCAAAAAACTATCTTCCTACACCCAAAATATTTTTTAACGACCCATCCAACGAAAACAAAAATGAAAAAACAATTGCATCCCTAATTTAGGTGTATGGGGTAACCTACATTTTTTTTTTAGGATTTTATTCTACCGGTTTATCTGCGTGATTAATATGTATATGTATGCAAACAGACAGACAGACATACAGACAATAGGACGGACATGGCGAAACTATAAGGGTTCCTTGTCGACTACGGAACTCTAAAAAAGACATCGCACCACTTTAGGCCGCCGTACTTGTATATTTATTTTATTTATTTAGATAGATAGATAGATAGAACATTCTTTATTGTATGTACACCAGGAATTACATATTTACGTCCTTATCAAAAACTATCCGCCAAACTGGCAGCTTGTTGGCAAAAGAGGCGGTTCGAGTAATAGGGGCCGGTTTCATACAACTACAATTCATTGTTTACTATGACAATTCGATGTACATTGCAAAGTCCCCAACCCACAGATTAACAAGTATGAAGACTCGGCTACGCAATGCATATCGAATTGTCAAAAAAAAACCATGAATTGTAGTTTTACGAATCAGGCCACTTGTACAGATACTGGTCCCTATCTTCGAGCTGCAAGTGACCAATGTGGCCATAACTAAATAATATTGGACTTTGCTAGCTGAAAAATCCGATTACTAATTATAAGGCTCTAGAAGAAAATCATGAAAATGTAAAAAATAAATAACTCACTCTATCAAACGAAACGCTTTTTGGGAATGTCACTGAACCAGTGATGTTATTTTTGTTTCCGTGATTGAAATCTATGTTGACCTCGCCGCAGTCCGCGCGTTTCGGGCCCTTGCATACCTCTAGGGAGTTTAATGTTGTCGTTATGAAGCCCTGCAGAAGAAAACGCCTTCGTAGTTAAAATTTCGAATTTAAAACACTTATTCAATTGAATTAGAAAAAAACCCAACTTCGTTTGCATGAGAATTGCCCCTTGAGGAACCGCCTTAAGAGGCTCCAGAGGTTGTAACACTAGCGCCACCGATCTATCTTTACAGCCCATAAAAGACGCCCACTGTTGGGCATAGACCTCTTCACCGTTACGCCAACCTCGCCGGTCATCTGCTAATCTCGTCCATTGTCCTATTGAAGAATAACACTCATGAAATCCTTTATAAGTATGTTTAGTCTAAAAATTTCTAACATTAAGATTTAAACAGGTACCTATTTAGTCAGCTAACTTCGTTTACAGGTTGATATGGTATAATAAGCCTTATCCTTGCATGTGTTTCCGGAAGTTAATAGTACCTTTGATACATAAAACATTCCGGTTTCAGTTTTTTTATGCTTAATGTTACAAATCAATAGACACTTTTAGAAGCGTTCTAATTACTTACAGTGTAAGAACAAACCAGCGCTACCTACGCTTGTCTCAGATTCTGATGTAGTCAATTTACAAATGCGTTTTCTAAAATAGAAAACATCACTCACCTTCGATTCGCCGATAACATAGTGATTATGGCTGAGACCCTGGAAGATTTGAGTTCAATGCTCAATGACCTGAACAGAGCTTCTAACAGAGCAGGTCCTAAAATGAACATGGACAAGACTAAGATAATGTCGAACACCCATTAGCACCCACTCCTATCAACGTTGGCGGCTCTGACCTCGAAGTTGTCGACCACTAAGTATACCTGCTACAAACAGTCCAGTTAGGAAAGTCCAACTTCGGGAAAGAGGTCACTCGTCAAATCTAATTCAGATGGGCAGCATTCGGGAAACTAAAACACACTTTACGTCCAAAATACCTCAGTGCCTCAAGACAAAGGTGTATAACCAATCTATGTTGCCAGTGATGACTTATGGATGTGAGACCTGGTCGCTGACTATGAGCCTCATAACAAGGCTCAAGGTCGCCCAATGAGCAATTGAAAGAGCTATGTTAGGAGGTTCACTGCGTCATGGAATCAGGAATGAGGAGATCCGCAGAATAACCCGTGTTACTGATATGGCTCGAAGAATTGCTCAGTTGAAATAGCAGTGGGCGGGGCACATAGCTCGGAAAACTGATGGCCGCTCGGGCGAAAAAGTTATGACCTGGCGACCGCGGACTGGACGACGCAGCGTGGGCAGGCCCCCCACCAGATGGTCTGACGACCGGGTTACGGTGGCGGGCAGTCTTTGGATGCGAGCGGCACAAGACCGGGAAGCTTGGAAAACTATGAGAGAGGTCCTATGTCCTGCAGTGATTTGCGTCGTATCTATCGGCTATCGATATTAGAGAAAAATTAACACAGTGCGGGCGCGCGGGGTTCGCAAGCTTGATAGTTCTTGTGCTCGAGAGAGGAGATACCAACAGCATCTAACTTTACGGCTATTGACTAAACAGTAAGTACTCGCACTATGATGCAATATGAATATACCCAGACTGAGGCCATTTGAACAAATCAAGTACGACAGCCTTCAGTGGGAATCGAACCAACCACATCGGTATTGATAGTCAAGTGTGTTAACCGGTAGTCCAAAGATAGAAGAAAACTTTGGCCTTTGCATCTACATAATCTCTCGAAGTTGTAGACGAATACGTCTACTTAGGACAAACAGTCCAACTAGGCCGGTCCAACTTCGTGAAAGAGGTCAATCGTCGAATCCAACTCGGCTGGGCAGCATTCGGGAAACATAGAAAACACTTTTCGTCTAATATACCTCAATCGCTCAAGACAAAATTATACAACCTGTGTGTGTTACCAGTGATGACTTATGGCACTGAAACGTGGTGTCTCACTATGGGCCTCATAAGAAGGCTCAAGGTCAGGCAACGAGCTATGGAAAGGGCTATGCTCGGAATTTCTCTACGAGATCGAATTAGAAATGCTGAGATCCGTAGACGAACGAAAGTCGTCGACATAGCTCAGCGGATTAGTAAGTTGAAGTGGCAGTGGGCGGGGCACATAGCACTCAGAACTCATGGCCGATGGGGCCGAAAAGTTCTCGAATGGAGACCACATATCGGCAAGTGCAGCGTAGGACGACCAGCCACAAGATGGACAGATGACCTCATCCAAGTGGCAGGAAGGCGCTGGATGCAGGCCGCTTCGAACCGGTGTTTTTGGAAATCCATGGAGGAGGCCTATGTCCAGCAGTGGACTTCTTGTGGCTGAATGATGATGATAATGATCTACATAATGGGATGATTTATACAGCGTCCAGTGGCACCTTCACTCACACTAGATAGGTGAACGGACCACTTGGACGCTGCAGTGCCTTAGATGGAGTAGACTTGCCCAGCAACTATACCATCCTGACAGCTTGGTTAGCCTAGCCCCAGGATAGACAAGTCAATAAGTGCGGAGCCAACTAAGCCCCGGGTTTCCTCACGATGTTTTCCTTCACAATTAGCGTGTGGTATTGCTACTACAAATTAGCAGATGTTTGTAACTTAAAAAATAAAGAAAGTCATAGGTACATGCCCGCACGGGGAATCGCACCTGGTTCTCTCGCTTCCGAGTCCATTGTTCTCCCCACTGGGCTGCTCTGGAGAGAACTTCAAATTTTAAAGCAACGAATTAAGTAGGGTAAATTATGGTTATCAGGGACTTATTTTTCTCCCGCTCCCCCACTAAAAATTGAAAAATAAAAAAAAAATATAAAAAATAATAACCTACTTCGAAATACTACAGCACTAAAAAGTTAGAAATAATTTTAAAAAATACCTTGAAATTACAAGTATGTATACATGTAGGTGTAGGTGTAGGTACTACCTGGAGGCGTTCCGTTGAGAAAGAGGCTGCTTCAACGGGACTAATTGGAACGAGTTAGAAGTTGCCGCACAAGACCGCGAGAAATGGAGATCCCTCCTACGAGCCCTATGTCCCTGATAAGGGATAAGAGGAAATCATCATCATCATACATGTAGGTATTATAGAAGTATAATTTGTAGTTGGTGACCAGTTACATGACCAAGACATATATTTTGGGTACCGACTACAAATTATACTTCTACAATACCTACTTCTAATTTAAAGGTATTCTTTTAAATTATTTCTAACTTTTTAATGCTGTAGTATTTCGAAATGAGTTTTTATTTTTTATTTAATTTTTTTTTACATTTACGAAGGAGGGGGGCTCCCTCTCCTGCCTAAGCCATTGGCCATTGAATGCCTAAAAAAGTCGATGATGACGGATAGGTTATATAAAAGAACGTTTTCTTACAAACTCCTTTGGAGATAATCCTTGACTGGATAACATTGAATCTCCGATTATCAACGGTGTCAAAATGTTCAGAAACAGCAACACGAACTTCCAATTGCGACACATTTTCTTGTCTAAATAATACGAGTGATATTGTTTTAGCAGGAAATGTTTAATGAAATTGCTCTGACGAGTATGTAACTAGATAGATAAGACATAATTTTTCTATACCATGTAAATGATTCTTATCAACAGTTTAGATTTTATCTGGCATAATACCCAGAAAACACTTTTTAAAAAGGCCTACTTCTCTATGTGTGATCTGTAAATTTAAAACTTCTGTATACAATATTTTACCGTGTTTTATCAAAATACGGAGCAACAGCTTTTGAGACAGCCAATAGCATACGACCACGTGACAAAAAACTGCAAACGTTTAAAAGTGAGCAGAGTAATATTGACCCCTCCTCATCCTCGCCGGGTTAATCAATAAGGTTCAAAAATAGAGATGGTATATTTTAAATGGATCAGTGAATAATCGAACGTAAGATAAGAATATTCTTTATTGTACACACCAGAAAACAATAAAACAAACAAATTATATTATGGACAGATGACCTCATCCAAGTGGCAGGAAGACGCTGGACGCAAGCCGCTTCCAACCGGTCTTTTTGGAGGCCTATGTCCAGCAGTGGACTTCATGTGGCTGAATGATGATGCTGGTGATATTATTATGGGCTACAAGCTACATATTTTTTAATGTTTTTAATTATAAAAATTACATAAATTTCAAAATTACACAGGCGCCTAGGACATTAGTAAGAGGTAACCTTTGGCTTCTCCTTTTTTCTTAAAGTAAACTCAGATCTATTGCAAATTACGTTGCAGGTTTTGCTAAGCAGTACACTATGTGCCCTATAAGTTCCGTAAAAGAATTTTAGACCGAACAGATCGTTAAACACGGTTCTCATATCCAAAGAGAAGGTGTAGACGCCCTGAAACAAATAAGGGTTTCCGTAAGTTTTGTTTTTTTAGCGTTCCATACCCGAAGGGTGCCAAACGGGACCCAGTTACTAAGACTTCACTGTCCGTCTGTCTGTCCGCCTATCTGTCTGTCTGTCTGTCACCAGGCTGTATCTCATGAAACGTGATAGCTAGGCAGTTGAAATTTTCACAGATGATTTATGTCTTTTGCCGCTATAACAAAAACATACTACAAACAGAATAAAATAAATCTTTAAGGGGGCTCCCATACAACAAGCGTTGTAACCTTCACAGCGCGATGTCATGTCGTTAAATGTCAATGTTAAACGCTTCTTGTCGATTTCTATAGATGGCGCTGTTCTCAAATTCGATCTTTGTCTAATGTATAGATAATGGTACTTAGCCGGTTTTATTTTTTATTTTGTTTGAAACAGTGAGAGATGAAAAAACCGAAGGCACCTGACTGAACCTGTAGGTTGACATGTGTCAGTTAAATGTTTATGGTATACATGGAATGGTGCCAGGCAGATGTTGATGATATTGTATATCATCAATATCTGCCTGGTATGAGCAAAGTTCACATTATGAAAAACCAAACACAGGACTTAATATTTTTTATAGTATAAAAAAGCGCACTAAATATTCAACAATAATTGTAAATTTAATATTATATTCTTTTTGTTGCACTAATAAGGACAATTTAAAAATATATTTACAGGCTAAAAATTCCACCCATGTCGGGACTTGAACCCGCGACCTCTGGCTAACCGTGCCAGCGCTCTCCCAACTGAGCTAATAGATAAGTGCAGGCAACGGCGAAATTTCGAGCCTCTTTACAAACTTTCTCTGTATTACGTACAGGCAGCGACATCTGGTCGAAGCATTTTGCATCACTTGCAGTCCCGAGCAACCCACTTTGTGGTTAGGTTTTTACATCGGAATAATATCGCTGTACCTGCATGATTATTTTCTTTTTTTTTGCACTAACCCGTGCTGAGGACAATTTTAAAAACCTATTTAGAGGCTAAAAAATCCACCCATGCCGGGACTTGGACGTACGTAATACAGAGAAAGTTTGTAAAGAGGCTCGCAATTTCGCCGATGCCTGCACTTACCCATTAGCTCAGTTGAGAGAAGGCAGGTAAATAGGTTTTTAAAATGTAATATTACTTAATTAGCAAAAATGTGTTTCCTTGCGTCCAGTTTGGTACTCATAAACGTTCCTAAATCATATCTACTTTGCTGGTTTTTATTATTATTTTTATACTATATGGGTACAATAAAATATAATGTAAAAAAATTAAAAATTTCTATCGTTATAAAGTTAATGGCAATACATACTGAGGCGGTAAGTTTCAGCGGTAAAGGTTGCAGCCTAAGTATGGGAGACCTTCTCAGTATAATTATATCTGCCTAAGAGTATTTGCTCTCTGAGAGTCGAGAGTAAATATTCACAGCACCTGCTAAAATTATAAAACTTTTGATTGGGGACACAATTGGGTAAATTTTGAATTTGAATTCAGTTCAGTTAGTTTGATAGCCGCAGAGAATAACTTTGTTCAAAGCTTACAACTTGAACTGCACTGAAAGCGGGCTGAAACAGGTGCCCGCAAAAAATGTCTGCTCCAAGTACCTGCCTTTTTAGTCACGCAGTTAGGGGCAGCCTTGAAGTATTTAGTAAGGATGGGACCTAAGAAGAAATGTCTGCACGGTTGGTCGAAGGCCTTCACGAAGTCCGGAGAACTGCTTGTGACGTTTCGATCCATCCAGATCGACAATTTAAACTGGAAAACATAACAGAGGAATAAAATACGGATTTGTGAACTATTTCTGAAGTAGCGCGAATTTTTTTGAGAAATCGTCGTCACGACACGTTTTATCCTGTTCTAATGCTGTTAGGATACGAGCTTTTGGAGTTGCGTTACGCGACAGTCATGACTTGTAGGGTCCGAATAACAGTCAGATGAATAATATTAATCAGTTAATTTTTTTTTGCAAGTATTAAGGCGACTAAAATATTAAATAAAGATAGTAACTAAGGCATATCATGAGAATAAAAATTAAGTTAAAAGTTTCTAAGTCTTCTATTCCACTCAAAGCCTCTCCTTCACTCTCTGAGCCGGAATCAGTATCATCACCTATAATAATAAAAAAAAAAACCGTTACCTATCCTTCTCTAACATATATGTCTGTCTCACTCACACGCTTCGAGAAGGTTCGATATTATATTTCCATCCTCTTGGAGGTTTCTAGAATGGTCCCGAATGATCGAGTTCATAATAATAGAAGTCTCCTTGACCAGTCTAGAAACTTCGGGAAGTACATAGAACATCGAAGGTACTAAAAAACTATAGAATATTTCAGAATATCTCCTGGAAGTATCCAGAATCACATCGAAGATACTAGGAATAGGTTCTAGAAAACCATCGAACATTCCTGACTCTAGCACATAGATTATTTTGGAAGGTTCTCTTGTCTCTATATACATAAGTACTTATTACGTAATCTATCTGCACCTAGCATTTGACGACCTCGTGGCGCAGCGGTAGTGCATCTGCATACCATGCGAGAGGTCCCGGGTTCGAATCCCGGCTTTGGACAAAAAAAAAACCCCAGGTCTTGGATGTTTACATGTTTGTGATGTCGTTATTAATATCGAGCTTAAATATATACCTATTTTATTTTGTTTTCAGTATTTTTTGTCATAGCGGCAACAGACAGACAGACAGACAGGAGGACAGTGAAGTCTTAGTAATAGAGTCCCGTTTGGCATCCTTCGGGTACGGAACCCTAAAAAAGGAAAAAAAGTTGAGACAAACAGACAGACGGACGGACCTGGCGAAACTATAATGGTTCCTTGTCCACTACGGAACCCAAAAAAAAACGTCAAACCACTGTGGGCCACCGGAGTTGGTTTGTATATAAATGGCCTCAATCTCGGTGTATTTCTATGTTTGTGAGGTCTTTGCTCGGTTACCATAGCATAGGGTATAGTATCCTAGCTTGGGACCACGAGAAGTGTTTATTTTGTGTGGGAGTAATTTTTTTTTTTACATCCTTACCAAAAACACGGCGGATTGTTGGCAAAAGAGGCGGTTCTAGTATAGGGGCCGGTTTCATGGAACGACAATTCATGGTTTACTATGACAATGCGATGTACATCGCAAAGTCGACCAACCCACAGATTAACAAGTATGAAGTACTAGGCTACGCAATGTACAACGAATTGTCACAATAAACTGTGAATTGTAGTTTTATGAATCAGGCCACTTGTAACGATACTTTTTGCCCGTCCCTGTCTACGAGCTACAAGAAAGCTACAGGTGACCAATGTGACCATACGTACTTACATAATATTGAACTTTGCTAGCTGAAAAATCCAATAATTAATTGTAAGGCTACGCTCTAAAAGCAAATCATGAAAGTGTAATAGATAAATAACTCACTCTATCAAACGAAACGCTATTTGGGAACGTCATTGAAACAGTGACGTTATTTTTGTTTCCGTCAACAAAATCTATGTTGATCTCGCCGCAGTCCGCGCGTTTCGGGCCCTTGCATACCTCTAAGAAGTTTAATGTTGTCGTTATGAAGCCCTGAAGAAGAAAAAGTCTGCTCAGTTAAAAATTCAAATTTCGAATTTAAAACACCCGGGAACAATTACCTACCGGCGGGCTAACAAGCACCACCGATGAAAAAAAATCATATCTTCTTTAATTTGCAGATCGTATTTGCGAAAAAGTGTCTGTGTAATCTCTCAATCATGTTAACAGTGATTTTTAGGACCCACGACAAAGAACCTAGGATCACGAACCTGGGACTAGGTAGCATTTATGCCAAAAACGGCCTTTTTTTTTTTCATCGGTGGATGAAAAAAAAATCATATCTTCTTTAATTTGCAGATCGTATTTGCGAAAAAGTGTCTGTGTAATCTCTCAATCATGTTAACAGTGATTTTTAGGACCCACGACAAAGAACCTAGGATCACGAACCTGGGACTAGGTAGCATTTATGCCAAAAACGGCCTTTTTTGGCGTTAAATCTACCTAGTCCTAGATTCTTTGCCTTAGGTTCACGGTCATGGGTCCTAAAAATCGCTATTAACGTGATTGAGAGATTGTACACACTTTTTGCTATTTTGATCTGTAATAAAAGATAGGTGTTTCTTCCTCGGTGGCGTTAGTCCCTTAATAAGGATCTATCTTTACAGCCCATAAAAGACTCCCTCTGTTGGGCATAGACCAGCGTTAAGCCAATCTCGCCGGTCCTCTGCTAATCTCGTCCATTGTCCGAAGTATAACACTGATGAAATCCTGTATACAGGAGTTTAGTCTAAGAATTTCTGAGTATAAGATTTATACAGGTATTTCAGTCAGCTAACGTTGCAAAAGTAACTCCGAAAGCCGCCATATACTTTTGGAATGTACCAAGTATTCAGAGCAAAGAGCGGAAATTATAGCCGAATTATAGTTAAATGTAATGGATATTGGTACATTCCAGAGCGTGTTGCACGACCCTACTTCAAGTGCAGCTTTATTAATATTATAAATAGTAAATCGTTATAAGTTACTAGTTATATTTAGAGTAAAAAGTAAAACTCTATGTACTTATAATAGTAATAATTTTAGTGTTAAAGTTAGTATAAGAATACATATTCTGATTTGGTCTGATGGGGCTGACATGATCACATGGTGATCAAAGCCTCTAAATAAATCAAAGATTAAAAAAAAAATTACTCCGAAAGCCGCACCAAAAAAAACTACCTTATCCTTGTATGCGCTTCCATAAAATTAATAATACCTAATACATTGCAGTGTCACTTATTAATTTTTTGCTTAATGTTAGGATGCAATAGACTCTTTTAGAGCGTTCTAATTACTCACAGTGTAGGAATAAACCAGCGCTACCTACGCTTGTCTGAGATTCTGATGTTGTGAATTTACAAATGCGTTCGAAAAAAATCCTTGAGAAGAAATTTTCGGTACATCTCTGCAATAAATGTAAAAACAAATACTGTAAACCTCAATTTCTCCAGCCGCTGTGTGGGTAACGCATGGTTCCGTTGGAAAAATGGAAGGAATGGGCGACCATATTAGTTCTAGCTTTACCACTCAGACAATTTTATTATGAAACTGAGAAAAATATCTTACAAACTTATCTGGAGACATTGGTCCATTGCTATTTTTGTTTAATTTCATTTCTCCAAAAATAACCGGAGTTAAATTGGTTAGAATTAGCAATACGAACTTCCAATCGCGACACATTTTATGGTCTATGAGTAAATAACACAACTAATGTTTTTCAGTTAGCAGGAGTTGTTGAATCGAAATTGCTTTATATATTGTTGCTAGGTAGCGTGGGGAAAGACAGACTATGAGTAAAACAAAAGCCGGTCGTTGCACGATAGTCATTTTGTGAATTTCCCGCCGGTTTTGAATTGAGAGTCTCACAAAACAAAGCAATAGTTAATAGTAGGTACTGATCTGTGTCTTCAGATTTTTCACGAACGAGAACGAAACAGACGTCTTCTTCTTCAGTATTTGTTTATCCACAGTTTGACGTATGCCTCTTCAGAAACAGACTTATGATTGAGTATTCACTAAGATAAATTCTCAATTCAGAAGGCGGCGTTTAGTATGGTCACAGGATTATCTCATCCTCGGTCATCTTCACATAGCATTAGCTTACCTTGCGATCAACCTCAGATCACGATAAACAACTCGAACATTATCAGTATTTTTACATTCGAAGTAGTTCTTTCGATTAAAAATACGTCATCATCATCATCATCAGATAACCGCTGCCCATTGCTGGGTATAATCATATCGCACCCTTAATCCAATACTGGCACTAAGCGAAAAATGTAAATTGTGCAGGAGAAGCTATTAAAGATTTTCAATGTGTAGAAATGTATATAGTTCTGTATTATGCTTCGTTTTCCATCTACAGTTTTAAATAGGAATTTAAGTGAACTAGTTAGCGCTTAGTGTTACTTTGTAATATTTGCAATAGATGGCATTCAAACCAGAAATTTAGAGATTTTTGTTTAGTGACGGTATTGGATTAAGGGTGCGATATTTGTCCCCCAAAATTCCATACCATTCTCACGGTCCCTTGCCATCCGCATCCACGGACCTTGCGCTGACTCAACGACATCGCCCGACCATCGGTCTACTGGTCTGCCTACTAATACTGAAGAACACGTAACTTTCAGTTCATTATAATGTACTTTATAAATTTTTTTAAAATAAAATAAAAGAAACAAGCACAATAATTTGGAGTACGTTTGAGATGAGATGTCGGAGAAAGCTTTTGAGAATCCCCTGGACAGCAAAGAGAACCAACGAGTCTTTCATCTTAGAACTCTCCATAATAAATCGCCTATCTACGTTTTGCCAAGGCCATCAGCTTCTTAGGAGACATCATGCGTTCTCTCAGGCTCAGTTTTGAGAGGCTGATGATCACCGGCTAGGTGGATGGCAAACATGCCAAAGAAAGGGCACCGACAAGATGGTCAAAATGGACAGCCAGCAGCATCTTCCACGTGGCGGAAAACCATTCGCTGGGCTTCAATTCAAGAACATGTAATTTTCAGCTTATTATAACGTACTTTGTAAAAGATATATAAATAAAAGTTATTTTAAACACCACCTTTCTAACCATATTTTCAACACTTTCAAGCAAAACAATTTGGAGTGCGTTCTTCTTTGTGCGATATTGACAAAACCTTGATATTTCGTTTTATTAATATAACTTATTTGTTAATTGGATGGCAAAACTTTGCCAATGACATATTTGATGAGCATTATACCCAACATTTGTTCAATTTTTATGTTGGCCGTACAAAACGATTCAGTTCAACACGGAATTGGTCTCAACTTGGTATCTTTGTTGCGGACTGCGAGCTCTGAGCCTATGGATTACAACCTGAATAAATACAAGTTTCGTATAAAAGTATAAAATTTTTTATTTGTGAATAAAGCCAAACACCACCACTACGAATAACAATAAAACAATTTGCTCCGGGTATGCCGGTTTTCCCGGCTCGACCATAACATAATTTTCCATAGAATGTAAATTTTCAATCACCTGTGCCATTTATTTGGGTTTGATTAGTACTGAATCATATCAACAATACTTTGTAACTTTAATACATACCCATTAACAGATACCCATTATTATTTTAATAATTGTTAGCAGTACCTACATCTTAAAATCAAACTAAAAGTGCCGAGATGACTGAATCGTACTGAAATTGAAATTGGCAGTCAAGATCGAACAAGAAACCTTCATGTGATTACGTCATTATAAAAACCGGCCAAATGCTTGTCAGGCCACGCGCGCGTAGGGTTCCGTAGTTGGCCGTCAAAATATGCCGACATAGAAGGAGGGGTTTTCTGATTGACATTATGAACATTTTAATTGAGTTCACTGTTTAACTAATTGCGTTAGTCATTTTAATTTGTGTGAAATTTACCTTTTAAAAGTTAATCGACTATTACTCGGTAATTTGTAAAGACTACTTATACGTAAGACTACATGATAGTTTTTCTTTTAAGTTCGTTATACGCGCTACTCTTATGTTAGTGTATGAGAAACAGGGGGTAAGTAGGGCGAATTTGCGTCCTGTCGTGCATTGGGTTTGGACTTTGAATATTTGCCAGTTTTACTATTATATTCCTATAAATTTTATTACTATAAATTTTGTCACTGTCTGATATGTCTGTCTCACTCTATTTCTTTGTGCGCGCATCACGCAAAAACTACTGAACTGACCAGAATTATAGCTTAGGTTCCCGTGCAACATATAGGCTACATAACATCAGGCTTAAGTCCATGGGGGGGCTAAGAAATAAGCTGTGAGGTCATTAAACAGTGGTTTTACCATAATGACGGTTATATTTAACCAGATAATGAAGAACCAGTCAGTGTGCGCACTACCCATCGGAAATATCTATCTGTCACCGTAGGAATCGCCATATTGCGATGTGCCTAAATAATTCCGCCGGATTACACGTGCAAAATTGGGTCCCTTTTTGTAAGTCTCTTAATTGTTTTCTAGGCCTCTCCTATTGCACGCCACTGAGCACGGTCCTCGGCTACTCTCATCCAGCTCTTGCCAGCCGCCCTGTGGAGATCATCGCTCCACAAGACGTCCTACACTGTGGTTACCGATCCGCGGTCTCCACTTAGTAACGCACATATTTAAAAATTATAAGACAACTGAATGAAGTATTAAATTTATTATTTAGAATAAAAGTGTCAGAAGTAAGCATTCAATATAACCAAAATAACAACGTAAACTTAAAAAAATTACTACCGATAGTTGCGTTCCGAAACGTAATAACATTCTGAGACACAAAAACATTATCTCTTTAAGTATTAAGTACCACTCACCACGAATAATCACACATGTTTACTTATGTTTACATATAAGATGAAAAATGTTTCAATATTGTTTATATTTATTAGAAAAAAATGTTTCTTAAATTTTTTTTTCAGCACCGAAGTGGGGGTGAAAATTTTTGCTTTTCGGAACTGTGAGCGGAACTTTTTTATTTTATTAGTATTGTTATGTTGTTTATGTTAACTTTTTGTTTCCGACATTTAAAACAAATTTTAGGTCGAATGAGGCGGTAGAACACGCGCTATCACTAAGTACATATTGACATAAGAACGAAAATGTCTTAGTTCAATGGACTTCAGTGGTGGTGCGGACTCTACGTTTGAAGACCTTTGCTTAAATTGCTTTACCCTTTACGGGAAACTAACAAAACTGCGTGTGCAAGATGGCGACCGATCACAAAGATTTTTATCGAATGATCACTTTGCCATAAAAAATAAAACCATCATTAAATAGCACACCAAATCCTGTAAAACTCTTCACTTTTGACTGTTAGAGAATAACACGATCTTGCAACGATGTCGCGCCGGGCGCGATACCACTTCAAAACAATATATTATACCGAATATTCTTTTTGGGCATAAGCCTCCCCAAAGCACGCCACATCTTTCTGTTCTCGGCCATGCTCGTCCAGCCACCACCAGAAATTTGGACTTGGATCGTTGATCCTGGGAGCTGATGGGTGCCCTACGTTTGTCAATATTTCGCAAACAGATTTAAATTTCACTATTTTACTTTGAGTATTCTATTCTACCTCTAATGAGTTTGAGCGAGCGACAAGCTGTGCCGACGGGAGACGGCGTGGTGAGGTATGTAGAACAATATAATAGTAAATTTAATACAACCCCGAATAGGTTTCAAGTGTCGAAATTAAGAACGGAGATAGACCATGACCTTGATTAAGGGACACGGCACTGAATATTAGATTAAATAGATTAGAAAATTCTTTATTGCGCAATAAGCTTATTTGTACAAAGGCGAGCTTATTACTAATGAGTACTTTCTTCCAGCTAACCCTGGGTTATGTGGATAGTGGAACGTGTAGTAGTGCCAGGAAAGATTTATTGCGAAAAATTACGCAAACGTAGACCTCTAATGTACGAAAATCTCGTATCACAGTGTTTGTTATCAAACTCCTCCGAAATGGCTTCAGCGATTTTTATGAAAATTTTTTGTCCATATTTGGTAGATCTGAGAATAGGTCGTAGGTTAATTGATATGGCAAAACAACATTTGCCGAGTCAGCTAGTAATAATATAATAAAATTCATAGTTAAATTATAATTCTCAATATACCAGATACATCAACATAAATAGGTACCTAGATAACACACTATCTATAAATAATAATAATATGTAAAAATCACAGTTTTGGTTTTCGAACTCCTCTGAAAAAGCTTCACCGATTTTTATGATTTTTTTTGTGTATATTTGGTAGATCTGAGAAAATTGAAATGACAAAACTACGTTTGCCGGGTCAGCTATTATTTAGTAAAACTTTACATTTTAGACCTATTCTTATTAACGCAATCGCCAACGGAATGGACAAAATTAAAAATTCTGCCACAACACTTGGCGTTTACTGATTTTCATATACTTTTCGAAGCGGTGGTAGCCTAGTAGGTAGAACATTGGACTCGGAAGCGAGAGACCCAGGTTCGATTCCCAGTGCGGGCATGTACCTATGACTCTGTTTTCTAAGTTATGTACATTTTTGAAGTTATAGTAGCAATACCACTCGCTAATTGTTAAGGAAAACATCGTGAGGAAACCTGAGTGTCCGAACAATTCACATGCCTCAGCGCTTGAAATCACCAATCCGCGGTGGGCTCGCGTGGTGATTAAGCCCATACTCTCTCTCTCTCTGAGAGAAGGCCTGTGCCCTACTGTGGGACGTATATACGCTGCTTATGAAATACTTTACAATTAAAATCAAGTCAAATATTAGATGTGACATCGCTTTAACGATTTCTGAACGGCCCAGGGTTTCATAAGAGTCGATGGGTCTTCCTTAGTCCACAAATATGGTGTAAATACGGTGGTAAATTCCAGGACGGTGTTAACCAAAAAAAAAAAAAAAATAAGGTTTTTTTATTATGTTTTATTTCGACGAAGTGAATATCTAGTCCTAAATATTTTTTATATAACACCTGCTCGTCAATGGCATATTATGTGTCATGCAAACTCAACTTAAAGCAAGTCATTTGTGTCCTATGGTCTAGCCGGGTCATTATAAATGTACTGAATTTCATAATCCCCTAGGGAATTATGACATTTGAATTTGGAATGCAATCAACATTGAATATACGAGCTCCTTGCAATCCATGACCAAACATCAAAATTAGAATATAAACTTTTCATAGAGCCCTACACCAAGAAGAATTTATTCAAAATTAGAATGAAAACTTTTCATAGAGCCCTAAATCAAGGAGAATGTATTCAAAATTAGAATGAAACTTTTCATAGAAATCTGCATGAAGAAGAATTTGCCACTACAAATAAAAACAAATAGAACGAAAAGGCGCTAAACTGCAAATCTTTGTGTTATTTTGTAACAAAATAGCGTATTTTAACAAAAATGTCAACTGACAGTGACGGAAGTGATGTGATACCGGAATGCATTAAGTAGAGTATGCATTTTGGGGATAAAGCAGTGTATTTGTCTCGGGCGTTTTTGAACCCCTCGGCCTCGGGATTCTAGCTTTAACTCCCTCGCTTCGCTCGGGAGTTAACTCTGTAACTCCCTCGCTTCGCTCGTGAGTTAACCCTAGGATCCCTCGTCCTTGGGGTTCAAAATATCGCCCGAGACATAATACACTGCTTTATCTCCTTAATGCATAATCTACTATCTTCATAAAATAGCCAGTATTCCAAAAATTATATGCATTCGTCTAAGTTTAATTACGTACTGTGATCATGCTGTGTACTGTAACGATTCCTCTTTATAGAAGCTGGCTGGCAGAGCCTTCTAGTCATATTTTGAATATTTTGAAGGGAATCGTTACGTTTTGTTTGAGATGTCAGTCGATCCCCAGCTAGGCTAGGGAATCGATGAAAAAGACTAATAAAAAAACGAATAATTGCTCCTTAAATCTGTATTTCAAAAAGTAGCGTATTACATTACTCACATTTCAGAGATTAGTCCAGACTAATCTGCTAAGATCCAGACTTAACATATTAATTAATATTATCTTGATAATGTACTGGCTAATATCTGTTTTGTGTGCCTAATAAATAAAATAAAAAAAAAGGTTTGGTACTAGTCGAATAGCAAAAATGGGCGAATATTACTAGCCGTAGTCGTGTGTGTTTTAAACATACAATAAGAACAACTATATAAACATGGGAAAATTTACACAATAAAATTATTGATTTTCAAGCGGTATGAACTGTGCCGAGCACGGTAGTAAATAATAGAATTATGATTAAGTTAATAAAACTGAATTTTAACGGATATTTACTCGTTTACTTTTCCATTTTACAATTTCACAATTTTTAATTGTAAAATGGAAAAGTAAACGAGTAAATATCCGTTAAAATTCAGTTTAATTATGTCTAGTGCTCGTGTTAACCTCAGAAAATAAGTTATTTTCTTTCTTTTTTAGATACAACTATCCACTATCCTTGCTCCTACTATCCTTCCCGTTGCGTTTATCGCTCAATGTAAATGAGGTTTTTGTGCATATTATATTGCAATTCTTATCCACGTGAAGGGTCTGGACTCGGTAGTTTCCATAATGGTATTGAAGGCCGAAAAAGTCGTAGAACATCGTTCTCAAATCCAAAGATACTGCGTAGAGCCCCTAAAAAAAGAGATAACAAGGCCATTCTTATTTGCCAGGCGGCCACACAGAAGGGCGAAAGCGCGGAAAAGAGCGCGTCGCTAATCAAATTCACTTTACGATTCACGGGATGGGTGAAAAGTCGTCTCTTCTGTGTAGGCTTCGTCCCGTCCCTTTAGTACATTTTATATGAAAATCAATAAGTTGGATTAACGACGCGTCTTTTCCGCGCCCTCGCCCCACGTCCGTTCTAAGTGGCCGCTGGGTTTCAATGAAGAGAAGAGAAAAACTGACCACTACAGCTAACTTGGAGGGAGGTATCCTGACATACACAGATAAGTTTGAAGAAAAATGGGAAATTTGCCAATTTTTTCTCCAAAATGATCCAGATTTGTCTTAAAATTCGGTCCTTAGTTAACGGAGTTTAAAGTATTATTCTAGAACTTAGAACTCACGCATTGAACTGGCTTTGTCATTTAAATAATCCAGACAACGCTGAGTCAGCTGCGTTTTGTGGCAACGTAGATACACCACAGGCTACATCTATGGTCCTGTTTTTTTTTATCGTTTTGTCTGCTGTGTATTTAGTTTTCTTTCTGTTGTTGTGTATATTATGTTACTTATCAGCTTATTTTGTTTCTGTGATGTATCTTGTTGGTATAATAAATGTCTTTCTTCTTCTTCTTCTTCAGACATCTTTGTCATCTAAATAATCTTTAATATTATTGTAGCCCTATTGTATGCTTTACACATTTATGAACCGCGTTTCTGGCAAGCTTATTATATCTTCGGGAATCTAATTGTGGAAAAATCATTTAATGCTCTTATTTATAAAAAGACGATTCTTCAAAACTCACCTCAAAGGTCGTTTAAATAGTGGAAAATAAATAAAGTAAAGGGAAAAACGTAACCACAGATTATTTGAGATGCCACTGAGGAGTGTTTTTGAGGAATCGTGGTATGCATATTAACATACGCTACCTTTCTAACCCTGCAGTTGGATGACACATCAAAAGCCTTCAGTATCGTCTTCAAGAAGAAGTGACTGCACGGGTTGTCGATTCTTCTGAGAAGGTCTGGAGCACGTCTTGATGCACTGTCGTTTTTTTCCAGCCACATCGCCATTTTAAACTGCAAGGTATGGATAAGACTAATGCACAAAATTTTGTTTTTTTGTCAATTGTAAAATATTTTAATTTTTTTTTTCAATCACTTTTCCTAATTGTGTTACACCTTTCATACCTTATAATTTGTAAATGCTATTTTCATGAATGCTGATTTCAAAGTTTAACTATTAATTTCAGTACCGATATAATATCGAGGATGGTTTTTTTGCGGTACGCAATAAATTATTTTTCTAACAATTTGTATTTTTTCTTAGTAGAAATATGTGGCAGTAAAATATAATTGTATATCCCCGTCCGTAGCTAGATGCGGCAAAAATACTTTCTTCCTTACCAATAGGGATAGACCACTAGAGATATGTCTAACAGGCTATCCTAACCGACACAAACCAATTTTTTTTTAGTCCTACGTTCGTAGTGTTCTTAGCTTTCTGTTCTCGGTCATCTCGGTCATCCTCATTCAGCCGCTACTAGCATTGGCCATAGATCGTCGATCCTATGAGCTGATGGGCGCACTATGCTGCGTTTGTCAATATTTCACAAACAGATTTAAATTAGGAATCACTGTCATACATTGATTGTTCTATACCACCTGGAATGTGGGCGAGCAGCTGCGCCGACGGGAGACGGCGTGGTGAGGTAGAATAATATCATTGAATTTTAACCGCGAAAACGTTTCAAGAGTTACCGAGATGGAGGGTCAAGGGATGGATGATTAAGAGTCAGGGCACTTGGTATTAGATTAGATAAATACATCAACATAACACTACAATATACACTATCTAATATGTAAAAATCACAGTGTTTGTTTTCGAACTCCTCCAAAACGGCTTCACCGATTTTGATGACTTTTTTTGTATATTTGGTAGGTCTGAGAATAGCTCGTAGGCAATATGGCAAAACAACGTTTGGCGAGTCAGCTAGTAAATAAATAAACAACCGGAAAGTTGCTCTACGTGATCAAGGGCCAAATAATCTGCCAGACAGTGCTAAAATTACTGGCTTAGATCTGGTTAAAATTACGTTGAGAGCAATCTTGGGGCACCGAAAGGAGAGTCACTTCCACCAAAACTTACCTTCTGAAAAGTGACTGGCTTATCGAAAGCAAATGTAAATGTCAAGTTGGTAAGATCGCCCGGTTTATGCTCCAGCTTGGTCACACCGCAGTCCAGGCGTTTGGGGCCCTTGCATATAGACATGTCTGTTATTGTCATCGGCACCTTATTCTGAAAACGTGACTAGACGTAAGGTCAACAGAACACTCTTTTTCATGTAGCCTCGATTGTGTCCCACTGCTGGGCAAAGGCCTCCCCTTTAGATCTCCACTCCTCTCTGTTCGTGGCCACCTCCTTTCAAGTAGAAAGGTCGTGACGTCGTCCCGCCATCTCCGCTTGGGTCACCCACGTTTGCGATATCCGTCGCATGGAACACAGTCAGTGGCGATTTTGCTCATCTGTCTGGGCCCATACTGTTTACGTGGCTCGTTTAGCTCCACTTCAGCTGAACAGAAACCTCTATTCGACCGAAACTTCAGATGGAGTTTTCGAGTAGAGACTCACAAAAGTAGCTTAGGACGCAGCATTGTAGTACAATAAAAATTGGATAAACGTGTCAATTTCATTTTCCTCTTCATGTCTACGCGCGTATTCCTTTCAAACTGTTTAGGCGTCAAAGGGATGAAAAAACTTTCTCTATGTATGACCCGACTGTGAATCTTTTTGATTTTTTTCATACCATCGACGCCTAGAAGGTGTTTCTTTCTTTCAGTCGTCATTGTAGATATGTCGCAGCCTCAGAACACAGTCGCAGCTATATTGTATGACACGCCGTATCACTAACAGGCGCGCTGGATTGAAAAACGCGGCTGAAAAGAATGCGACTACTTTACGTTCAGCCGGATTATTGCAACGATACGTTCTACAAAGCGGCGTTCAACATATAGCTTTATTCAATGTAGTTTGACAACAAATTATGAAAAACAGAATCAAAAAATACATTTATTTATTTATAAAAATAATAAAGTCTTATTGTTAAAAGTATCTAAATAATATTCTGTAACAATCAAACAAACATATATTTTTTCAAACTGAGATAATCTTCGTTAACGATATTAATAACATCATACTTTGTACCCCAATAATATTACGCGGGTGTCCCACGAATACCAGAACCGGTGTTGATTGTGAGGCCATTTTTGTTGTAATGATCATGCAGCGTTAACTTACGGCAATAATTGGATCTAAAACTTTTAAAGCGGCGTATCGACAATGCGCCCATTTTATATGGACTGCACGTTACTAAGCTGCTCTGACGAGCGCTTATTTGAGCTTATACAATGCGGCGTACTTTATTTCAGCAATATTGAAATCCGGCTAAGCGTGAGATAGCCGCATTGCATTACAGCGACGTTTTTCAATTCGGCGCATCTATTTATAATACGGCGTGTTATACGATATGGCTGCGACATATAAAAGACCCAGCTCGCACTCGACTGACTGAATTTTTTCATTTAATATTTTAAATAATGTTTTTCGTGATTTTCTGCTGATTTTCAGCTTTGAAATGACGCTGTTTCATAGTACTAGTTGTAAAACACAAACTCCAATTGAGGTTTTTCAGTAATTTTGCATTTTTGAGGTACCTAACTCTGTAGAAAAGGGTTACCAGTAAATTAAAATCCATTTGCATTCAATGAGATTTGGTGAATACATTGATGCCGACGGCTATCATTACGTATATTTGAAACGATTTTTAAGCGACTTCAAAAAAGGAGGAGGTTATCAATTCGACGCGCATGTTTTTTTTTCGCATAACTTCGTCAACCAATTTCGACAATCTTTTAGTAATATCCGTATGTTTCATATAAAACATAGCGTAAAAGTAGTCCCAAGGTAATTCGATGACGTTCTGGTGAAAACTTTTTTATTTTTTATTCAAAAATTTCTACAAACTTTGGTACCGGAAACCGGTGTACGCGCATGCATCGACTAATGAATGTTGATGAAGCGAAAGAGGTCTGTCAGGTGCATGGCAAGTGGCAGACCCTGGTTTATGTTATCTTGTGTTTGTTGTTTAAATATACCTACGCACAACCTTACCCCTTGTGGTTATCCTGGCACTCTTGCAAACCACACAGTCAAAGTGTTCCTTGATCGACGAAAAATAGGCATATACGTCGATCAGTCGACAGCACATCACATCAACCTTTACATTTTAATAACAATAATATACTTTCTGCGTGCTATGTGCCCTGCCCACTGCCACTTCAACTTACTAATCCGCTGGGCTATGTCGACGACTTCCGTTCGTCTATGGATCTCATCATTTCTGATTCGATCTCGTAGAGAAATTCCGAGCATAGCCCTTTCCATAGCTCGTTGCGTGACCTTGAGCCTTCTTATGAGGCCTATAGTGAGAGACCACGTTTCAGTGCCATAAGTCATCACTGGTAACACACACTGGTTGTATATTTTTGTCTTGAGCGATTGAGGTATATTAGACGGAAAGACTTGATGGCCGATGGGGCCGAAAAGTTCTCGAATGGAGACCACATATCGGCAAGCGCGGCGTAGGACGACCAGCCACAAGACGGACAGATGACCTCATCCAAGTGGCAGGAAGGCGCTGGATGCAGGCCGCTTCCAACCGGTCTTTTTGGAAATCCATGGAGGAGGCCTATGTCCAGCAGTGGACTTCTTGTGGCTGAATTATGATGATGATGATGATTATACTTTATTGCACACGAAACATTGAACCGGACATTAAATAAGAAATAGCAAAGTCGCCCGTAACTCAACTGAATAGAGTGCACCGATGTAAAGGTGGATGTGCTGTCGTTTGTGCGTTGAGAAATCTTACAAATATAGTCCCAGCCTTTCCGTCGTACTGCGGCAAAAGAAACTGTCCAAAAACTAATTCCATTGGACAGTTAAGAGAATTCCACAGCGTCAGCACTAGACTCCAGGCGAGGCGCATTATCGCACCGAAAAATGCGTGTTTAATAAGGTTTTGGTTTGTCTACGCCCAGATTAGCGCGGATTTTAACAAGGGATCGTTAAAATCGAGCGTATAGTTTATTTTAAAAGTACCGTAATGATCAACATCCGCCGCCATGCATCAGCAACCTTCGCGCCATTTTGAATAGCCCCTCTTCACTCCATGTGGCCATATTGAGTTTAAATTAACTTGTACGTATTACGTGTCAAATATCTTTCATTATTAAATAAAAATAAACATTATTTTACTTATTTAAAGAAAGATGGAGGAAGTGGCCGTGACGTTTTACTAAGAACTTGTCTAGATATACTAATTATATTTATTTATTTACTAGCTGACTCGGCAACCGTTATATTGCCATCTTAGTGAGCCTAAGACCTATTCTAAGACTTAAAAAATATGCACAAAAAAATCATAAAAATCGGTAAAGCCGTTTCGGAGGAGTTCGATAACAAACACTGTGACACGAGATTTTTATATATTACATTTATTATCTTTTCTTTTTCTAAATTGTAATAAAATGTACTTATATATCGTGATCTGAAATCAGTTAGACTAATCGTTATGAATTATGATGATATGCGGGTAGGTACTTGCTTTGTTACAATAGAACGTTAAATAACCCAGTTTATTGAAATTATCCGAACTAGTAACTATGACAATGACAATAGTTATAGATATCCATTATGTTTTGCGGACAAACATAGAATTTAGCGTTTTGGAATCAAGCAAGGATACAACCGATTTACTGGTTATTATTTCAGCTTTGACTTAATAGGTGGAAAAACATACCGACAATATGTGACTATCAGATTGTGTAGAAGAATACTAGCAATTAAGTTCAATCAATCAATCAGCCAGTACCCGTCCACTGCTGGACATAGGCCTCCCCGAGACATGCCACTTCTTTCTGTCTTCGGGCATCATCATCCAGCCACTGTCATCAATCAGCAAACTACCTCAGATTGTCAGTGCAACGATTTATAAGGCCAGTTTCTGAATTGAGAATTTCGCTAAGTAAATAGTCTCTTCGAATTTCTTAGAGAAGATCGTGACAGATAGATAATGGTAGATAATGCTAAGTAGCATTAAGCTCGCCTATGTGCAAAACTTTCTGTTTTATATGCAATAAAGGATTTAATAATAATAATAACGTTACTTAAGTATTTACTTAGTGAAATTCTCAATTCAGAAACCGGTCCAGTTCATATTAATTTAAGTATAGCACCTATTGTTTAAGCGTCATACAATTTTTTTAAATCTTTATTGTTTTAGGGACTTATGTACACAGAGTGTCATCGTGCCCATCTTGATTATACCACCACCACCACCAAATAAAATTTTCTTATTCTGTACTGGCAGTAATATCAAAAGTCATACTTTTAATGTTAATACTTCTCAGTGTTAAAGTCTAAGGATGGAGGACCAACTCTTCATTTTGTTTGTATCTGATTCATCATCATCATCAGCCACTCGACGCCCACTGCAGGACATAGGCCTCCTTCGTGGTTTTCATAACCATGAGGGGTTTTGCCATAATCGCCACGCTTGGCAGGCGGGTTGGCGATCGCAGAATACGGTTGGAATCTCAGGAAAACGCTGCTGGAAATGGAGTGACGCTATTCTTAATCCGGCGCCACACGGATGTATCTGATTGATTGTATTCAAATATTTAACGGAAGGCAGTGGCTGAAAACCAGCGCTGCCCGGGACTGACCCGGGTCAGCACCAGCTGAGCCACTACCTGTTGCCTTATTTTATGTCATCACTAGTTAAGCCTTACTTTGTTTTAAGGTTTTTTTTTCTGATGAGGCAATAAATACGTTTTTATCTTTTTTTCTTTAACTGTAGGTACTTGTATTTGTTTCTTCACTTCACAAAAAAAGTACAAATAAGTAAGCCCGCAATAGTAATATGCATTAGCATTGTTTCTGATTTATTTCCTGATATAAATTATACTTAATTTTTTTTAATACTTACGTAAAGTAGACAACCCTTACATTTTAGTTTGAAAAGCGGCCGTGACATAACCGAGTAAAGTACCTACTTACTTTTACTTACCTTTCACATTGCACATAAGTTTATGTATATTAGATGAGACATTTGACGTAGAATCAGACGTGTATTTCCACG
Organism: Yponomeuta cagnagella; assembly: GCA_947310995.1. Lineage (NCBI taxonomy): Eukaryota > Metazoa > Arthropoda > Insecta > Lepidoptera > Yponomeutidae > Yponomeuta > Yponomeuta cagnagella. The sequence continues at coordinate 4,874,708 of OX371279.1, forward strand.
TAAAGAATTTGCGTTTAAGAATGTCTTTATATTGCAATATTGTGTAAATGATTATTTAATAAATTAACTTTCCATTAAAAAAAATGCCTCTATTGATTTTTTTTAAACACGAACTTTCATTGCTTTTTGTAACACGTCATTACACAAGGAAGTGAGAGTATTTGTCGATCGCCAATAAAATCGATTCTATCTGCAAGTGGTCCGCAGAAAATAAAATATTGAGCAGCCATATGATTAAAAGAGCAGCAGAATATTCCATATTGTGCATTATAATATTCCAAATTGAATCTCTAAAATGCTTAGTGAGTTGTATTAATGTACGCATTATTGTTTGTTTCATTGACACTATCAGTAGTCTAGTAACCAGTATTCGAATGGTATAAACCCGTGCAACATAAATGCTTATTTAATTTGCGCGGGTTATACCATGGGAATGAAATTGTACTGCTATTGCTATGTATACTACCAAATAGAGGCAAGTAACAACTGGTGTGGTGCCCATATCATTCTACTGAAAAAGTATGTGTATGAGACTCTAGGGCTAGGATGACTGTCCGTAGGCAGAACAACATCCCGATGGTCGGACGACATCGTTGACTCGGCGGAAGGTCCGTGGATGCGAATGACAAGAGACCGTAAGAGATGCCATTTCCATTTACACACCCTCTCACATACACTCACTCATTCATCTCACACACACAAACAGAGGATCACAACTAACCTATCATCATCATTCAGCCACAAGAGTCCACTGCTGGACATAGGCCTCCTCCATGGATTTCCAAAAAGACCGGTTGGAAGCGGCTTGCATCCAGCGCCTTCCTGCCACTTAGATGAGGTCATCTGTCCAACTTGTGGCTGGTCGTCCTACGCTGCGCTTGCCGATATGTGGTCACCATTCGAGAACTTTTCGGCCCCATCGGCCATCAGTTCTGCGTGCTATGTGTCCCGCCCACTGCCACTTCAACTTACTAATCCGCTGGGCTATGTCGACGACTTTCGTTCGTCTACGAATGTCATCATTTCTGATTCGATCTCGTAGAGAAATTCCGAGCATAGCCCTCTCCATAGCTCGTTGCATGACCTTGAGCTTCTTATGAGGCCCATAGTGAGAGACCACGTTTCAGTAACAGTAGTCATCACTGGTAACACACACTGGTTGTATAATTTTGTCTTGAGCGATTGAGGTATATTAGACGAAAAGACTTTTCTAAGTTTCCCGAATGCTGCCCAGCCGAGTTGGATTCGACCTAACCTAACTTTAGCATAATTGCGTTACAAAATATCTGGTTTACAAATCTGCCTAGGCTAACCCCTTCGTAATATTTGATATTGATATGTTGTACGAAACAGCACTGTCAGGCTCTAGCTCAGGCACATATGCTAATGTTTTCATTGTTGCCCCTTTGAGACTAAGTATTAAAAACCGGACAAGTGAGAGAGTTCCGTACACCGAGAGTTCCGTACAAACTATAAAAGTTACTTAGGTACAAATAGTTCAGGAATCTAGTCTCGCAGTTTTTTCCGAGTTTTTTTTCGAACTTCACAGAATAATTTTGTTACGTTTCTGATATTTTCCTGTACTTGTAGCTAGGTCAACGGAAAGTACCATATATGATTCCCTTGAGTGTCAAAATACCTATACGTTTTTTTGCGTCATAAACGGCCGCATCTTTTTTTTACGTTAATTTAGAAGAGTGATTTTTTCACAGCTTCATAGGACTATAGACCTGAGTATATTAGTTTTAATTTCAACTCGACACCTCCCCGCGTTCCCGAGATAAAAAGTCTTGACAGACAGACGGACGGACCGACGGACGGACAACAAAATGATCCCTTAAAGGGTTCCATTTTTTCCTTTTGAGGTACGGAGCCCTAACACTGTAAAAACTGAGTTTTTGGTTGTTCAATAAATTCATTTTCATTTTTTATTCATTTGGGGGAAAAGTCCTATACCCAGCCGTGGCCAGCTGTGTGGGCTGATGATGAGCATGATGATGAAATAACACAAACTCAATTTGTGACAAAACTTCTCGAAACCGAGGGGTTCCACTCATCTATATAACCAACTTTCGCGATGGGGTCTACTTTAAAATCGCAAAAAAAAATCAGCCTGTAGCTTACAGGGTGGTTTTGAAATCGTTAGCTATATATTGACACAATGTTCTTTTCATTGTGTAAAACAGCAATAATCGAGATTTATCGATATAACATGTTTATAACATGTTTATTATCGATAAAACATGTTGGTGATTTCCGTCCTTTTACTCGAAACTGTGAAGTACCATGACGTTAAAAAATGTTTTCTAATATGTTAAATGCCTGTCCACCGATATGCGTTAATAATTAAAAGAACAATTGAGTTGGCCGGCACTGACCATAAGACGCTCGACCGACAGCTTTTTTCTATTTTTATAACTTTTTGTGCTGATATTGTTTGTATGCTTAAGTGAAGTAATTTTGGGTAAGACTTGAGCCATATTATAGTTTGCTGTATGCATGTTTAACTTTTATTTTATTACTGTCCAAACACTATGTTGTGATATATTTAAGTTCACCCTGAATGGATCACTGTGCCCCAAGATACAATCAATAAACATTTTTCATTTCATTTTTTTTTTTTTCATTTATAACTAAAAAAATTTTATTTTTACGGCCCATTTTTTTCTAAACTTGTGCCAATATGTTTCTTAGTCATGGCTAGAATGTGCCCTTAATTTTTCAATCGAATTCGAAGTAAAACTACCGTGATTTTTTCCCGATTTTGAATTTGTCCCCAACTTATCAGTTGTTAAAAGTTTTCTATCTTGACAAGAGGGACTCACATTTTTGGGAAGAGAGAATTGGTTATACCCTGTATATTATGTAATTGGTGGTACGGAACCATCAGCGCGTGAGTCCGACTCGCCCTTCACAGATTTTTATTTACCTAAGTAATAACAATGCTCAATGTTTTTTTTTAATAAAACAGAACTTGTTTCGAATGTATGTTTTTTACTTTACTTAGCATGAAAGCCGCAAGTATAAATTCAAACTTAACTGAAACAAAATTAATAAAGCCTGGCTTACCGCACTGAATCCGAACAACTTTTTAAATAATTAATCTTATATGTTAATTAAATTAATTGGATTGTTGCATGTTAACAAAAAATTGTTATTTTTTTTTTAATCATCTCATTCACTTTGGGGCCTTTGGATCTTCCATTGTGAACTCAGTGGTTACACAAATGACGTTGCAACTCTTGCCTAGCAGACAGCTCTTTGACCAGTATTTTCCGTAGAAGAATTTTAAGCCAAATAGTTCGTGAGAAAGTGCCCGAATGTTTAAGCTAAACTTGTATTTGCCCTGAAAAAGAAAGAATAAAATTTAAATGAAGAAAAGCCGTATTAAACCTGAAAATAATTCGCTCAGATTTTTTGTTGACATCTGAAATGTTGCATTGAATATTATCATATCAAATCTTTTAGGTTAACAAAAATCTGAGTTGTATCCTATTTTATATAGTGTTCTCGAACTATAATTTTTTTTTGAAAAAAAGTGTTTTCGTATAGGAAGTAGAATCGCCCTTCAATGGTTCACAGTTTTTTTTTCAGAAGTATTAGAGCAAAAGTTGTAAAAGTCTCACTTTAATTGACACATTTTATTTTATTTTTTATTTTTATTAATTGAAAGAAAACAAGCAATTGTACAATATAGTTATGTCATAAAAATTATACATGGATATATGAGTAATTGTACAACCAGCAGGTTTTTCGATAAATTACTACAAAGACATAGAAAAAAAAATCACAATAAAATTGTGCTGACAATAACAGTCAAAGAGGAAATTAGTTAAGTATCTTTTTCATAGCTGTAAGTTTTCCTATTATAATAAAATAAAATGAAATAAATAAAATAAGAGCACATCGACCCCTAAACATTTGCAATCTACTCTGCTACATTACCAGTGACGTTGCTACAGAAATGTAAGGCGCGAGACACGCAGATGGGACGTGGGGCGAGGGTGCGGTAAGATGGTTATGAAAACCACGAAGGAGGCCTATGTCCTGCAGTGGGCGTCAAATGGCTAATGATGATGATGATGATGTAACTTCACGGGCCGAGTATGTAACAAAATTAAAAACCTACCTTTTTGGCTGAGCATTGCGGCGAAGCGTTGAAATACTGCTTAAGAATGGGCGAAAATAAAAAATGAGAGCATGGGTGGTCAATTAATTTAACGATGTCCGGCGAACTTGAAGTAGTATTCCTTCCCATCCATATTGATATTTTCGCCTGAAACAGAGGTCCTATTCACTTAAGCTATTGGCAAATAAATGTACTCAACACTAAATGGCCCAAGATTTAGAACATATAGTGTTGAGGAGAGACCAAGTAAATCAGCACTAGTTGGCCTGCATTAGAAGCTGCCGCGAACCACCGTTAAATGTGGAGATCTGTGGTTAAGGCCCCATGCGGGGAGCTAAAGTGAAAGTTAAAGGACCGAAGAAGAAGGCTAAATTATTTCCCTCAAAATATTGCAACGCGTTATCATTTGAAATTACAATTGTTATGCAGGGCACGATGCAGGTGGATCATTGTTTGAGGGGTACAGAACATTTGAGAATTTTGCTATCTGTGAACCCCACCCTGAACATTGTAAACCTTGCTTCAACTGACTCGGGTCCGCTGCCGGCTTACAGACCTTTAAGAAGTGGAGAAGCTATGTAATATTGCGCTCCTGGTGACGCATGGCAATTTACGGCCAGCCCTTGTATCACGTAACTTTCCACTCTATCGAGTTAGCCATTTTGGCGACTCCAAAGTGTCAAAATATGTATATGCTTATTTAACAGTTCGGGGAAGGTTAAATCAGACAACTCCATACAGTGGAGGACTTGCGTAGTAACGCCCCTGGTGAGAGATTCAAATGGAGTACCTAATCGGCTCTCCCAAAAACAAACACAGTAAGGGGCATTTTTTTTCAAAACTGAGAAGAAGATTGGTTACTAGTTGGTTCCTGTAACCAAAAGTGGATACATCTCAGTTTTGAAAAAAAAAAGTCCCTTACTGTATTTATTTTGGGACAGCTGAGTTGGGAGAGTCACCTTTTCGCAATGGCTTTACTTGATAATTGAACAGAGATTTGACGACAGGCCATTTCATGAGGGAAAAACGCCTCCAGTAAATCATTTTCCTACATAAAATAGTGTCCATTATTAACAAATATGGGTTTAAGCATTGTCTATCAAGCAAGGCCACTGCAAAGTATAATCAGCAAAACAAAATAAATATTTGCAAAAACTTTATATTCGAACAAAAAGTTTCAAAAGACCTAGAATAAGTTGTTGAAAATTAACAAGGAAAACGACACACTCTAATGGGGAACTTTCGTGACGTAACATTGCTCGTAACCATAGAAGACATATAAAAATTTACGGAAAATTACAAAATGAAACAAAAAAATTTTTTTTTCGGGTTTTGGGATCACAAAACTAGCGAAGTTGCTCTGATAATAAAAAAAACTCATTAGATTCAGTTTTTATTGAATTCTGAACGTTTTCTTGAAAGGGAATAAAAACATTTTTTTACGAGATAAACATTTCATACATTATGTTGTGACTTCATAGCTAGAGCCCGATTTGTATGGCGCGTTTTTTATCACGTAAAGACTATATTGACTTTTCGGCAGGTTATATTATGAAAAGTATAAGTCGTAGAGAAAAAAAATGTTATGAAAAGTAATTACTACGTTTATTTGTCTTTTAACATGGCCTCTCCTATTAAATAAAAAAATAATAATTCAAGTTCTCCATTTATGCGTTTCAGAAATTGTGTCATCTAAAAATAAAATTATTAAATAATAAAATAAGTTGATTGATTGAATTGACTAACTAGAAATCAATAAAATTGACAGTTTGCTTCAAACTCAATTGTGAACCGACTTATGAAATAGAAACAGCGAGCATCAGAATTGTTTGCCCAATTGTCAAGACGTAATTTTTACAGAATTTATCGAAGAATATATCGCTTGGTTGCTATTTCAACAAGAAGTAGAATAGAATAGATTTTGAAATTTCAAAGAGCTCTTGTAGAGAGTAGAACAGTACATTGTACACCGAGGGGAAAAAATCCTCCGCTGCGCGTCGGGCTTAAACATACTCTCAAACAGAAATAGAACTTTCTCCTGAGTGACACATAGTGCTTCATACTACACCTACGACGAAAATAAAATTATTTAGAATAATTAAAAGCGTACTGTTAAATTACCAATTTAGCAAGAATAAAATTTAACAAAACAAAACGAATTGCCGCACTTGGTTTTTTTTCTTAGTGCTCCTAAAAAGGTTGCCTTTCCTTTCCTTTCATTGAAAACCGAGTACCTACAGAAAAAAATCTCACCTCTTTTTTCTAATTAGCAGAAACAGGTTGCCAGCCTCCTTTCATTGAAAATCGAGGGCAAAAAAATCTAACCTCTTTTTTCTAATTAGGTAGGTATTTGATATAAAACCTTTTGAGATTTGACGTTCGTATTACGAAAAAAAGAACGCTAGCAGGGCAGGAATGAAATTCCATATAACTTTTCCAGTCGCACATTTATAAGGGAGAAATGACGAACTTTGTAACCCGTTTATGAACGAGCAATGAGACACTTTCTGAGTGGGTGTGGCATAATAGTAGATTGTGTCTCAAGGGAGCAAAATGATATATTTACGGCGAGGGCGGTATATTGAATCCTGAGTGAAGCGAAAGATTCTACAATAGAATCCCGAGCGTAGCGAGGAATTCTAAAGTAGAATCTTGAGCGTAGCTCGCTACGCTCGCTACGGATTTAAGTGTTTACGCCCAAGACGGAAATTATTTTGCTACCGAGTGACACATACTGCTTTTCACACCTGCTATAAGGAAAAATTATTTATGTACCGTGGAAGACAATTATGATCGATTGCAACAAAATAAAAATCGAATTTTGTGAAAATCTGCACACGGATCATGCTGAGGGCAATAAAAATAAACTAGAATATCAGGGAAGAAAAGTACAACTTTGATCCCTCATTTGAGGGAATCAAGGGATCTTTTCTGAATAGCAGGTGTGAAAAATAGTATTTCATACTTTACCTTATCAAAAGTGACGCTGTTGGCTAATGTAAAGCTGAACGTTATATTGTTGTAGTCTTCGTTTTTCGTCTCCAGTTTGGCCTCGCAGCAGTTAACTCTCTTGGGCCCTTTAACTATCGCCATTTTTGTCATATTAGGCTTCGTTTTACCCTGGTATCATAGGCGAGAAGAGTGTTAAGGGGATCCAGTGGGCTAACTAAAGTCACCAATGAAAAATAAATCCTATCTTCTTTTACAAATCGTATTTGCAAAAAGTGTCTGTATAATCTCGCAATCATGTTAACAGTGATTTTTAGGACCCGCGACAAAGCACCTAGAATCACGAAGTCCTAGGTTTTTTGCCATAAGTTCACGGCCACGGGTCCTAAAAATCACTATTAACATGACTGAGAGATTGTACAGTAACTTTTTGCAAATTCGATCTGTAAAAAAAGATACGATTTTTTTCCCTCGATGGCGCTGGTGCTGATCCCTGGAACCTCTTAAGTAAAGTAGTGGAAATGCACCCTAAAGGCGGGCTGGGCCACGTTTCATAAAACTATGTACAATATACATTGCGAAGCGAAGTCTTTGACATTGCGTAGCCGTGGGCTTATCGACTTAGCGATGTACATCGAATTGTCATAATAAACCATGAAGTGTAGTTGTGTGAAATTTATTACTATCAAATCAATTTAATTTATTCAGACAACTCAGGTCCATTAGTGCTAACTAGTAAGATTTGTTTAAAACTAGGTTTGTCTAATATAATTCATATTTTATTTAAGTACTTCTTTTATTTACATTTACACAAATTAAACTTAGATAATTATAAAGGACAGTATTACTAATTAAAATTTGATTTATAAATAAGAACAAAACAAAATCACATGAAATAAATTCAATCAGAATTAATCTATTGCATCCTTAAAAAACTCGTAAAATATCTTATTATAGTAAATTGGTTACATAATCGTATTATAGTTATAAATTTATTATTTTAGTTATACTATTAAAGGTACTACTGTTGCCTTACTTACAAACTTATCAGTTGACAGTCCAGCTCCCAATTCAGCTGCTTTAAAACCCTCATTATTTGTAGCAGCAAAAATAAATTGACACAAATAATACATGGTTACCAACACCACCTTACGATGGACGCTCATTTTTAAGTCGGATGTCATGCTAGGCCACTAATGTTTTGTAGATAATTATGTATGAGCTATAGTAAATTGCATAAATCATTATATCACGTTTCTCTGTCATTGATAATAAGCAATACTAGCACTGTGCTGTAACTTTCGTCGATATTTTTCACATTCGAAATAAAATTGGACCGTGTGACGCAGAAACATTTCAACCCACAATTAGTAACTTTCGAGAAAAACTGAAAAAAAAGTGCTACATAGCTCTACAATAAATTACACTTCTTGTAATGAAAATACATCCAACTACCACATAACTTCCGTCGATGTACATTAATAAGCTAAACCACTGAGAAAAAAGCTAAACTGAAAAAAAAATAACAGCTTGAAAATACACACCCCAAGTTCTAATACAATAGGTCAGGATAGATTGCGCTAATGATAAGTTAACCATTTGTATTACATCTACGTCTGCTACATGTCAAAGATATTTAAAGGGGTAAGACAGCTTTCTTAGTTTTTGGGACAACGAATGAATATGTTCTTTAAAGGAGAGATTTTTGTCAATAATTATGCCTAAGTATTTAATGTTGACCTTTTCACCAACATTCGGACATACACAAGGAGATTCTCGATTAAAACCACATTTGTGAGCTGGAAGGGGTTGCAGAGGTGATGAATTTGAATTGTTTTATAAATAATATATTTTGTTTTATCCTCATTTAACATGTGAGAGTTCAGAGCAAGCCAGTGATACACATTTGTGAATCCCAACTGCGACACTTTGTGAAGAAGAAGAAAGTTAAAGTAGTATCATCAGCATACGTAGTTGTTTTACAATTTTTTAAATTAATTTCGCACATGTCGTTTATATAAAAGAGGAAGAGTGTCAGTCCTAATATGCTGCCTGGGGTACTCCATGTGGCTTTTCTCTGTTAGATACCTAACGCAGGAACAGGTCCGTGGGATACCCCTAACACCATATTTCCCAACCTTTTGAACGAGGAACAGACACCGTGTCAAACGGCTTTGCAAGATCAAGTAGATGGTGAGGCACTTTTTACGGCTATCCAGTCTCTTAATAACAAAGTCAACTAGTTCATGAAGGCGTCGTCAGTTGAGAGTACAGCGCGAAAACCAAATTGGGAAGGAGATAAATAGATAAAACTTTGCAAGATAACTTGTAAGTCTTACAGTACTTTTATTATTACACACGGAAATTGGCAAGGGATGCCAGTTCATTTTTGTATCGAAACTTTTTTAAGAACAAAGCAACTCAACCAATAAAATAAAAAAAATGTCTAACTCACTTGTAAATAATAGCAATGGAAAAGTCACAGTTTGATTACAGGTGTCATTATGTGCTTAATTGCGGTGAAATTAGAGCCATTTTATGAGCAATTGTGTTGAAAAGAATATTCTTATCTTATAACTAGTTATAATGTATTTTGTTTTCTGGTGTGTACAATAAAGTGTTCTAATCTAATCTAGTCTAACAAGCCATGTTTTAGTACATTATTGGCCTTAGCCGGCGGCGTCTCATTCTAGGTCGTGGATTCGAATCCTGACATGTACCAATGACTATTTTCTAAGTTACCTACGTGCATTTGTGAAGTTATAGTAGCAATACCACTCGCTAACGGCGGCGAAGGAAAACATCGTGAGGAAACGTGTCTTAGGTGTACACACAAAAAAAAATGTAGGTACCTAAACAAATGCTTTTGAAACTCACAACGTAGATAGATAATCATTCTTTTTTGTGATACCTTAATTAAATTTAAGTACAATTTAATAATTATGTATTTAACGGGTTACTCGCGATTGTTTATTAGGTATTAATTTTACGTCTGGGCCTAGAGTCTAATTACACATAGTTATTCAATAGAATGATATTAGCACGACAACAGTTGTCATTTGCCGCCATTTTGTAATCTTCTAAGCAATAGCACTACAATGTCATTCTAATAGAAAAACCCGCGCAAAGTAGGTAGTCTTTCGCGAATAAGATCGAATTGCGCGAGGTGACGAGATAAGTTGCAACTTGCAAGTAAACTGAAGTAAGCCAAGGAAATAGAATTTCAAAGTAGCGGAAATATAACCTCACCTTCTTCTGTGACTATAGATTCAATAAATAGTTTCTTTGCCATTGTGGGACAGATCTTAGCTAAAAAATCTATGTGATCGTGTTCAATAGTACAAATAAATTAATGTACCTATTGCTTGCTTATCAGCATCAGCAAGCAACTTGGTAGGTATTTAAATAGATAATTTCAACTTGTACGTTTTTAATAAATAAAACTTTCACTCAAATATAACTTTTGTTTTCTCTGTAATAAAGAAAACTTTGAATTCGACATTTTGAACGCACCCAGATTGTAGACGCCCAGATTCTGGGCCCTTATTCATGATCAACATCGTCAGCCAACCGCTGCCCATTGCTGGTCATCACGGTCCCTTGCAACCACGGATCTTCCGCTGACTCATCGTCCAAAAATCGGGTTGATGATCTGCCCTCTGACCTTCGTCCTTCGCCGCCACTCGACCCATTAGGGCGCTTATACACGGGCGGCACGTTGCGAACGACGGTGCCAACTGCAGCCGTCGACACTCTTCAACGGCAATCGCCGGCATGTCAGCGTCGAATATCCGCGTCGACCGCTGCAGTTACCACTGACGTTCGCAACGTGCGTGCCGCCCATATATTAGCGCCTACGAATAAAAAAATTAAAAAAACCATAGAAGTAGGTATTACTTCCTAGAAAATTCACTATCAAAAACGGCCCCCGCTTGATTAGTCTGTACCTACCTCAGAGCAATCTGTGGTCGGTACCAATGAAATGAGGGCAAGATGTGTTGTAGAGTAAATCACTCTGTGATTGGTTCATTATGTCGTGCTTGCGTGACGCCAGGTATATAACCTGTCGAAATATCTAGGTACCTCGCAAGATGGCGGTCTGTCGGTGGTAGGTGCATAAATATTTTGCCGGGAAATACAGAATATAACTATAACTAATTAGCGCCCTTACATAGGTAGTTACTTAATTACAATTCATGGTTTACAAGAATTTACCTGCAGTATTACCTCTGGTCTTCCACTTGTTACCTATGTGTGGGTGGGTGAAACGACTACGCGATGCAGGTACCTATCTAATCGAAAAAAATTTTCATAAAATTCTGTGGATTATAGCTTAGGTTCTCCATGCGAGCAATAATGTTGTAGTCGCAGCAAAAAAAAATTACAAAGAACTTAGGTACGTCTTTCGTCCATTGAGTTAAAGTCATACAAATCCAATCTTGATGCAAGTTTCCCATTATAATGCTACACTGACCTCCAAGGTTCTATTTTATATAGATATTTTCGTATTCTTAGATTCATTGCGACATCCATGTATGTATAGTACCTATGTACCTAATTTATTTATTTTTTTAAATCTCGAGAAATTATTCGAGAAAAACGAAAAGTGTACGAAACGCAATGTCGCCGTTTAAAAAAAACTACTGTCAATGTCATAATGATGAATGCATGTCAGCTGCGTTTTGTTCGTTTCGTTGCCCAACATACATTGTTGAACAAATCTATCTGTTTACTTGTTTGTTACCAGTTTGTTACACAGTCTTCTATTCGTCTTCTATACTCTAGAAACTGACGCGAATCAATAGAAATCTTGTTTAAAACATGACCGACAAGCACAAAACAAAATTGCGCATCGACTGGTTTGACGGCACAGTGATCGAGGAACCCACTTCAAACAGAGCAACCTCAGAATTCCAAGATGAAGACGTTGAGAGCTCAAAAACTGCTAAACCATCGTATACGGAGAAAAAACTCATGGGATTCAAGCGGCTCTTTGACCTTACACAGCAAGAAGCTTCAAGTCTGACCTTACTATTATCTGGACGCTCGAGTTTCTGGGATCTTTTGAACTCCGATCTGAAAGACGATTACATCGTTTTGATATGCAAGGTCTTGGCTAAACTTTACACGTCCTTACGGACTGGTCAGAAGTCCATTCTGATGTCCAATTTGTTGAGTAGCCGTTTTCTAACCTCAAATTTCTTGGATGGTCTGTCCAATTATTTGTTAGGATTACCTAACGTGAGAATTGTAGAGAAAAGAATGAATATGCAATTCTGGGATGATGTTGAAGCATTCTACAGAAATGTGCTAGCTATCTGTGAAGGAATCTGTGTCCTGAGTCCAGGCTCAGCTGGTGAAAATGCAATAAAGTTGCTGGAAGGTGTCAGAATGAGTGTTATGGGGGTTATAGAGGAACATAAAGAACAGTTTACTGAGGAATTGTTCTTGAAAATGGATCAGTTGGAGGGTTTGTTAAGAAATGTGGCTTCTAAAGTAAGTGTTGTATCTACACAAGTGTTCTTCTTAGCATGTCGATGGCAAAACAATTTTTGCCAAAGTCTTTATTAAACAGTTGCAGCCCAGAACTTTGCGACACTGACTGCATTATCACTTGCAATCATTAGGTCATACTGAGTGCAGGTATTAGATCATGCAGGGCGTGATGAAAGATAGGCCATCGTCTAGGAGGTACTGCACAAACAGTCCAAATTATCGCTGGATGGGTCCACAAACCCCCACCTGGACATGTTATCCTTACTTCAGCCGATACGGGTCCACAGCCGGTTCAGGGATTTCCATGTTGCCCAGGGCAATTTATGTCTGGGCAGGAGGCTCTCCGACAGCGGCACAAACGGGCCCACAAAGAAACCGCCTGGGCCCACACGTTGCTCTTCGTTTGGGCTGACCTCTTGTTCAATGGGTTGATGCATTCCAGAAAGCTGCTTCGGCTAAGCAGCCTTTACTGCACTGAGGCATAGTCGTTAACACAAGCATTATAGTACAGGAACTAACTTGAAAGTGGCCTGCAATCTCAAGATTAGCTCATGAACTGCAATAATGAGTTATTTATTACACAGGTCAAAATTTTAGAATCTCTATTATTCATTTCAGTATTTGAATGTGCTCTAAAGATTTTATATGTCTTATGCGAGTGTCACCCCCTGTTTCCCATACACTAACAACTTGTTGATTTACCGTTAACAACTGCCAGTTGGCCTTACTGCATACAAAAAATAATTGACATCTATTAACAGCAGATTAACAGATTTTTAAATACGAAAAACTGGGGGTGAGTGTTAACAAGTTCCTTAAGATTCTCATCTAAGAATGACTGACTGCCTCGTTGGACTAGCCGTTAAGGTGCTTAACTACCAAGACAGAGGTTGTGGGTTCAATTCCCACTGGGGGCCACCACACATTATTTTTACAAATGGCCTCAGTCTGGGTGTATTTACAGGTTTGTGATGTCCTTGCCTGGTTACTATAGCACAGGGTATCCTAGTTTGGGACCAGTTCATGTGATTGTGTTGTGTGGAAGTTATTATTGTTAATGATACCTATGTAATAATAAGACCTAAATCCAGCAGTAGACGAGTATGGGCTGATTGATTAATTGAAATAAAACCTTGTATCCTCTAAATTATCATCTACTAGCTGTCCCTGTGAACTTCTTACCACCACAGAATCCGTTTATACGATTCTTGTTACCATGGCAATGCAATAAATAAATAGGTATCTTAAGACCTTGGCTTGAAAAAAAGGTTGCTGTAAAAATAAAATATTATCCCCCAGGAATGCATTACCGGGATATCAAGTATCCTGTGTCTCAATTCAGATCTTTGTCCATCTATTTAGCTGTTATTGCGTGATTGAGTAACAAACTTCCAAACATCTCCACAGACTTTCACGTTTATAATATTAGTCGGAAGTAGAACAAAGTTGATAAAGTTTCTTGCCTCTTCTTCCTCTTATGTTGCCTCTCCGACTAGCGAAGCTTGGCAGCCAGCTCCGCATATTTATCTCTGTCTCTCGCAAGGTAGAAGAGCTCGGCACCACTTGTGATTCCACTCCATGCGATTCTTGCTTCTATTACAGACTAAAACTATGCAAGCACAACCAAGTCACTCAGATAAACTATCAGAAAACAACACTTGCAACTTTCGACACCTGAACATCTTTCCCAAAAGGGAAGACTTAGTGGGCACCACTTCGTGTAAGATAGAACCGAACATTGTGAATGGAGCGTATTCATCTGTGGAACATTATCTGGATGTACAGTTCAAGCTGCTGAGAGAAGACTGCTTCGGACCTCTAAGAGAGGGGATATGTTGGTAAACTATTATGTTAAAAGGCAAAATTGGTCCTTCAACTTTTTGTTCATTTATTTTTCATTTTACTCAGAACAAATCGTCTAAACACAGAATAAAATTTTTAAAAACCTATTTAGAGGCTAAAAATTCCACCCATGCCGGGACTCGAAATTCGAAATTTCGCTGATGCCTACATTTACACATTCGCTCAGTTGAGAGAGCGCTGGCACGGTTAACCAAAGGTCACGGGTTCAAGTCCCGGCATGGGTATGGGTTTCAAAGGGTTTTTGAAAATTGTCCTAAGCACGGGTTAGTGCAACAAAAAGAATACAGAATGAAATGTTTAATTTATCTGGTTCACTGTTTTGTAACACTTTATTGAGGTAAGCCAGTTATTTCAGTGTTCTTGAACTAGAATAAACTGTGCGCCAACCAGACGCAGTTCAAGAACAAGGGCTTCAAAATTCACAATGAAAAATTATATTTCCCCACAAAGTTATTTGTATTTACATGTTTTAAAATATCTTAAACCTATTTGAAATATTGCTACCAGTATATCATATATTCAATATTATACAAGTTACGTAACATTAGTAGGCAAGATTGTTAGTTTCTAAATTTTATTTCCTTTCTTTCTAACGCTAGAAACAATTTTACAGCTAAATATATGGAGAATCCGACCAAACAGAGGCATGAAAATATCAGGTAAGTAATGTCTTGTTCTACAATTCCCAACTGACCATATCTTTTCTGTGCCATAGATGTTTTTGCTTCTACAAATCCTATCTGAAACCTATATTATTTGCCTTCCAGAGTGCACCCAAAAGTTCGTATAATCCGAACCTATGTAAGCAACCACAAAGTGGGTCATCTCGTTGATATCGCATGGAAGGAACGTTCCACACAATCCTCCATCAACTGCCAGAAATATGCATCTAATAAACAACTGATGTTTGGTTCGCTGCTGCTGTTCACAAGTGATGGCTTCGAGACGGTGCTCTGTGCTACTGTGCTGGACTCTAATATCGGCCTGTTGAGAGATGGATATGTGAGTATAATAACATAACACTTTTAATTAAAGAACAAGACTGGACAACTAGGGGTCACCCATAAAGTACGTCATACTAATTAAGTGACGTAGGTAAGGTATATCCTTTCAAGGGTGGGTGAAGAAGTTAATGTTCCACTGCTAACTCTGGGCCGAGTTTCATAACACTACAATTAATTATGACAATTCGAAGTACATTGCGTAGCAGAGTCTACTTGTTAATCGGTGGTTTAAACGACTTCGCAATGGTCATCGAATTGTCATCATCATCAGACATTTGACGCCCACTGCAGGATATAGGCCTCCCTCATGGTTTTCCAAGCTTCCCGGTCTTGTGCCGCCCGCATCCAGCGACTCCCCGCCACCGTAACCAGGTCGTCAGACCATCTGCTCGGGGGCCTGCCCATGCTGCATCGTCCGGTCCGCGGTCGCCAGGTCAGAACTTTCATATGTCAACTTTCGAATTGTCATAGTAAACCATGAATTGTATTGTTTCGTCCATAATTCATAAGTTATATTCATATTGGCGAGTTTGTACGATTACCTTCATCCCGATTGACTTCATCCTCTCACTGATTATAATGATATAATAAAGTTTTTTAATTTCATTTCAGTGAGTTGTAACAAGTACATGACGCCACAGGATGAAGCCGATATATCGTTGTGACTAGTGTAATTAATGCTTTTATGAATTTGCGAAAAACTTGGAACCCATGATGTGCAAGTTTCCTTCGCACTAGTTTAATGGTAAATGAGCTCTGAAGTTAGAGCTCAAAATAAACTCCACATATCTCAACCTTCCAGTTGGCAGTGACATTCCATAGTCCAGTCTCTAGCAAGATATTCTCTGAAGCATTCCTGATGGTGGAAAGTGAGGTGTTCTTCGAGCCTTATCACAGAGTGCTGAAGGTCTTGCAGAGCTGGTCCCATGACATACCTATGAAGAGGTACATCGTAGATGTCCAGGTATGTATAAAGTTGATATTTATCCTCCTGAATGTTGTATTTTAAGTAGTTTTAACTAACCTACTATGTTTCTAAAGTTTACTTGGGTTCCTTACAGATTCTATTGGTTCATACCATTTATTTCCTGAATTATTGTTAATTTATGTTATAATAAGTTAAGCTCTTACATACACAGCTTAAAATACAGGTTTATTCCTAGTTTTGGCTACGTTTTTAGGGTTCCGTACCCGAAGGGTGCTAAACGGGACCTTATTACTAAGACTTCACTGTCCGTCTGTCTGTCTGTCTGTCTGTCACCAGGCTGTATCTCATGAACCGTAATAGCTAGGCAGTTGAATGATGTATTTCTGTTGCCGCTATAACAAATACTAAAAACAGAATAAAATTCATATTTAAGGGGGGCTCCCATACAACAAACGTTGTCTAAAGACAGCGCTCGCCATCTAGCGGCCATCTATGTAACCCTCACAGCGCCGATGTCATGTCGTTAAATGTCAATGTTAAATGCTTCTTGTTGGTTTCTATAGATGGCGCTGTTCTCAAATTCGATCTTTGTCTAATGTTGTATAGATAATGGTACGGAACCCTTCGTGCGCGAGTCCGACTCGCATTTGGCCGGTTCTTACTTTTACCTATGGTAAATTTAATTGTCATGTGCACTCCATACATACGATTTTATTTATAATTTTTATCTCTATCTTTATTTAACACCTATCAGCTTATATAGAACTTTATTTATACACAGATCGACTTACCTCAAGGCATGCATTTGAATGGTTCGTGTATTTTTGTAACCTGTCAACGGGACTGGAATGATTTACTTTTTAGCCTCAAACGCAGCCCCCCAGCTACCTATCTGACGAAACCATCTACACCCTACCTCAAAACGAGGAAGAAATCTCCTTTCCCGTCTTAGACTTAAAACAGTGGCCCTCAGAGAACCAATTTCACCTAGACCAGTCCCAAATGGAAGCCTTTAAACTGGCGCTAACCCGAGAATTTGCCGTGATACAAGGCCCACCCGGCACGGGAAAGACGTTCTTAGGTGTCAAAGTAGCAACAACGATATTACAAAACCTATCACTAGAAGGCACCCCAATGTTAGTAATTTGCTACACAAACCACGCACTAGACCAGTTTCTTGAAGGCGTACTGAACGCTACAGAAAACATTATCAGACTTGGAAGTCAAAGTAGGAATCCCAAAATAGAACCGTACACGCTCATTAACCTGCGTTCGAAATCCAAATCGAAGTACTCCTACCTTTACAACGGCAAAAGGCAAGAACAAGAAAAGCTGTTTCAGAAAATGATCGCAGTGCAAACTGACATCGAAATGTGCGAAAGGGAAATACTATCATACTATACTCTAAAACGTAACCTAACCTTCGATCTGAAACAAAGTAAAGACGACCCGATATTAGCGTGGCTTTTCGGTGATTCTAAAGAAATTGACGCGGCTATTGAAAGTTCAAGCGATGAGGATGTGTTAGATGACTGGGAGAAACAAATGACGGAAGAAAACGAAGACAAGGCGCAGTTAGAAAGCTGTTTTTCAGAGCAATGGGCGCTGAAGGAGATAGACTCAATGTGGAACAGTATAAAGTATGTGAAAGAGATGACAGACGATCATATGGAGGGAGAGAAAATGGCGGATAAATTTCAGGAGCAAATTACGAAGGTTGAAAAGCATCTGTCCGTATTTAAGGTAGGTTATTTTTAGGGTTCCGTATCCGAAGGGTGCCAAACGAGACCCTATTACTCTGTCTCCCGTGTCTGTCTGTCGTCCGTGTCCGATCTTAAGAGGGCTTTATCTTTGGAACCGTAATAGGTAGCCAGTTGAAATTTTCACAGAATATGTGTTATTAAGGCGGATTACCTAACATATCGCACCTTCGGTAGTACAAGGGCACAACTTACAAAAAATGGTAAAATGAGTTAAGTATGCAGAAATGCCTTGAAAACACTTCTCTATCTGGTGGGATACAGACTCCCATTAAATTCATTTAAAAAGCGACTTTTTAACCGCAGAATAAAAGGGTTTTTTGGGTACCTCCGTATACCTATATTAGGGATGCAATAATTTTTTTCTCGTCTACACCATAGTAAGGGGTATCATAAGGATTGGTCGTTTAAAAATATTGTGAGCGCATCAAAACATTTTTCGGTTTGGGAATCCGTTTGCGAAATATGAAGCTTTAAAGCGTCCGGTTTTTTACTTTACCGAATATGTGAACCAACAATTCAGTAAGCTCTTCATTTTGTGGCAGAGAATTTCGTAGGTTCGAATTGAATCGTAAAGTGCCCCCTTTACGCACGATATCGGACAAAAAATGGCCTCAGTCTGGCATTTCCCATTGTGTTTGTTGTCTTTACCTGCTTACCACAATAATTAGTTGGGGACCATGTCAAGTGATTGTGTTGTGTGGTGCAGGCATAGACATTATTGTCTAAAGACAGCTCTCGCCATCTGGCGGCAATGTATAGTAGCACCAATGTCATAATGTCAGTTATCGCTTCAACGCTTCTTATAGATTGCTGTAGATGGCGCTATTTTCAATACTACCAAATCTTGTCTATGGCCTGTACATGTAACAATGGCTGACGAATAAACTTGTGTTACCGAAGAAAAATCCTTTAAATTACTACGACGCATTCTCCCTGGATTCCTGAAGCGCTTTCGCCAACAATTATCATTGCATTTACTTACTGCAGTTGGCTGGACGTTACTTTTCAGAAATACCTGCCGCTCTCTGCGCTCTCTGAAAATCCTACTAAGACAATGAAACAAATTAAAGATCCATACGCCCTGTCCACAAAAAAAAGATGGAGCGTTTATTTCGAAGCAGTTTCAGGAGTCAAGGACAAATTGATGGTCTCTATGAATGAATTGCAGGTAAGTATTTTGAGATAAAGTATAGTTGTTTAACAAAAGTTGTTTAACGGGCAGTCAACAGGGCCGTGTTACATAATACAATGGAGGTTGTATAAATACATAAACATGACACTTGAATTTTTCACACTTTCGAGGAACCGTGGACCCTTGGTCTTTTATATTAATTTCATAGCTCTATCCATTCCTGAGTATCCCGTTACCTGCCGTTCCTCATACAAAATGGTAATTCGAGAGCTTGCCCTCCCTAGTCTTTTTAGAGGGATGTTCGGAAGTGATTCTATAAGGGGTTAGCCAGTTTACCTTTTGATCTACGCGACTCTAAAAATAATTTGCCAACACCAAGCACAAAATGCTCTAAAAGGCTACTCTTTCATTCTACAGGCCAAACACCACGTCTGCTCGCAAGAACAGGACGAAATCGCGACCCTTCTTGACGCGGAGGTGGTAAAGACAGCGAGAGTGGTCGGTGTGACCACAACTGCTGCCGCCAGGCGACACGATCTGCTGCAGACTCTGCGATCGCCTATAGGTAAGTTACTCAGGACGCCAGGTCCGTCTACAGGGGAGGGTATGTGGGTGTAATACCAGATTTCCTCCAGTTTTTAATAGCGCAGCTATAATTCCGTCATCACCCGGTGCCTTGTTGTTCTTAAGCTGTTTGAGAGCCATTCTAATCTCGTACTCGTACATGCTGATGTCCGCAAGGTCCTCGGTGTGGTGCCGGGTTAGTCTAGCTCGAGGGTCTTGGGCTAGACCTATATTAGGTTTTTGTGAGGACGTAAATAACTGTCCATAGAATCTGTCGACCTCGCTCAAAATCTCTGGACCTGACGAGACGATGCTACCATCTTCGGTCTTCAACTTCGAAAGTCGGCTCTGGCCAAGAGGCAGATCGCTGGAAAGTACTTAAGAGCCCTTGTTCTTTTTAATAGCCTCTTCAATACGGTCCGTATTGAAGCGGCGCAAGTCTCTTTTCAACGATCCAGTGATCTCTCCATTAAGCCGCCGATATTCTGATGCGTCACGCAAAGATTGTAGCCTCAGTTTTCGCCGCTCTTCCATGAGTTTGAGGGTGTGGTCTGAGAACTTTTTGGTTCTATCAGTACGGTGGGTTTTATAAAACTTAGACCCAACCGTATAGACAGTGTCTACGAACCTGTTATTGATATCGTCCATGTTTTCCCCAATCTCTAGGCCTTCGAAGCGGTTTTGAAGCTTAATTTGAAAGCTTTTGGGGTTTTGGATTTGGGCCGGCACTGGTCGAAGCGTAGACTTCATCAGGTTTGCGCGCTCGAGTTTGAGTTGATATTCAACTGGCCTCGGACCATACTGTGATCGCTGCCTGTTTTAACTGCGTTGATCACAGAAATTATGGGCCTCATAAGAAGGCTCAAGGTCGCCCAACGAGCAATGGAAAGAGCTATGTTAGAACTTACACTGCGTGATCGAATCAGGAATGAGAAGATCCGAGTTACTGATATAGCTCAGAGAGTTGCTCAGCTCAGCGGCGGTGGGCGGGGCACATAGCTCGGAGAACTGATAGCCCGTTGGGGCGAAAATGTTCTGACCTGGCGACCGCGGACCGGACGACGCAGCGTGGGCAGGCCCACCACCAGATGCTCTGACGACCTAGTTGCGGTGGCGGGGAGGGGTCGCTCGATGCGGGCGGTACAAGACCAGGAAGCTTGGAAAAACATGAGAGAGGCCTACGTCCTGCATTGGACGACAAATGGCTGATGATGATGATGATGATGAATAAATAATCGCGATTAGATCCGTTTAATATATAACTATGTGTGAGTATCGCGGTGCATTAGAAACATCCATACATAAACTCACGCCTGTATCCCAGAGGGGTAGGCAGAGACCAGGGACTGCCACTTGCCACGATCCTGACAGATTACTTTCGCTTCCTTTAGTTGCATTAGAAAATACAACTAAATACTCAATGTAGCCTACCCAACAACGTGACTTATTTTACTTTTCAGTGATTATCGAGGAAGCTGCTGAGGTGTTGGAAGCCCACATAGTAGCGTCTTTAACACATCACTGCCAACATGTGGTTTTGATTGGTAAGTTGAAAAAAAAGTGACAAGTACAAGGACACGTCACATATTGACGTATCGTGCCCGGCATTATTATCGTTTTACAAAACCATTTCGATTTAACTTTCAATACCAGAAAATGGCTTCGATGAAGTTGTTAGTTCTGTAAAGCAGATAAAATCTACGGAACCCTACATTGCGCGTGGCCCGACACGCACTTGGCCGGCTATTTTTTTCATCGTATCTTAATATAATTTGAAAAAAAAACACGATTAACCAAAAAAGGTCATCCAGGTACTTTTTTTTTTTTTACTATAAAGCTGAAATTTGGCATAGACATACATATTAGTCATGCAGACTACGGTAGAATAAAATCTTAAAAAAAAATTTAGTCTACCTCCCCTACACACCTAAATTAGGGATGTTTTTTTCTCGTCTATCCCATAGTGTGGGGTATCTTTGGATTGGTCGTTTTTAAAATATTGTGGGTGTATGAAAACCATTTTTCGATTTGGCACATTAGGGCGCAGTAGTTAATCATTAAATATCGAAGTTAAGAATATAGTCTCAGTATCCACATTAATCTTTCCGGTCTTTTTGGAAATCCATGGAGGAGGCCTATGTCTAGCAGTGGAATTCTTGTGGCTGAATAATGATGATGATCCACATTAATATCTGTGACCAAAATCTATTATTCGTTTTCCAGGCGACCACAAGCAGCTGCGCCCAACGGCAGCCCACTACCGCCTAGCCAAGGACTTCAACCTCGAAATATCACTCTTCGAGCGCATGATTCAGAATGGCGTCCACGCCCGAAGTCTAACGACGCAGCGACGTATGCGACCTGAGTTCGTCGAGTTACTGGTGCCAACGGTGTACGAGAGGCTGGATAGTCACCCTAGCGTCTTGGAGTACGGGGATGTGCGCGGGGTGGCAAGGAATCTGTTCTTCGTTAGCCATGAAGTGTTCGAGGATGGGGTGAGTCGGCTCGTAGGAACTCGGTACTCGAATCAGTAGCCTCATTGACAACAGTCAGGTATAAAAAACATATTTCATTGTAAAGAATTTACATTCAGTTTGTTGAATGACAATTTACAATGTTATCCGCGAATCAAAAAACTCCACGCTGACCATGTTCTCTCAAATCATCTTAAGGCGGTGAGCAATTGCAATACAAACGTAGTTTGCTTTTTATTTACAAACGACGTGCCGACTCGCAATGAAGCTTTGCCAATACGATTAGAGGACACAATGCGAGGTTTGATCGTGCTTAGAATTGGCAATAAACTTATCAAAAATAAATTATAGCCCTGAGAATAGTTTGCATGAAAAGTCTTATGAGGCTACAATTTCTTTTTTACAGTATTGTTGTCAGTTGTAAGGACGAGCAAACCTGGATCTGAGTCCTCTAAACATACTGGTAAAGTCTCATTGAGATCCGACATGCCGTTTGTGAATTAAAACCAAACTACGTTCGTATGGGAATCGCACCTTGAAGGGCCGTCTTAAATCTAATGCATAAGTTGGTACAAGTACCTACCTAACAATTCAATTCAATTCAATTCAAATATTTTTATTCATTGTAAAAACAGAATGTTTACTTAATGAACGTCAAAGTTGTTAGTTTCACAATTAATGGATTATGTGGAGAAGAAACTAACAAAGAAACTCCACATTTATTGACATTTGCAAGATCATTGACATTTGCAAGACACATTTACAAGATCCCATGAGTGCAATCAATTAGTTACTATTCTTACGAAAGCAGGAATGCTTATGCTGCGGCCAGACACACAGATAGCAACCGTTCACGAGCATAACGCAGGGGTCAGCCGTCGCAAGTCTCAGCCATATTAGAGGGAAATAGGCGACCCGGCCACCACGCCACTAATCGCATGGCGTGTGGTAAGGCTAACTAAATTAATGCATGCTAAGTTAGTTCTGTAGGTTCAATAAGTCACAGTTTCTGTGTTACTTGGAATAATATTTTTTTTAATGTTGTATTTTTGATTTTTTTTTATTATAGGTAACTTTCTTTACAAAGAGGTGCAGCAAAAAAAATTTACACACAGACGAATTCCTCTTAGATAGCAATTTAGTTCCCCCGCTGTCTATTGCTCAGGCGGATCGGTTGGCCGAGTGACATGAGAAAACTGGTGACCGCAGAAGCAAAGAAAGTTCAAAATCGAACGAACCAAAGCGACTGCAGCGCTGAACTGATTGAAGATGAACTGTTGCGAATCTCTAGCAGTGATTTTTGACACCAACACAGTGGCTCTTAGGAATACCATAAACACAGCCCGTAGTTCAAAATAACCAAACATTTACAAATTTTGCTCTTGCGCGTACATCGCAAGCTCATTCTGACTGCGCAAATTCATTGTTCAAGCTATCTGCATTAGTACTGGTACTATCCGAGCAAAGTACTACTACTAGTGCCGACAGTTTGTTAAGCTAGTGACTAACAAAAGAACCCAATCCACAGATAAATCTTGTCGGTTTCGGCGGATGGGACGTATAATGTTGTGTGTATTTTTTATTATCTTAAATAAACGTTTAAAAAAAGTTATAATGGGAACCGAAATTGTGGTAAAAAAGTTCATAAAGGTAAACCGATGGAAGAAAAATCGTGACACTTATTCCCAGCTACTTAGGACACAAATCCCTTCGTTACAGATGACAGAGGAAGGCCACAGCCACAGAAACACGCTAGAAGCGAGGTGGTGCGTCGCGCTAGCTAACTATCTGCGGCACAAGAGCTATCACGCGGGGGACATCGTGATATTGGCCACTTACACTGGCCAAGCAGGGCTTATAAAGGAGGTGAGTCGGTGATTGAGCCGTTTTCAGCACAAATTCACAAAGCACTTCATAGATGGCGCTTATAGGCGTGCACATACAAGAACAGGGACACGTCTGTCAAATTTTGCTTAGCGCAGATTAATTTTGACAGCCGTATTCCGGTTCTTCTATGGCCACGCCTGTAAGCGCCATCTATGAATTGCTTTGTGAATTTGTACTGAAAACGGCTCATTTTAAAACATCCCAATGAGGCATATTCTTTTTTTAATTATTCCTTATTCGCTGCGTAGATGGCGCTGAACCTGTTAAGTTACTGCAAGGAACGGAACGTCACATTATTATTTGATTATTTCACTGGGATGTAATTTTTAGAACATAAAGCAAAACTTACATATGTCATTGTCGCATCAAAAATATATAGCGTGGAAAGATCCTATTTTTTTTTAAGAGAATGGTAAATTGATTTATTCTTTTTAGTCTTAGAATAAATGGTATTGTTATTGTAAATGACGAACGTTTCGGTCCCAATGTAATTTAAGCAGGTATAATGCCCGACAAATAACTTGACCAAATATATAACTTTGACTTCGCATGGACGCATTTTGGGTCTTATTAGTGGGGGCCGAAGAATGTGACTTAAAATACTTCGAACTTTAGTTTAGCCAAATTAACAAAGGGTCAAAACGTCTTCTTATGTTTCCATCGCAAACTCATCCCGACTGCGTTGATTTTTGATCAAGTTGCCGAGCTTTACACCATTTTTTTTCTTTCCAGCTAAGCAAAGGCTACGATAAACTGCGCGACGTCAAAATAACAGTAGTGGACAACTACCAAGGCGAGGAGAGCAAGATAGTGATATTATCCCTTGTAAGAAGCAACAGAGACGGCAATATTGGCTTCTTGGCCGCTCGGAATAGGATTTGCGTGGCCCTGTCTAGGGCTAAAGAAGGTTAGGATTTTTCTTTTTTTTTGCAGTTTAGCAACTAAAAAAACTCCAGGATTTTCTGACTTTTCATTTAGACATACATTACATTTATGAATTAACATGTTCCTGAGACTTCGTTAGCATGAGATTCTAAGTAAACGTATCAATGTTTTAATCCAGAACATGTTTTATCATTGTGGTCTAAATTTTATAGAAATCCTTTCAGCCATTCACGCAAGTTTATGCATGTTTATGTTTATGCAAGTCAAACTTTCACCTTCGTAATATATGTCAAAATAGATTATGCTACAACAATCCTAGCTTTAATATTCATAATAAATCCATGCAACACGAATTTAATACCACCTTTTAACTACTATCTTTTCCATATTGCAGGCTTCTACATATTCGGTAACATGAATGCTCTCAAGTCTACGAGTAATGTGTGGAACGCAATAAATGTCAAACTGGAATCGCAAAAAGCAATCGGAAAGGCCCTGACATTGCGCTGCGACGTACATACCGAAAGTATTTCGCAAGTATGTATTGACGTAACACGTCTTTCAGTTCGGTAGTACGTAGGGGGTCACTTGCTAAAACCGCATGCAACGAAAACATGTCGCATCGGCAAGGGCTGCAAAGCTACGTGTCGGTTGCTATTTATTTATATACCGTTGAGTAAAGTAGCTCTTGGCTCGTACCGCTAGACGGCGCCAGTGCCACGTAACACATTGCGCAGTTTCAACTAAAAATTTACGCTTACTCATAGACGTTTCACGTTAAACCAACGGCCGTGTAGCCCGGCACAGCCCCACCCGCTTTGTTTTGCTTTGCCTATGTGTATTATTTACACACAAAGTATTTACGTAGACAGGATGTGACAAAATGCTCATATTTATTGAAGCCAATGTTATCTTACAGATTGAGAAACCTGACGACTTCGATAACTGCCTCTCTGAAACTTGCCTCAGGATTTGTAATACAAAAGAAAGAACATGTTCAGCATTGACTTGAGGTTTATTTATTTGCAATGAAATTGTCAATTAAATTCTATTTTTCTATTTGTGATGGAACTACTGTAGAGAATAAAATAATGTATTTTTTTAAAACACTTCAATTTACTAGTAATGTTGTATAAAATAAATAAAAAAACCCTTGTAAACTACAAACTAATCTAAAACTCGCTACTTAAACTGCTATTTTTTTCTAAAGAAATCTTCGTCTCAGACACACTGACAGCTTACGTGGTAAGCAACCGATATTTATGCAGTTACAAAAATAAATACTTATAATTCGTTCTTATGATTTTTAGCAAAAATACATATGGTCTTTACATTTTGGTGCAATAAGCACTACCTATTTGTGACTAATTACACAGACTGAAATGCCTACTTCATGTTAACAGGAACACTGCCAAGAGAACCTTTTTTCGTTCCCTGCGAGAAGCACAATTTGGAGCATAATTAAAGTAATCTGACTACAAAGTGCCTGAATTAAAGCTACGTAATTATGACGGGCAAACCCGTCAGCATAACCAAGTTACAAGGCTGCCTTGAATTCAGTCATTCGAATTTAGTTCAGTTCCACGGATTTTAGCTCGGAACATGGTAACAACTTGTCTGTCTGGCCCCCGGTTTCTCGTACACTTACAAGCTATTAATCCACTGTTAACAGCTGTCAGTGTTTTTTTTTTTTGTACGCACTTTGGTCAATTGACAGCTGTTAACAGTAGATTAACATGTCTGTTTGCTGAAATACAGGTTCACGCCTAGTTTAGCAAACAGATGCTACTATTTGCTTTTGGATAAATGTACCTAGCATAATTCTAATTTAAGAATCACATTTTATGATTTTTCTGAGACAAATAAAAAATATTATTATTATTAACAGCGTGTTAAAATACGAGAAACTGGGGGTGGGTGCTGTTATGCTCGCAACTATAACTACATGAATCATGCTCTAGCGATCTAGGGACTAACTGGAAACCTAAGATACCGATCTTTGATCTACTTCGAGCTCCAGTCTTTCTACAAAGGGTACTTTCTGTTGCAGTGTATCGTTTATTCACTTTTTTTTACATTTGAATGTATAATTTGTGGAAAGAAAGTAAACAAGGGAATAAACAGTAAACGGAAAATGAGACCGCGAAGTTATGATTTTTTTTTAAAGATGAAGAATAAGTCATGTCATAAGCAGCCTATATACGTCCCACTGTAGGGCACAGGCCTTCTCTCAGAGAGAGAGTATGGGCTTAATCACCACGCGTGCCCACCGCCGATTGGCTAGAAAGAAAGCTAGAAGAAGAAGAGTAATTTAACTTAATTAAGAGCCATTAAGAAGATCGTCACATACAACACACATTTCTTCTTCATAGACTTTTCCATATGTATATTGTAAAGAGCATTGCAAGGGTACCCTTCCCTGTATTGAATGGGTGTCTGATCTACTTATACACACCGCCACACGACTGTACAGATGCGGCTGGCGGGGTCATTGCAGTGAACGTGTGAAACATGTCGTTAGAATTAAATCACACATAATAACGTCACGCGTCATTTCAAATAATTGACGTCAACGGCGAAATGAAAAGGCATAACAAAGATACGACATTAACTTATGATTACCTTACGTTAAAGTACTTTCACACGTAACGAGTACACCATGGCAACATAAATTATTTCCTTTCATAGTATCTTGATTATTCGCTACATGTGTCAGCACCTTTATACTCTTAACATCACATTGTATTATCACAATCGCTGAATAAAAATAAACGATTCTTTTAAATATAGATGTGCAAAGTACGAGAGTCACGATTTCTTGTGAGGATTCAGGTTTTCAGCAGGCATCATCATCATGATCATCATCAGTCATTTGACGCCCACTGCAGGACACAGGCCTCCCTCATGGTTTTCTAAGCTTCCCGGTCTTGTGCCGCCCGCATCCAGCGACTCCCCGCCACTGTAACCAGGTCGTTAGGTGGGGGGCCTTCCTACGCTGCGTCGTCGGGTCCGCGGTCGCCGGGTCAGAATTTTTTCGCCCCAACGGCCATCAGTTCTCCGAGCTATGTGCCCCGCCCACTGCCACTTCAACCGAGCAATTCTTCAAGCTATATCAGAAGCTCTGATTCTTCTGCAGATCCCCTCATTCCTGATTCGATCACGTAGTGAAACTCCTAACATAGCTCTCGCTATTGCTCGTTGGGCGACCTAGAGCCTTATGAGGCCCAACTCAGCAGGCAAACAAAGTACAAAATCATGTACAATACTAACTGCATTTAATGGAGAACTTGCAAGAAAACATATTCTGATCTCGTCAGATGCCGTGTTAAAAGATAAATAATCGTAATAGATTTTTCACAACATAACATGTTAAAAAATTATTCTGGACACGTGGTACAAAAATACTCCTCACAAATCGGGCCTAAACTGTGACGCCACAAGTTGCGTGCGAGTGGCACCTCATAACGTATGAAGCATTTCAAAATTTTTATTTATCTTGTAAAATAATGTTTTATGCGTATTTGTAGGTGCAATTGGAGCAACTTGATTTGTCCCATTTTTGAGACTTGTAAAACAACGATCACTGCAGTCTAGTTTCCACGGAAGTGCCTCATTGTATCACATGTTATGTTTCGAACATAGATGTGCTAATATAACTGTACCAATATTGGAACTTGTCTTACACACTAACAATGCTAACAAAAAATATGCAAACGAAAATTACAGTACTTGTGACGACTTTTGGTTTGCTAAGCTACGATAATTGCAAAGCTACGATAAGTTACTATATCTAACAAACAACCACAAGTCGTTTTTCCCTACTTTACAGGAGAGACAAAAAACTTTTTAATTTCGTAAACAGTTTCTGCGGTGTTCCAGACAAAATATTTGCGCGGTGTCACATTTGACAGTAAACCCGTAGGCGTAGTCACATTACGGCGGTTGATTGATGCGCGCTTAAAATCTGCACCCAATGGCATTCAAATTTTAAACCCGTCAAATTTCAACTTGAGCGGTGTTGTTTACTAAACGGTCCAACCGTTTATTTAACTTTTGACATATGCAAACCCATGAAGTTCCTTATCTATTTGACAGTAAACCCGTAGGCGAAAAATGCAACACTTCATGGACACTTTTATTTTTTCACAATAGTGATGCGACGTGTTTCGCTACAATATTATAACGAGTACATTATGTAGCGAAGAGTATTAAACCTATCCTGTTACAAAGATCTATACTATAAGAAACTCTCTCTCTGAGAGAAGGCCTGTGCCCTACAGTGGGACGTATATAGGCTGCTTATGAGCTATAAGCAATGAGGTTTAAATATTACAAGTAAAAATTAATATGAAAACCGTAGGGTAGTTTTTAGTTTATCACGCTCAGATAGGCAAACTACAAAAATATCAAAATAAAATTGCAATCGATTAAGACTTCAACATAATTTATATTGATTATCATAAAAAAACGTATCGGTAACTTCATAGAACATCACTAAATTGCGCTGTCAAAAGTAAAATAAACGGTTGGACCGACACGTTATGCATTTAAGACTGTTCTTACGTGGAGCGTGCTGTCTCGCTCGCACAATTTAACATTTTTAGTGAATTGTAATAATAAGAGTAAACTTTTGATAAATGTGGGCTGACATTTTGAACATATTTTTCTTTTCCTATACGTAGTTTCTAATAAAGAAAAGTTGTTTCCAAAATTATTATAATATTTAACCGTATTAAGTACAGTATAAGAAAAATATGCATTGAATATTCGCAATTTTAAGCTGTTGGTGCCGGCTGCCGTCGATAGATGGCAGTCGTTAAGCCAAGTCAGAGGCCTTAGGGCGGCTTGACAACTTCTGACAGTAGACGAGCCACTAGTCTACAAGCCTCCACCAATCCGGACTTGGCCCCCGTGGTGGAGTATGGCCTATACCTTCCTCAGGGAAGAGACCCGTGCCCCTCGGTGGGGACATAATGGGTTGATGATGATGATTCGCAATTTAATTATCCATCAAACCCGCAGACCACACTTATCAAAAGTTTACTCATACTATTACAATATTTAAAAAAGTTAAATTGTGCGAGCAAGACCGCGTGCTCCACGTAAGAGCAGCCTTACACAATTATTGATACATTCTCTATTGTAGTCTATCCCACAGCGTAGCGCTTTTAACAACGTACAGGCGACATCAGATGTGTGCAGACTAGTCAGTTACATTACCGGCACTGAAATATAATCGACCGCACAATTTCGTTTCTTGTTCCCCTAGATGTATCATAGCTACAGTGTTTTCGGAGCACACTATGGTTTTTGGTGACATTCAGAAAGTTAAATGGCCATAAGGGAGTTTTCGTGAGATTCCGTGTGGCGCCGGATTAAGAATAGCGTCACTCCGTTTCCTTCCGTGGATGTCTTTGAAGGCGACTAAGGAAATCAATTACCAGGAGACGGGCAGCAGCGTCTTCCTGAGATTCCAACCGCATACTGCGATTGCCAACCCGCCTGCCAAGCGTGGCGATTATGGCAAAACCCCTCATGGTTATGAAAACCACGAAGGGGGCCTATGTCCTGCAGTGGGCGTCAAATGGCTGATGAGGATGATGAAGGGAGTTTTATGCATTCTATATCATGATCATGACTGATTGTAATACTGATACATATTGTACAATTGAAATGTATGCAATCATAACTTAACGACATTCGCTATCATAAATGACGATAACAATTTCAAGGATAAACCAATTTATCTAGAGCCATCGCTCAACCTAAATCCTACCATGACCATGCAGTGTTAAGAGTTCAAAATCACATGAACAAGCGAGGTTTTAAACCTACTAGTTTAATGTACAGTCGATTGATTATTGACTTTTACAATTTTGTTATAAATACGCCCGCAACTTAACCGAGTAGAGTGCACGCATATTAAAGTTTGTGTGCTGTCGACTGCAGGTACATAAACCGTACATTTCCTACATCGTTTACACAAATGTAAACGAGCTTTCACATTGTTTTAATGGTCATTACAATCCACTCCATCCAAAGGTTGTCTGGAAGAGATCACTCTAAGGCCGCTAATTGTATACCACTACTTAGATATAAGAAATTATTTGTAGTATTTTCACCTGGTTGTGCAATAAAGTGTTCTCTATCTCTATCTATCTATAATTACATTACATAAACTTACGCCTGTATCCCGATGGGGTAGGCAGAGACCAAGATTTGCCAATAGCCACGATCCTGACGAACTCTTTCGCTTCATCAACATTCATAAGCCGTTGCAAGCACGCACGCCGGTTTCGGGTACTTTTTATTTTGCCCTTTGCGAATACATCCCCTATTCGGTCGAAGTATGTCCGCCTGCGTCGTCCCTTACCGGCTCTTCCACACATTCACTCAATATATTTTTTTCGTCATTTTCAATGATAATTACTAAACAGAAAGTAGGAAACTACCACACTTGAGCTCAATGACGTTTTCTCATGTCATGTTTCCCCTTTACTAATCGACAAACATCATAATAACTGGAATAATGTTGAAAATAATCTGACTAATAATAGGTCCGTCCAGATTACAAAGAGTTGCATATACTACTCGGCTGTCTCCCCTTACCTACTAGATAAATACACGCGTAATCCTTTTTTGTACAAAGTGGCAGCATGGTCACAAGAATGAAAACCCTTTGAGCAACTCTTTATACTCTGAACGGGCCTAACGTATCTCTGCTCCTCAATACATTTCTAAAAACTCTTCTATGATATGGACTATATTTAAAGGCGCATCCAGCTGCACATGATGTGTACCTTCAACCTCGTGGTATTGCACATCTGCCGTTTCTTTCATCTTTTCTATCACTGCAAAATAATACTCTATCATCTCCCATTTTTGCCCGGGCACCGCCCGAATGTTTAGCACCTTACATTTAACCATTTTAGCGTACTCCAGAGCGGTCTCTATTGACATCATCGCCAGGCCAGCGATCTTAAGCCTAGGGTCGCGCTTGAAATAGTAACCCTTTTTCCCCTTGACAGGAGCCGGCGTCATTCCGCGTTTCATCAATATCTTGCAGTTCTCTCTCGAGACTGAGCCTTTGTATGCATCGCAGACTATGTCTATCATCTCCTCGTACTCGTAACAGGGTATCTTGTCGGATGTCAACGTTTCGTAATCCAGAAACTTATCGATGCCCCAACCGGTCGTCTTAACCATATGCGCGGGCGCTCTCACAGCTGGGCTGGCTATGTCTATGCAAATAATCCTTTCTACGTCATTAGGAAACGACGCCGCGTACATAAAACTCAAAGCGCCGCCTAAAGAATGGCCCATCAGGCTTATTTTGGACCAATTGAAGTGTTTCACGATCCTCCTTAGCAGAGAAATTCCGTCCCAGAATATATAGTAGTGCATGCCATTTGGGTACTGGCTGGAGAGGCCGTGACCCGGTAAGTCAATGCAAAGCACTGATGTGTTGACTGGTAGAAGGGGTATGAGGTTGTCCCAAGTGCCAGCGTTGTCCTGCCAACCGTGGATAGCGATGAGGGGTTGCTGGTCGCGTGGGCCCCACCACCGCCCCGCGACGTGGCCCCACGGGACAGGAATCTCGACTTCCTCCACTGAAACGCCGGGCGGAAGATCTGGAATGAAGGAAAGGAGAGCGTTTGGTGATTCGCTTCTTGGTACAAAAGCTGGTTTGAATGGCCACTCCTAATTGTCCGAGCCTACGTCGGGATTTTGGATACCCAATAATCCAGTGGTTTTGCATTGGGATTTGGTGTATCGACCTGATTGTTATCAGGACGCATGGGTGTTTTGACCATGGTTAGGTCGCTATGTATCGACCTCAAACACCCAGTTTTTAAACAGACTTCAAAAAAAGGAGGAGGTTCTCAATTCGTCCGGTTAGATTGTTAATTTACGGGAAACTGGGGATTAGAGAACGAATAAATCACTGCTCAGTCTTCGAGCTACTGAGGTGCTGCTGACACTGACAGCGCCCATTCGATCTCTTTCGCACTTTAGAACAATGGAAGCAACATGCATTTTCCTTTTCGTTCGCGCCGACTGGTTTTACTTGTCTAGATAAACGTTCAACTGGAGTCAGAGGTTATTAGCAAGGTTATTAGTATTCAGCGTTTATGATTAAATGAAGTTGAGTACTGACAAATTATTTTTTTCTTCCTGGAATATTTATGTTCAGTACGTACTTGAAGGTTAAAGATAATACCTATTGACTTAATGAGTAGATGCCATAGTTATAGTTAAAAACATAGATGTCTAACTAGCGCTAAAAAATGATACCCCACGTTCAATCGTGGGAAGGCGGGCGGGGCTTCAATTATATTACCCATCGGAACGAGTTCAGTATTACCCGACAAAATATCTATGCACCTGCCACCGCCAGACCGCCATCTTGCGAGGTACCTAGATATTTCGACGGATTGTAACATCATGAAGTCAATGGTCCGACTTTTTTGTATGAAACCAATCATATGTTACGCTGTCATTTACTATAGCCCAATCAACGTTCACGTCGTCACGCACGGCGCACAGAATGAACGAATCACAGATTGATTTACTCCACAGCACATCTTGCGCTCATTTCATTGGTACAGACTAATCGAGAGGACAGGGGCCGTTTTCGATAGTGATTTTTTTGGGAAGAAATACTTCTTCTTTGGTTTTTTTATTCGTAGGTAGATGCCGATAATCTACCGTTAGGCTAACACTGTAACTTCCACACAACAAAACACTTGTCCCGGTCCCAAACTGGGATACCCTGTGCTATGGTAGCCAGGCGAGGAAATCACAAACATTGAAATGCACCCAGACTGAGGTCATTTGTACAAAGCCGTGGGAGTCGAACCTCTGTATTGGTAGTCAGTCGCCCAGGCGAAAGGCCCCCGCCAGCGGATGAAAGCGTGATATCCACGTGAACCGGCCAGGCACTACGAGCGTGCGTGCGTGCGTCACCGTCTGTGCGACTGCATAAGTAAGGGCTCTCACACATAAACACGATGCGAGTACGAGAAAGCTGAAATTTGGCATAGACTACCTACATATTAATCACGCCGACCAAACGATAGAAAATCTAATTTTTTTTTTTTTTTTTTACGGTACCCCTCTACACCTAAATTAGGTATGCAATTTTTTTCTCGCCTGCAGCAATGTGGGGTATCGTGGGTTGGTCGTTTAAATATTGTGGGAGTAGGAAGATAATTTTTTGATTTTGGGTTCCGTTTGCGAAATATAAAGCTTTAAAGCGCAAATTTTTGTCCGAGTAGGGCGTCCCTCCTCCCTCCCCCTCCTGGCTTAACGGTAGATTGTTGAAACGTGAAAACATTCTGGGTAGTAGCACATTACAATGAACGTAAAAGGAAATCTATTACGGCTAAGTACGTAAGTAAGTATGCTTTACAAGTTAACGAGTAATAGGCGACCAACGTATGAAATGAAAGCTTCGTACAAAATCCATTGAAAGTTACGTTGATGAAGTTGTTAGGTCTATAAAGCAGATAAAACCCCCTCTTTCTACGGAACCCTACACTGCGCACGGCCCGACACGCACTTGGCCGGTTTTAATTAACTGAAATTAGCACTTTTTAAATTATAAACACACGATTCTTACTGTACAGCACGATTCTTAGTTATCTTTATCGGAAACGATTTAATGAAACATATTTCGATTTTTTATCTTAATCTCTTTTTACACACTAAGTATAATTTTGGTTGCCTCGTGGTAGGCGTGAGTACAAAGTTCAGAGTAACAATTTATAAATTTTGACAGTGATGATTGCGAACACCTTGCAGATAAGATAAACATCAGAGCCCAAAGGCCAAAGAAAATAACAGGTTAGTACAGTCAACAGCAACAGCAGTAAATTCAATATATTCCCAACTAACTTCTGTGTAGCATATAATAATAGTCACAAAGACGTTTTTTTTTGTCGTAGAAGCTAGTCGTGTAAGAGTATTGATCTGGGGGTAAGGTAGTGTCCCCGCCAAGTCGAGCGAAAAAGCGGCACGGCGTACCATCCCTTTTCTCGAAGCAGTTCAGGCCATTTTCGAGCCCTTATAGCTTCGTTGTGGATAAAACTGAATTTTCAGTAACCAAGCAGGCATTGTGTAAACACGGTATATTTCATTCAATTTGAACGAGTAGTTTAAGAATTATGACTAGTCAAAGTTCTTAATTTTGTCACTCACTCACTCACTCACTGACTGACCGATCATCAAAACTCTAGGGCACTTCTAGCAGACGTAGAAGCTTCAAATTTAGAATACAATTTGTATTTATTGTATAAATCAAGGAAAAATTAAATAATAGGTATAGATAGGTACTTAAGACATAATTATGTTCAAAGGTAACTTGTAAAATGGTCAACTGAATGAAAAAACAAGAATGGGACACGTCTTACGAAGTTGTACCAAAATACCGCGAAGAATGTATAATCCATTTATTCAATAAATTAACCAACTTGGTATTACGTAGATCTCACAACTTTTTACGGTAGAAGAACTGAGTTGCGAGACTCGGTTTTTTTAAAAGTTATGTTTTTAATGGCATATCGTTTACCGGATGCGACAATGGCCCATTGAATGCGTTGTCACAACACAACGTTTATGTCAGAATTGTACGACTGTTTAGTCGGATAATTGGGGGCACTTTCGCACCCGGTAAACGTTTTCAATACTTTTATTCAATGCTCTTACCTACACGACAAGCTTATAGCTACGACATAAAACGTCTTTGTGACTGTTATACGACACAGAATTTTTGGAGGTTATGGATTAAAGCCTTTAGGGCCGGTTTCTGAATTGAAAATTTCACTAAGAAAATACTTAAGTAACGTTCTGTCACGCTCTTCTCTGAGAAATTCGAAGAGACAGCACTGCAGTTAACTATTTACTCAGTGAAATTCTCAGTTCAGAAACTGGCACTCAGCATAATCAATTGAACGAAGACGTCATTTATCAACTTTCAGATCAGGTCATAGGAGAACAATCCTCTGTCCATCTCTAATAGTAACTACTGAATAGAGAGCATGGAAAAGGTTCAAATACGGTCGATAGTACCATATCAATCAAGTTCCACATATTGTCAGCACTTGTTGGCAATTAGCTATCATACCGTCAGCACTTGCCAACCTAGTCCCTCAACCAGTTTCTCGACCGGCACAGACAGCATGACTGTGCGATTCGCGACTTTTGTGGCGCTAAAATGTCATAAGCGTCGCTACTTCCAGTGTTGATAAGATAAGATAAGATAAGATAATTTATTCAAGGAACATTTTACAGTGACCTTATCACTAAGGCAGTGGTACCCTGCTCCCTAAAAAGTGTTTCAGTAAATTATTTGTCAAATGGCAAACCCAGTATCCCGACCAAGGATGTGATCCCGACCCATGGTGTGTAGTCGAAAACCCTGATCCCAGCCTACCCCTCCGGGGATACAGGCGTGAGTTTATGTAATATGTAATTATTATTGTGAAATTCTGACATTTTAGTCTTGCTACCTATACTGGGTTTCTTTCTTAGGTCTACGCTACTCGTCTTGCCAACGACTTTTGCCCATCATAACAATTTGTAGGATTTGTAGAATGGATGGTTTCACATTGGACGATAACTGTAACGACAAGGGTTCCGTACCATTATCTATACAACATTAGATACAAAGATAAAAAAACAGCAAAAAAATCACGTTTGTTGTATGGGAGCCCCCCTTAAATAATTATTTTATTTTGTTTTATTATTTTTTGTTATAGCGGCAACAGAAATACATAATCTGTGAAAATTTCAACTCTCTAGCTATCACGGTTCTTGAGATACAGCCTGGTGAGACGGACGGACGGACGGATGGACGGACAGACAGACAGAGAAGTCTTAGTAATAGGGTCCCGTTTTTACCCTTTGGGTACGGAACCATAAAATGGAAAACCGACCTTTCTTGGGTGTCACATCTTTATTAATAATAATAATGGTTACAGACAGAAATAGTTTACTGTAGTCACCACGCTAAGTCAAGCCAGTGCAGTGCTATATTGTTTACATTAATGAGTGCCGCATATTTATAGTATTGTACTGGCTTAAATCTGGGTGGTTTGAAAGCCGCGGTTATGTAATTAGTAATTAAAAATGGCACCTATTTTGACTATTAATTTTATGTATAGACGTAGGTAAATAGAAAAAACTGTTGAGAAATCTTGTTTCGAGTTGGAAAATCTTGTTAAAAAAAATGCGCAAACTATTAGTACCTCCTCTCCGTCTAACAGAACAATGACCCGCGGACCCTGGAGGGGTACTAATGGTTCTAATAGATTCTAGTTTATGTCGAGATATTTTTGGCGGTTTAAAAAAACAAACGCGTATTCAATAGTGTCAGGCACGTTCATTTCTTTCAAACCACCCAAAATTGATGGTGTATTTTTAAAAAAACTTATACCTAGGTAGTAAGCCACCTTCCAAGCTTCTGCCTCTCTCGTTCTGCCGCGAGCAGGGAGCTGAGCACATCTCGAATGCCTCTATAGATTTCTTGAGATCTTCTTTAATTGTGGAATTGAAAACGTTTCCATTTAAAGTTAAATTAATTCTAACGAAATTAATCGAAAGTCAAGTCATTCTCCAGTCTAGGTAGTTCTGTCTGATACATTATTCATATTCACCTACAAGTTCACTGTCCAAAACAGAGACGCACGTTAGTAGAAAGGTTTAACGATGGATTACTTATTTCTCCTCTGAACAGATGCAATTTAGAGAATAGAAGTAGGTAGGTATTATTTAGGGCAACGTTGAGGGCATAAATTTGGTGAATACCTAATAACTGTAGCTTGTGCCAAGCTGGTAAAAGAGTCCATTCAAATTCTGTAAACAGAATATATATAATAATTTTATTATTACTTTATTATCACAAGCTGACTCGGCAAACGTTGTTTTGCCATATTAATAAGCCTAAACATTTTCTCAGACCTACCAAATATAAACAAAAAAATTCATAAAACTCGGTGAAGCCGCCCGTTTCGGAGGAGTTCGATAACATTGTGACACGAGATTTTTATATATTAGTTACTTATACCACCCCTCTACATAAAGACTTTTTTCTGCAATAACCCTTGTTTCTATTGTATCACAGGACTTGTTGCCCATTGTGGCACAGGCCCTAACTCAGAAATAGATTAATCGACTGTTAACATTGGCCAAAGAACATACAAACCAAAACAAAGGCCGCCAATTGTACATTTTTGTAAATATTTCATGTTTGTGTTTTTCCTGGCACAATAAAGAATATTCTTATCTGATACAAAGAAAAACTGTCGGCAGTCAACTGTAGATAACAGATTGTTAGCGTACGAAAAACAGGGGGTAAGACACTCTGGTTTTCGTACGATGTTTTACTTCATCCTTAGCGAGTGGTATTGCTACTACAAATTTACAAAAGTACGCAAATTAGAAAACGAACTCATTCGGCATGTATGCCGGGATTCGTACCCACGACCTACCGAATGTAAGGCTAGTGATCTACCGATGTATCAATCCGTTTATCACGTTCATGCTAAGCATGCTGATGAAAACATGTTTGAGAGTCAACACACATTACGTACTACTGATGTCACACACCAAAGGTCAATAAGTTGGGAAGAGTGGGGCACTCTGTGTCCCCAAGACATTATAAGACCAAGACTTTTGTATATTGTTGTTTCTTAGATTTATATTTGTTTTGAGGTGGTTCACTCGATTGAATGTTGATTTTAAGGGTTCCGTAAATCAAAAGGGAAAACGATAAGGGTTCCTTATAAGATCACTTTCTTGTCCGTTCCTCCGTCTAGGCGTCTGTCAAAACTCTATTTCTCAGAAACGGATTGAGCGATCAAGTTGAAATTGATATCAAATACTAACCCCCAATCTTCTATACACTATAATAAATCTATAAATATGGTCTCTGTCTGATATGATGTCTGTCTCACTCTGTTTCTTTGTGCGCGCATCACGCAAAAACCACTGGACGGAATGAAGTAAAACTCACCAGAATTATAACTTAGGTTCCCGTGTGACATATAGGCTACATAACATCACGCTTAAGTCCATGGGGGCTAATAAAATCACCATAAGCTGTGAGGTCATTAAACAATGGTTTTACCACAATGACGGATACATTTAACCAGGTTATGAAGAACCAGTCAGTGTATATCTTTATCTGGGTGGGAAGCATGAGAATCGGCACATTGCAATGTGCCTAAATAATTCCACCGGGTTATACGGTGTGCAAAATTGTGTCTCTTTTTGTAAGTCTCTTAATTGATTTACTAACACGAAACTGCAAATGCAATGTAAGTAAAATTAGTACTGCAGATATTTAAAGGTGATGAAAGAACTGAATAAACTATTAAATTTATTATTTACAATAAAAGGGTCAGAAGACTCAGAAGTAAACATTCACTATATCTCGAAACGTTATAACATTCTAGAGACACAAAAACTTTATCTCTTTAAGTATTATGTA
This sequence comes from Yponomeuta cagnagella, assembly GCA_947310995.1. Lineage (NCBI taxonomy): Eukaryota > Metazoa > Arthropoda > Insecta > Lepidoptera > Yponomeutidae > Yponomeuta > Yponomeuta cagnagella. The sequence goes on from OX371279.1 coordinate 4,914,273, forward strand.
CCACCCACCACGAATAATCATACATAGTTTATATTTGCATAAAAAATTTAAATAAAAAATAAAAACCGACTTCAAAACACCACAGCACTAAAAAGTGAGAAATAATTTGTATACTTACATACTTCTAATTTAAAGGTATTTCTTTACATTATTTCTCACTTTTTAGTGCTGTGGTGTTTTGAAGTCGGTTTTTATTTTTTATTAATTTTTTTTATTTTTCAATTTTTAGTGGGGGTGCGGGAAAAAGATAAACAAGTCCCTTATAACCACAATCAACCCTACTTAATTCGTTGCTTTAAAATTTGAAGTTCTCAATTTCCATCTCCGAAAGTTTTCACCAGAACATCACCAAATTATCTTGCGACTACTTTTACGCTATTTTATGAAACATACGGATATTACTAAAGGATGGGCCCCATTAACTGCTGTCCATTGAAGAATTCCATTCTCCATCTCTGAAAGTCTTCATCAGATCTTCACCAAATTAAATTGGGACCAATGGGACGTTATATCTATTTGAACGAAAAAAGAATTGTCGAAATATAGCCGGACAAATGGAGGCAAAATTTTTATGTTTCGGAACTGCGACCGGATTTTTTTTTTATTCGTATTGTTATCTTACTTTTAACAAAAAGTAAAAAAGTTTAGTTCGAATGAGGCGGTAGAACACGCGCCATCACTTATGCCCCACGGAGAAGACCTTGTCCATTTTGACATAAGAACGAAAATGTCTTAACTCAATGAACGTCAGTAGTGGTGCGGCCTCTACGTTTGAAGACCTGTGCCCCCTTACGGGAAACTAATAAAACTGTGTGTGCAATATGGCCAGCGATCACAAAGAATTTTATCGCATCATCGTTTTTGTCATAAAAACACAAAATCATATTTAAAATGCGCACCAAATCCTGTCAAATTCTTCACTTTTAACTGTCAGAGAATAACACGATCTTGCGACGATGTCGCGCCGGGTGCGATACCGCATTAAAACTATATTGGTTGTGCGTACAAATAATTAATATTTTTGGGTGGCTCAGATGGCTCATAATAATAATAAAATACATAATTATAGTAAAATTTATTTTATAATTTATTTGTAATATTTGTTTATAATCAGTGCTTGTTTTCGAACTCTTTCGGAGGAGGATTCACTGATTTTTTTTTTGTGTATTTTGTAGGTCTGTGAATAGTTCGTAGGCTTAATGAATATTGCAAAACAACGTTTGCCGGGTCATAGCTGACCTCGATTTAAGAATCTCGTAATCGACGAAAATTGGAAAATGGAAATGTAAACGAGTAAGTATCTGTTAAAATTCAGTTTTATTTCGAGTTTTAAAGTTTATCCGTTTACGAAATATTATAGTGTATGGTACAGAACCCTCGATGCGCGAGTCCGACTCGTCCTTGGCCGATTTTAAACAATAGATCTAAAACACCAAAACGTTTTTTGTATGGCGAGTCCTACTCATTTATGGTTTTTTTATATTTTTAGGGTTCCGTACCTCAATAGGAAAAAACGGAACCCAAATAGGATCACTTTGTTGTCCGTCCTTCCGTCCGTCCGTCCGTCCGTCCGTCTGACTGTCTGTCTGTCAAGACCCTTTATCTTGGGAACGCGTAGGTATCGAGTTGAAATTAAAAATATATGTACTCAGGTCTACAGCCCCTTGCAGCTGTGAAAAAATCCAAATTCTAAGCTAACGTAAAAAAGATACGGCCATTCATGCCACAAAAAACGTATATTTCGACACTCAAGGGTATCAAAATGTATAGGGTACCTTCCGTTGACCTAGAACTATGAAATTTGGCAAGTAATATCGTCTTATATTACAAGTACAGGGCAAAATAGTAGTTTTCTGAAAAATCTCGGGAAAATTCGGGAAAAGCTCGGAAAAAACTGCGAGACTCAATTCCTGAACTATTTATAATATTTAAGTAGGTACCTACCAATTTGTACGGAACCCTCGGCGGGCGAGTCCGACTCGCACTTGTCCGGTTTTTTTTATTATTTGTTAGGTTAGGACACCGCATATTCCAATTAAACAAACAACTATTCCCTATCACAAAAAAATGGTACCTATTACGCGGACAGATAAAACAGATGTATACCTAGTCGTACAGACAGACGGATGGACAGATGTCCGTAGGGCAGACAAACAGAGTAGAGTCGGAACACTCTTTGCCAGCAAGATTGCAAACTATGGTTTCAACACATATGTCGTTAGCCTATTACAATTCCTATTGTTATTTTGTTTGTTCTAGGAGACTATTCATCTTATGCTAATGCATTTTGGTTACAGCTTTGCGTGTAGGATCCAATAGCTGCATGACTTTGAACTGTCCGTATTCTTGGTATAGTGGTGAGAGTCTACCAACAGAGGTTTACGTTCGATTCTCAATTTGAACCTCAATAATATCGCCTCATGTCATAAAACTACTTAAGTCGCCATATAAATCGACTTTTGTATGAAGAATTTTAGTTACATTACATTTAAGAAAGTAAGGAATCGTTTTTTTATAATAAGACCGTTAGTCTTCATCGTCATTATCATCATCAGCCATTTGACGCCCACTGCAGGACATAGGCCTCATATCACATAGGCCTGGTTTTCATAACCATGAGGGGTTTTGCCACAATCGACACGCTTGGCAGGCGGGTTGGCGATCGCAGTATGCGGTTGGAATCTCAGGAAAACGCTGCTGCCCGTCTCCTGGTAATTGATTAGTCGTTAGTCTTCCTACTCGTTAATCTGTTGGTTAATCCGCTTGTAATGTAATGTAATGTATATTTACTTGTCATAGTAAACCATGAATTGTAGTGTTTAACCGACTCCAAAAAAAAAGAGGAGGTTCTCATTTCGACGCGTACATTCCTTTTTTTTTTTTGCTATGTTCTCGCATAACTCCGTCAAATCTTAACCGATTTCGATTAGATATAACGTTCCATTGGTCCCATTTTAATTTGACGAAGATCTGATGGAGACTTTCAAAGGTGGAGAACGGAACTGTTCAATGGACAGTAGTAAATAAGGCCTAACAGGGCCCCTCCTTTAATAATATGCATATCTTTCAAAAAATATAGCCCCAGGGTAATTTGGTGATGTTCTGGTGAAGACTTTCAGAGATAGAAATTGAAAACTTCAAATTTTAACCTGTTAGATTATTACTTTGAAAAGAACAATTAAAAACCATTGTTATGGTGGTAGATTGTTCTGCCTGGAGCATACTTTTATACGGCTAAGGCTATGAAGGATCATGTCATGAGGAAACCTGCTGCTTAGTCGACCCTGTAGATATTGACAGTCTTGTGGATAGCTTATCGTTTCAGTTTATCATTCAAGTATATTTTATCATCATCATTGTAACTATAAATTAAGGCTGCTATCGATTGCCGGCTTTCTATTTACATATTATATACAGCTAGGCTAAGCTGTTAACATCATTCACTACCATAAGAAGCTGACAAACTAGCCCAAATTTTTTCGTGAATATGAAAGTTATGCCACTGCAATAAAGTGAAAAATTTGAAGAAAATATATAAGTAAATTAAAACAATAGTAGATTAATTGAATATAAAACGACTATGTTTTTAAGTATCATAATCGTATAATCATGATGAGGTTTTTCGCTTTATTTATTGCTGAATGGTTATTTTAAAGAGTAGCTTTGGAATTTTTTTTTTGTAGTCCTTGATTACCAAATGTTTCGAAGAAAGGTGTTATCAGAAATTTTGTTAACCCTACTGTATAAATAATGTACTCAGCAGCGTATTCATGAATAAGCAAGTTGTATGACTTAACAGTGTTGATGAGTCAAAGGGTTAAGAATACCATTGTTTTTTCACTATGATAAACTAGCCAGATTTCAGACTGCCTTGTTGGTTTAGCGTTATCACATCAGATTAACATGCCGGGGTAATAAGACGTGATACAGGCCCCCAGTGCGAATTGAACCCACAAAAGGTTCAATTCCCACTGGGGGCTGCCGTACATTTGTAGAAATGGCGGTCAAGATGTATGTCCATGTTTGTCATGACCTTGCCTGGTTACCATGGCACAGGGAATCCTAGTTTGGGTTTTCAAACATTTCATTTGAAACCTAAAATTGTTATGAATACGACATATTCAATGTCACCTAGAGAGCCAGTGGCTCAAGATTGTTTGCAATTTTTTGTTTGACTCAAAACTAAGTTTTTTAGTGAAATATTTTTTTTCGCTTTTATATAAAAAAAAAGAACTAACACCCGAAGTTTCAGGATGGAGCGTCGCTGCGCTCCGCTCCATCCTGGAACTTCGAACCTATTTTTGCTTATGTGTACTGGTTGCTACAAATAAATGTATCTTATGGTTTTTTCGACATATAAAATATGATTACAATGGAAAATAAATAAAAAAAATTTTGGTCAAAATTTTTCTTAGTCCCAGGTACGGCCACCCTTTCCTACACCCCAACCGATTTAGCAATGAATTAAAGGACTACAGAGCTTTGATATGTTTAATTCACCAAATTATTACTTTATCTCTATGTTTTATGGCTTACCTTCTGTAACTCGGTACCCGTTCATGTTGCTTTCTGCCATTTCAGGCTCCTGGAATCCGCCGGTAATCAATAAATATTGAAGAACACACCAATTTGTTATTACGAAACAGTTTCACTCTTGTTTTAGAAATAAAGTTCCATTCACACCAAAGTGACCTCTAAGCCGCAAAATGAAACCTAATTACTTTAGGAGTGTTTTCACTGAAATTTGACAGGATTAACCACGGAATTTTCAGCATTTCCCAACCGCACTACCGCGGAAAATGAATGACTCAATCAAATAAATTAATTGATTTGACTGATGTGATGTGTGCGATGGATGGTCACTAACATTGACATATAAAAAGTACTCTGTGACATTGACGTCGAATCCAGTTGGATCCAATCACAGACTAAGTAGAGATAGAGATGTGGACGTGAGTAAGGACGGGACGGATTGACAACTTTAATATTGTCAGATCCGCTGTCAAGTCTGATGTTGCCATAACACAACATTAAATATACACTATCAATCTTTTTTGTGTTGCCTTCACAAGTTGGAATGTTTTGTAAGAAAAAATGAGATTTGACTAGCAATAAGGAGTTTCCAGAGAGGGTGCGCCTAAACCCAGCTCCAGAAACTAAAACCACAGTCTTATTTATAAAAATACAAGTTATTTTTCATGCCGCATAAATAACACCGACAGTTTTTGTTGTAGTTATAAACGATTCAAGCACAAATCTTTACGGCTTCTCAATAAAATCATGCCTGTATCCCCGATATGATGTATAAGCACAGGTATTTCTAGGTGACCTAGCAAACGTTGTTTTGCCATATTAATTAGCCTACGGCCTATTCTCAGACCTACAAACTATACAAAAAAAAATTATAAAAATCGGTGAAGCTGTTTCGGAGGAGTTCGATTATAAACACTGTGTCACGAGATTTAGATTATTATAACCAACTTACGCATATTGAAGTAATAAAGCGATCACATATGTATGCATGCAAAATGTAGGCAAAATAATATTGACCGTGTAATGGAGCATCACATTTCCACTAATCATTCATTCATTTAATTCTGAAAGTGAATGACTTTCGTGTTGATTTGATTGTCATGTCAAAAACAGTCGGAGTCGAAAAGAAAGAAAGAAATCGAGAGTGATCAAAATCAAAATCAGGTTGCTACGTTGACAATTATTTTGCGAAAAGAATGGCAGACAAGAGGAAAACCAAGAAACGTAAAGAGGTAAGTGGAATACGTAAAAACCAGCGAATAAAAATGTCCACGTGTAAACTATGTTTACAATACATATTCTCTGGGATTGCGTCAATTTGTCAACCTTTGCAAATCATCCGGCTTCTTAATTAAGGCCTGGATTAATTGTTTGTACTCTATTTAATTGGTGTTTAAGCATTTTTTAGCCAAACAAGGGAAAACGCCCGTCACATTTGCGCATCTAAAGCTCCTGTGACGTAGGCTGTGCATGCAATATTTTGCGCACAAAAATGGCACGAATTCCTACTGCGTAAGCTTACACGAATAACTTTCCTAGACTTGGCGTAACATCTATATTATGGTGAAAAAGGAAACCGCCAAATACCTGCTGGCATTGGTACAATCCTTAGACAAATTTTGTGTCTACAACCCATGGTGATTTTTTAAGTAGGTACTAATGTTTGTGTATGTTTTACATCTGGAATCGAAACTTAGATATATGTTTTTGGTATTAACGTTTACAGCAGTAGGTATCAGCACTTTGCAGTCGGAAAGCTTAGATTGATACGCGGACACATGTGACATTTATTTTGAAACTTTTCTGTCTAGTGTGATAACTGTGATCAATTGAACTATTAAGTGTGTTCATAATGCAGGGCTACAATGAAATCAACAATTTACAATGAAAATCACTCATGAATCAATCACTCAAATTATTATGTGCAGTAAGACTGGAGCCCTAAAATTGGGTATAGAAGGAACCAAAAGGATAAGTTTAATCATTGAAATTGCCACAGAGGCTGACTCAGTACTGCCCAACCCCAGGCCGGCAGGCCAATGCATTGCAATTGGCTTTTCAACAGCAGAAAGCTAATGTAGCACTGGCCCCACGTCATAAATATTTTTTGGCTCATCAGCTAAGACAAAATCAAAATTATGGCCGGCCTCAGCACCAATTCTCTATCTGCTCACAATCTAGCTTAAGAATTTACATTCTGCTTGAGCTAGTTGATAAATTATAGAATTCCTTTCTATACTTTTCAAAATTAATTTATAAACCAATAATTTGTATCAACTTTGTGGAAACAAGGTCGTATTTTTTTATTAAATCAATGAATGTTTTGCCAGTAAAATTGCATCTAACGACCAACCTGTGGCCTGACCAAGCGTCTTGCCAATCTCCACAAACTGCACAATAATTGTATTGCAACTGCATCTCCTGCAGCTGTGCTTCATAGTTTCCTAAGAAAATTTCTGCTACCATTACAAAACCTTTTCCAAGCTAAGCCGCATATAATTACTTGTACAAAGTTTATCTCAACTTTAACTTGATCTTTGCCAAATTGTGACGCTAGCATGGCCCTCTCTGTGACAGGATGGTGGACACAGGTGGTCACAGAGTGTTGGCCGAAGTGGGGTAATGTTTGGTAGGCAGACTAGCACCAAAAAGCCTTGATGACATTACTAAAGCTATCGGAAAGCAGTGGACGAGATAAACAGGTGACACGGAAAAGGCTTATAACCCATGTTGGGCTATATTCATGGAGTGGATACATAGAGGGGCCCATGTGAAAGAGTTTGCCAACTTCGACGGGGCTTGTTGACTGGTTTCCCTAGAGGTGACTGAGTACATTATGTAAAAGGATAGGAATTAACAGATGTCAATTGATCTAAGTCAAACAGAGTCAACCTGAGTTGTCTTGCTTAACTTAGTAATCTCAGTTGTTTTAATTAGGTATAATCATTACCAACGAAATAGCAATTAGGCTTAGTAAAATTTTTTTACTTTCTGATTAACACATTTTTAATTTTGTTTTCAGAATAAAAAGGTTTGTTTTTAAACTTAAGTTTGGAATTTTGGACTTTTCCAGTTCCAAAAACCAATATGATTTGGTAGTTTATATAATTTCTTTGAATTAGTGTCTTCGGGTACTCTGGTAGATTTTATTTAATTTTATTAATTTAACACAGACTCAGTTTGTTAGCACAAGTGTGTGTGTTTGTGTCACTTTTTTATTTGCACTGGGCCAGAGTTACTTACTCTACTTTTCAGTCTACGTAAAATCGACAGCAGGACCGCGTTTCATAAAACATAATTTCATCGTTTATTATGACTATTCAATGTAAAATTGTACATTGTGTAGCCGATTAATATATTAGGCATGGGCCACTAAGGAAGGACGTGGGGCGAGGGCGCGGAAAAGACGCGAGGCGTTGTTTATAGTCACAGATCACAGAGCAAGGACTGTGGTCTGTGACTCTACAAAGTTTCGCATCTTTTCCGCGCCCTAGCTCCGTCCTTTCTGTGTGGCTCACGCCTTAGTTCCTATTTGTTAATCCGGGTTAATCGGCTATGCATTGCACATCGAATATTGAGTTAATGTACATCGAATTGTCATTGTAAACTATAAACTGTAGTTCTATGAAATGTTGCCCAGGGGGGCGAGTTTCTATAATTCATATTTGTTCAATAGAATCATAAGAGTACAGTAATTGGGTCATTGCCGCTATTAGTAGCCTAGTAACCAATCGCATTCCAATAACCCGTGCAACTTAGAAGAAGAAGAAGAAGAAGAAGAAAGACATTTATTATACCAACAAGATACATCACAGAAACAACATAAGCACATAAGTAACATAATATGCACAACACAGAAGGAAAACTAAATACACTCTTACACTTAACTCAGTGCCTCGCGCGTTTCGATCTTTTCCGCGAGAGATGCTTATTTAATTTGCGCGGGTTATACCATTGGTGCTGTGTACTGTTTTTTATATTCCTTAGCAGACTAACAAATAGAGGCAAATAGCAGCTATTGTCGTGCTTACATTATTCGATTGAAATACTATGTGTGTATTAGACTCTAGGGGTCAACCCAAGTTTCGGCTCCAAAGTCGTAATGTAACAGAATGTAAATATCAATGAGCTGTCGTCTGTACATACATAAACTCACGCCTGTATTCCGGAGGGGTAGGCCGACCAGAGTTTGCCACTGGGCACAATACTGATAGACCACTTTTGCTTAATCAACATCTGTCTGTACTACTATTTGTTAAACCCTATTTATTATTGTTATTATTAAAATCCGTGTGGCGCCGGATTAAGAATAGCGTCACTCCATTTCCTTCCGTGGATGTCGTAGAAGGCGACTAAGGAAATACATTACCAGGAGACGGGCAGCAGCGTCTTCCTGAGATTCTAACCGCATATTGCGATCGCCAACCCGCCTGCCAAGCGTGGTGGTTATGGCAAAACCCTTCATGTTTAGGAAAACCATGAGGGAGGCCTGTGTCCTGCAGTGGGCGTTAAGTGGATGATGATGATTATTAAAATTATTTATTGCACCAAATATATTTTATGTTGTACGATAGGCGGTCTAGTTAGTATTTTATTCTAGCCAAGCAATAGGTGAGAGGAGGTGGGGGAAGTGCCAAACTAAGAAATGAAAGAAATTCTATTTTAACATAATATTGGTAAAATAAAAATATACCACATAAAGTATTAAACACATGGAATATATCTAAACAAGATCCTAATACAATTTACTTTGTGCTCCTGTTACCATTCTATAATTTTAATTTACTCTGGCAATGGAATGTTTAAATCAAATCAATACATTTATTTGTCCAAACATAGGTATTGTGCTTACATTAAAAGCACAATAATAGGAAGTATCCGCGTGGCGCCGGATTAAGAATAGCGTCACTCCATTTCCTTCCGTGGATGTCGTAGAAGGCGACTAAGGAAATAAATTACCAGGAGACGGGCAGCAGCGTCTTCCTGAGATTTCAATAGCATACTGCGATCGCCAACCCGCCTGCCAAGCGTGGCGATTATGGCAAAACCCCTCATGCTATGATAACCATGAGGGAGGCCTATGTCCTGCAGTGGGCGTCAAGTGGCTGATGATGATGAGGAAGTACAACAATAAGAAGAATAATTACAATAATCTAATATATAAAAATCTCGTGTCACAGTGTTTGCTATCGAACTCCTCCGAAACGGCTTCACCGATTTTTGTGAATTTTTTTGTATACATATTTGGTAGGGCTGAGAATAGGTCGTAGGCTAATTAATATGGCAAAACAACGTTTGCCAATTCAGCTAGTTTCAATAAAATATAATACAATACATAGGCCTGTGCGTTGCAGTGGGATGTATATAGGATAGGCTACATCATGATTATCATAAAACAATACAATCCATGCCTCACATGTTCTCATCACGATTGGTCTGTTCTATCTCTTTTGTTGACGCTCGTGTCTTTTGTTTGTATACCTTTATGTTTCTGTGACAATTTAAATATCCTCTTTCTTTCTTTCTTTCAGTAGATTTGACCAGCGGTTTAGCGGTTCTCGTTTTTAAAGAGCCTAAATGGGTGCCGAATTTTGCACCCGAACGAAGTCGCGATTTACGATTACTTAGATCGAAAAACATTAATTTCTTTGAATAAATAAACCATCATCTCACCGGGACCGGTTTACTACAAATTCGTTTCAATAGGCCACTGCCCTACTTTCACTCCAATGCCATGAGGCTTTCTGAGTCAGAAATTGTGGACGGCGACAGTGCTGTGATACTTTTCCCACCGTGCAGTTGTTACAGAGACAATGGTGTTCAAACCTTACGATGTAAGCGTTAAATTGCTGTATTTTGTGTGTAAATATTTACATAGATCCGTGACGGCGATTTGTGAATGTGATTTGTCAGTGACTAACTGTGCCCGCGATCTCGCCCTCTTCGTAGATAGGAATAACGGAAACAAAAGTATTTTAACAATCCGGAAATGGTTCCATTTGTGTGCCAAATGCTATCCATATCCTTAAACCGTGATTGACTCATATTTTATTGAGTCTTATAGGTTTATTGATGTGCCAAATTTCTCATAATTTTTTTTTGCCGAATATTGAGTTAATTTATTATAATCATATAAGTACATACCATTACTTTAATTAATTATAAAGCGTTACAATTAAATTTTTAAACTCTTTTAGGTAAGTGTAAACGAAATAAAGTAGTTATTTATTTTCTACTCTTTTGATTTTTCGATGTAAAACTGGACAAGTACCCGTAGGTCTTACCCGTAGGGTTCCGTAAATATGTACTTGCATATGCTCCCAATCGGATACATCACGGTCGATGTTACAACTGCAATACAACCGATTTTTTAAGTTCTTTTTTATTATTTTTTGTTTCATTTATTAGTTCTACTGTATTAAGAATAATTCGTGTCATTAAATAAGAAAAAAACGCCCTTATTCGTGAATTATTCAATCAACCCTAGCGCTCATATTTCAATCGAATACCAGCGCCTAAAATTGCCAATCCGCGGTGGACACGCGTGGTGATTAAGACCATCTCTCTTTTTTATTACTTGTGGGTCAATTAGCCGCAACACTTTATATTTTGAAGAAAAAAAAAGTACTGGGTCCTAGGTATTACGATTTAAGAGAAAAAAACCTATACAGCCAGACAGACATCGGTTGCGGAAAAATAACATTAATCTTCATTTCTCCGCGCGTGTGATTCAATGTTTCTTTTCATTTGGCCTGCGCGTCAGTTATGATAGCGTGAAATGAGAGGTTGCTATTTCATATAGAGCCGCTAGGTGCTAATGTAAGGTGGAGGTCACAGTTACGGATAAAGCAATAATGTAACTACGCTCGTGATACTTTGTATCAGATAAAAGTTTACCTCCTATATTACGCGCCCAAATCCTGGACGATTTCAATCGTAAATTCCATACCATGGGTGACTTTGAATTTGTTTACCGTATTTTAGGGGTCATTCTAACCATAATTCAGAAACATAATGTCGCTAGTTATGAAAAGAAATACGCTACAAAAAAATATTGTTTTTTAAAATCGCTTCACTTGAGCGTAAACAAACGGTTACGGTACTTCCTACCACTTCGAATTTGGATTCACAGTTTGGACTAAACGGTCGTGAATCACGAATATTTATAAATATATTTTTTATCACATCTATTCGAAAAGACCTAGTTCGTTCCCCGGGAACAGGGACTAAAACGTGTTTTTATTCCCTGATGGAATAAAAGTGATTTGAATTTGGAACACGCATGTTGCTATTGTTGCTAAGTTCACAGCGCAACATTGTTCACGAACACGAACAATGTTGCACAAATTGATGGCTGTTTAAAAGAAAACCGCGCGCGAGCAAAAAAAAACTGAAAAAAGGCGCCTAATGCATTCCGTCTTTTCGTTTCTCTAATTGTCATTGTTATTTTTACTAGAGTAAAGATGAGTGCGTCTTCAAGCAGTGATAACGAAATATTAACTCCGGAGTGTATCGCATCAGACGCTAACAATGTGATACAAAATATGGCTGCGTTCACTTATTTTCTCATAGAGGGTGATAAAAAGATGAGTGTCCACCTCTGGAGTAAAACCATTTTTAAGTTCGAGTGGTGTACTTTTCATCCCTCGATTCTACTCTATAATCCCTCGCTACGCTCGGGATTACACTCTAGAATCCTTCGTGCGCTCGGGATAACAAAGAAACACTCTCGCCTTAAAAATAGTATTTTACTCCCTCGGTAAACAATCTACTAATGTTATATACCATTACTGATAAATCATTAATGATACATACACTTTTTTAGAATGAAAAGAACATTCCCTCAAAATATGCTATCACAAACGTCAGGATTTGGACAGGATTTGGTGGCCATATTTAGCAGTGATCGGAGTAGGTAGTAGAGTGATTTCGGGAAATTGATGTAGGTATCATGTATATGTTAATACGGATATGCCTCCGGAATTTAAAAAATATTTACTTTTAATTAGTATGATTCTAGTTGTAAGAGGAGCCATATTTATTATTGCGAGCAAATATTTTTTTATTGCATAGTCTGCTCTGGAAAAGTAAAGGAACTATCAGACAGCTAACAGTCTGCCGACCTAAGTCGCGTAGGTTGCTCGCATACCGCAAGGGCTTGGTAAAAAATAAATCACAAATAAAAGGAAACACAAAAACAAATCAAGGCCTAAATAACATATAGTTCAATTGTATAAATCCCGAAATTTCCCGTTTCTTTTTCCGGAAAAAGGCATGTCCATATTAAGATATCGCGCGCAAACTATCATGTAGGTAATAAAATCACTGATATTATTCATGGGATGCCTGTACACCGGAAGGGTAGGCAGAAGTTAGGGTTTGGCACGACATGACCCTAAAAAAATTCTTTTACTTCATAAACATCTATTGCATGCACGCGTTTATTTATAAAGTGGTTAATTTGTTACTGTACAGGGTGTAACAAATCTTTATAATACATCCGAAAATTAGGGGTTCTACTCGTCAAATACGAACGACCTTCGCTATGGGGATAATTTTTAATGGCAAAAAATTTAAATCAGCTGTTCCATACACTTTAATGTCGCGACTTATTAAACTATGGTATGGTCTTCCATACCATATTTGCTAACATTTTTTTCGCGATTTCGAAGTTGTCCCCATAATAAAAGTTGTTCGTATTGAAGAGCGGGAAAACATCGTGAGGAATAAACAATAATAAACATTTACATACAGGCACATACATTGCTTCAGGCCCACACTAGGATACCCTGTGTCGTGGGAACCAGAAACAACGACATCACAAACGTAAACATCCAAGACCTGGTGTTTTTTTTTGTCCCCAGCCGGGATTCGAACCCGGGACCTCTCGCCTGGTATGCAGATGCACATACCTCAGCGCTTGAAATTGCCAATCCGCGGTGAGCACGCGTGGTGATTAAGCCCATTCTCTCTCTGAGAGAAAGCCTGTGCCCGGCAATGGGACGAATATAGGCTAAATAAAAATAAATTGCCGAGTAGAACCCCCCCATTTCAGATATGTATGTGGATTTTGTTACACCCCGTATACTAAAACGATTTTTATTAACTGTTTGTTTAAGTCCCGAGAACTTTTAGAGAGATAGAACATCTCTTTACAGAACAGAAATACGTGTTTCCGAGGACACGAGATATTTTATACTAAGTAAATGTGAATTACGCATCTGAAATTCTCGAGAAAGTGCCAGTCATTCACCCAGTAGGTCGGTAGGTACAGTTGACAGGACATCGACCTTTATACATTTTAGTCGCATTTCGCTCGTAATATAACCGAGGAGAGTGCAGGGACGTACAGGTTTAATGTGATGTCGGCAGGATTTTTTCTTTCGTGAACTAAAGGTAGCTAAATTAAAAATTTAACACTGCATTACCATTCAACATAACGTATCTAAGGGGCTGTCGTTTTTAGGGTTCCGTACCTAAAGAGGAGAAACGGAATCCTTATAGGTTCAATTTGTTGTCCGTCCGTCTGTCAATACCCTTTATCTCAAGAACGCGTGGAGTAGTCGAGATGAAATTGAAACCATATACTTAGGTCTACAGTCCCTTGAAGCTGTGAAAAAATCAAACTTTTATGTTAACGTAAAGCGAAAGAGAGAGTATGGGCTTAAAGCACGCGCACCCACCGCGGATTGGCTATTTCAAGCGCTGAGGTAGGTTGACACTTCAGACACTCAGGCTTCCTCACGATATTTTCCATCGCCGTGCCGTTAGCGAGTGTTGTTGCTACTACAAATTTACAAATGTACGTATCTGTGAGAGGGAGTCCAAATAAGTTTTTCTTTTGTCACTTGGAGTGAACCATAAGAACCAAATGTTATTTTTATAAGGAGTAGGAGAGGTCACCAAATACCAGGATATCCTAGTATCCTAGCGCGGGGTATCGTAGTCTGGGACCCTAACAAGTGATTGTGTCGTCTGTTAGTTGGAAGACTTTTTGAAGAAGAAGAAGACCGAGATGCGATGCGATGGTATGATACCAAAGAAATAAATAACTACATCTTTGGTAGCATTCCAATTTAATACGGGATCGTTGACCGATCCCGATTTATACATAGAGAGAACTTTAGAAACGACATGAAACATTTACGGTCTTATTTATAAAAAACACGATTCCTTGAAACGTGGGTTAAAATAGTCTGTAGTGGAGATTTTGCAACAAAAAGTCGTAACCACAGATGAAATAAACTGCCTCTTGTGTTTTAGAGGAATCGTCCTTATTTTATTATTTATTTAAGGAGAAAAAACAGAATTGACAAACTTATAGGATAAAAAATATTAGAGTCATTTTGCCAATTCCTCGGCATTTCCCACAGATAGGTAATACTTAATATAATAAATAAGTAAGAGGCGCAATACAGTAATGCCGATAGTGTGTATGTGGTTTGACGTTTATTTATTGTGTTTACATTTATTTATTTATTTTATATTAGGGGTTAAAGTATGAAATTGCCGTTTTATTGCAATAGGTTCTTTGAATTGACATAGAATCTTCATGGTTTGAGGTTTTCTAATGAAACTTTTTTCAAATGGTTTCTATGATGTTCTTTTTTTAAAAAATGTGAAACATTTGAATATCGACTTTCAATTGTTTTTGTTATTCAATTTAGACAAGAAAGATGGATACTGCGAAAATTCGAGTGATTATGAGGCACCCATTTTTCGTATTTTTTTATTTTATTGATTTGACGCAAGTGAGTCAATATTGTGGGTAAGGTAACGTTAAACCATGCCGCTAATTCCTGGGTAGTTTGACTAGGGTCGGCTTCCACTATCTCTCTTAATTCATCGTTATTCACCTGTGTGGGCGGTCTTCCTCGTGGCTCGTTCTTTAAGTCGAAATTTCCATCACGAAAGCGTTTAAACCAAAATCGCACGGTGCGTTCATTAGTAGACCCCTCTCCAAACGCAGGCTGTTTCTGCCGCATTAGTTCCGCGTCGGAACTCGTATTCAAAAATCACTAGATTTTTCGCAGTATCCATCTTTCTTGTCTAAATTGAATAACAAAAACAATTGAAAGTCGATACTCAAATGTTTCACATTTTTTAAAAAAAGAACATCATAGAAACCATTTGAAAAAAGTTCCATTCGAAAACCTCAAACCATGAAGATTCTATGTCAATTCAAAGAACCTATTGCAATAAAACGGCAATTTCATACTTTAACCCCTATTATATTTATTTATTTAATATTTAGGAAAACTAGTGACCAAAACATATAATATTACAAAGCCGAGATAAAAACAGACCGTCATTAAAAGTTTCCACAGATAACTACCACAAACAATGTTAATTTTAATTAATTTTAAGGATTGAAAAACAATTTTGATAGACCTCTCACCGCAGTTATTCCATCGTGGAATAAGTCAATATCGACTTCCCTCGCCAAAGAGTTAAATAGATTGAAAGTTCGCCATAGAAAGGAATTCTGACTATAATTTGTTCTGACCACCGGTAAATGAAAAATTGGGTTGGATCTTAACGTACGAGTCGGCGTTAAAAACTTTAATTGAAAAAGTAAATCTGGACAGTCAATTAGGCCACGTGCAATCTTTAATAGTAATATAATATCAGCTATCTCCCGACGCTTATTAAGTGGGAGTAGGTGCATTTTGCGACATGTTCGGTTTACAGTTTGCACGACGCGGTCCAATTAGCAGTCATCAAACGTCCATTAAGAGTCCATCAAGAGCAGTGGTGGCTTGGTGGGTAGAACATTGGATTTGGAAGCGAGAGACCCAGGTTCGATTCCCAGTGCGGGCATGCACCTATGACTTTGTTTTCTAATTTGTACATTTGTGAAGTTATAGTAGCAATACCACTCGCTTACGGTAAAGGAAAACATCGTGAGGAAACCTGAGTGTCTGAGCTATTCACATACCTCAGCGCTTGACATTGCCTATCCGCGGTGGGCACCCGTGGTAATTAAGCCCATAATCTCTCTCTCTCTCTCTCTCTCTCTCTCTCTCTCTCTCTCTCTCTCTCTCTCTCTCTCTCTCTCTCTCTCTCTGTGAGAAAAGTCCTATGCCCTGCAGTGGGACGTAAATATGCTACATTAAAAAAATATGGCTGTGTCATTATTTTTATAGTCCTCATCAGCCATTTGACGCCCACGGCAGGAAATAGGCCTCCCGGCAAGCTTCCCGGTCTTGTACCGCCCGAATCCAGGGACTCCCTGCGACCGTAACCAGGTCGTCAGACCATCTGGTGTAGGGCCTACCCGTCGTCCGGTCCGCGGTCGCCAGGTCAGAACTTTTCCGCCCCAACGGCCATCACTTCTCCGAGCTATGAGCCCCGCCCACCGCCACTGCAACTGAGCAATTCTTCAGTTTTTGTAGTGATTTCGATTCTTTTGGAAGAGAATATGACTAGGTCCCTTCAGAAACGATTCTCGTGTCGTGTCGAACGCAATAGAATTGCTAGCTGCCGCTATCTAATCTTGCGATCTGCGCATTTCAGAAACCTACATGGAGTCTATGTGTTTACGATACGAGCGACTTTGCAACAAAAAATTTAATGGTTGAGTTTGTACTTAGACCGTTCTTGTTAAGGCAAACCTGTATGGACTCTACTCGTTTACGATACGAGCGTATTTGCAACAAAAATGTAATGGTTGACTTTGTACTTTAGACCGTTTTTCTTAAGGCATAGAGCTGAGATCAGTTTCTCAGTGTAATAATAATAAAATGTAACTTCTTTATTCAGATAACACAGATCCAAACTTTATAATAATAAGAGACAAACGTAATTAATTTAAAATAATAGAAGCATTTGTAATAATAGCTACCACGGTTCATCAATGAAGTGTAATTTGACTTAGTTACACTGATAAGATGCTTCATATACGGACCAAACCCATCTGCGATTCCAATCGTGTAACTGTCAAATTGGTATGGAATTTGACAGTTGACGATTCGACTAATATGACTGCACTTTTTGCAGCAAAGTGGGCCGTTTTTTCGCGTATTATTGCTTGGTCAGAAAGCACTTTAAACAACTTTTAATTTAATGAAACTAAAGGTGAAGAGGAGGAGGTAAGGAAACTAAGCTCGTAAAGGTTATTCCTAAAGTTCAGCTCAGTCCACACGCACCGAGCCCGCACGGAACGTCCCGGGCGCACCGACATCGCCCTAGCCGTACCTAAAACGCCCCGCCTGTACCCAAAATGCCCTGGCCGTACCTGGAACGCCCGCGCCGTACTCGAAACACACCGAAAGCACCGGGATCGCACCAGTTTCGGTGCGAGCCTACGAAATGCGATAAGGAGCGTTGAAAAAGGCCGTTGTAAATGTACGTCGTGAGAGTAGCGGACTTATTTATAGTGACACGATGCGTTAAAATACTCCATAAAAGCCGTATAATTAGTCTGTGGTAGAGACTTTACAAGGGAAAGTCTTTGGAACGAAAATGTAAAGGTTGATAACTTCTCAACTGTACTTTACCAATGAGTGTTTCGATTTACGTGCAAAGTTCACCAAGCGTCAAACTTGTATCAAAAATACTGAAAAAACCGGCCAAGTGCGAGTCAGACTCGCGAACGAAGGGTTCCGTACCATTATCTATTCAACATTAGACACAAAGATCGAGAAAAACGGCAAAAAAATCAAGTTTGTTGTATAGGAGCCTTAAATATTAATTTTATTTTAATTTAATTATTTACTTTTGAAGCGGATATAGAACTAAATATTTTGTTATATGACATTATAAATCTTCGCTACGCTACTCCACTGATGTTTGTAAATTTTATTTTAATTAAATTATTTATTTTTGAAGCGGACATAGAACTAAATATTTTGTGATATGACATATAAATCTTATATTTTTCTGGACTAGGTATACAATACAATGTTTGTAAATTTCTTTGAAGTATTAAATAATGCTATCTCTCTCTCTCTCTCTCTCTCTCTCTCTCTCTCTCTCTCTCTCTCTCTCTCTCTCTCTCTCTCTTTTACGATCTTAACTCTCGCTAAATGAATACTTTGTGAAATGCAGTAGCAATATCACTCGCTAACTGTGAGGGAAAATACCGTGAGAAAACCTGAGTGTTTGAAGTGTTCACAAACCTCAACGCTTGAAATTGCCAATCCGCGGTGGGTACGTGAGGTAATTAGGCCATTATCTCTGTCTCTATGAGAGAAGGCCTGTGCCCTGCAGTTTGACGTAAGTATATAGACTACATAAAAAAAAAAACATCTTGTCAATTCGTTCTGTCTCCGTCTCCGATATACCGGAGCTGACTGCTGCATCAGTCACACAGTATTTCTATTCTACTTTATTGCAAACAAAGAAAGAAATATTTACACAAAACATATAATAAGCGTAATATGAAAGAGGTGTGCCTATTTCTATAGAAATTCCTTCCAGCCAACCAGATCCGTCGCGAAACGATGTTTTTAAAGAGGCAGGGGAATAATTCGTCCACATTACAGTAATTCAAAAATTAATAAGATACATACACATATAATACCAAGATGATGAAAAATAAAATTGCATAAACTATGTACATAAACTAACATATACTAATAATAAATAAATAACTTCCACACTTCACGAACACTTGTCCTGGTCCCAAACTAGGATACCCTGTGCTATGGTAACCAGGCAAGGACATCACAAACATGGAAATACACCCAGACCGAGGACATTTATACAAATGTGTGTGTCGAAGTGGGAATCGAACCTTCGACGTCCGGCAGTCGTACAACCATACTAATGGTATTTATCTGTCCCTCACCTGCGCAGGAGTTTGGGGAGCAGGCCGAGTCGGAAAAGCCGACCAGTGACGAATACGCAGTCGCCAAGTGGCTCAAGGCCACCGTTCCAACGAAGAAGACCAAGTTCCTGAACCATCACGTCGAGTATTTCACTGGTGAGTCACTTATACTCAGTTCCACAAGTCGAACTCCTAGGGAAACAAATACTCGCATCTCATTGGGCAATGCGCGTGGCTAGAGATAAGCGAAACAATAAGCGAAGACGGTCCGCTTCATAGAGTAGGTTTACTGCAGTGGCTATTGGAGGTCATGCGCATTAACTAATGGGCGCACATGGACGATTTTCTTTGGGAGCTCGTTTCTTGGAATGGAGTATAAGTATTATTATTTAGAAGAAAAAGAGAACCATTTATTTCAACAACCAAACCACAAACATACCTTAACAACGTTACAACATAAAATTTCACTAGGTGACGTCTTTTGTCCTCGTTTGATATTATTGTGATTCTCATCGGTCAAAATAAAAGAATTAATCATGGGGAACTTGCATCAAACTTAGATTGGAGTGTCATTGCTTTGATACCATATAAATCGTAGAAAAACCGGCCTAGTGCGTTTCGGGCCACGCGCAGTATAGAGTTCCGTAGAAAGAGCGGGTTTTATTTGCTTTTCAGAAGTAACAACTATATCGAAGTAATTTTCAGTAGATTTTGTACGAAGTTTTCCTTTCATAAGTGGGTCATAAGCAGCCTATATACGTCCCACTGTAGGGCACAGGCCTTCTCTCAGGGAGAGAGTATGGGCTTAATCACCACGTGTGCCCACCGCGGATTGGCGATTACAAGCGCTGAGGTATGTGAATAGCTCAGACACCCAGGTTTCCTCACGATGTTTTCCTTCACCGTTAGTGAGTGGTATTGCTACTATAACTTCACAAATGTACATAACTTAGAAAACAAAGTCATAGGTACATGACCGCACTGGGATCGAGCCTGGGTCTCCCGTTTCCGAGTCCAATGTTCTACTAGAAGTAGATATCATAACAATACTAAGAAAATATAAACATCCGGTCACTTAGTTCCGAAACGTAAAGATTTGACACTAATTTGTCTGGTGCTGAATAATGTATTTTAACAAATAAAAAACAATATTGAAACATTTTTCATATTCTATGCAAATATAAACTATGTGTGATTATTTGTGGTGTTGCAGCATACCTAAATCTAAAGATAATGATTTTTTGTCGCAGAATCTTATTATGTTTCGGAACGCAACTACGAGGTTTTTTTTTTGTTAGCGTTTTTATGTTGGTTACACCGATTTTTTACTTCTGATGATTCTAATTATATTATCTGACTCATTAAGTGTTCTATCAGCTCTGGAAGGTAACTGTTTCAGATATAGTGTAAATTATTTAGTGTATGAAATTAGGAATATTTTGTACAGTTTAGATGTTAGAGGTAAAAAGGTTAAGTTTTTATGGGTACCTTCGCACCGAGGTATCACAGGGAACGAAGTTGTTGATCGAGCCGCAAACATGGAACCCGACGAGGACCATTCCACCGACCTGAAGACGCCGTTTACTGATCTGCACGCACCTTTGAATGAACATCTGAAATCATTATGGTGCGATTATTGGAAAGAAACCAGCAAAGATAAAGGGAGCTGGTATGCAGATATTCAAGGAAGCCCGCCCGCCCAACCTTGGTATCACAAAAACAAGGAAGTTAACTGCCGTAAATATATAACCATTGTGAACCGAATGAGATTTGGACACTGTCAAACTCGCACTCACCTCCATAGACTCAATCTGGCTGAAGACGCTAAATGTTTACATTGTGGCACGGATAACGCTGACCTTTCTCACCATATCTTGAGTTGTCAAAAATTTGGCCTGCACAGATTAACTCTAATAACAGAACTCGAATCAATCTATGGAAATAATATTCCAACGCGGCTTCAAGAACTTCTTGCTGATCCAAGATCCTTCACACCACTTTGTAAATACATAGTGAATACGATTAATACCTTGTAAATAGTGAATAGTGAAAGTGTTAAAGTAACTTATAAACTAAACGAAAAGGCTCAAAAGGACTAGTATCCAGAGCCGTTAAACCTATTTAAAAAAAAAAAAAAAAATATTCTAAACTAGATGACCCCGTGAACTTCGTATCACGGACGTCAACCGTTTTTTTTCTTCTCACCGTTTAAACCTTCCCTGGACTTCCACAAATATATAAAAACAACAATTAGCCAAATCGGCCCAGCCCATGAAATTCGGCCCTCAAAGCTTAGAGGTCATCGAGTATTGGTTTTTCTATAGTGTCGGATACAATTAACCAGTTTATGAAGGTATTTATAGGTATTTCTCGCCCCATGCATGATGTTATATAGCCTAATGTTACACGTAAGTTTTATTAAATTCCCTTCAGTGGTTTTTGCGTGATGCGCGCACAAAGAATTAGAGTGAGACAGACATTATAATCTCAGACAGAGAAAAAATTTACAGATTTATTATATGAAAGATTTTTTTCACTTTTTTACAAACACCCGTGCAGCCGGGAGAGGGGATGGGTACTCTAACAAAAATTTGCGGTTATTTCGCAAATGAATCCTTGAATCGACCATTCGTACACCTGCAGTATTTTAACGACTAATTCAACGTTAACTGACGTTTGTGCTACCAATTAGTATGGAATTTGACAGCTAGACGGTAGGAATCCTTTAGGATTTGGTGCGAGTAATATAGGGCTCGGACTTCGCTTTCAGAACACGGGTTCGCTTCAGATATTTTGTAAATTCGAGTGTGAAACGAACGTCTGCATCTTACACAAGAATGCAACGGCGACGTCCCGATATAAATCCACTTGGGCAGTGACTGAATGAAAATAGATTCTCGTTTTGTCGTTTTAGAGCGTATAGAGACATTTTAGATAGTTCTAGGCGCTCTACCAAATAACGGTAAACTGGAAGAGGAACCTACTTGAAATTCGCGTCTAAAAAGCCAGTTTCAATAGAAGACTTCGATAACAAATTACAGCTACATAGAGATTCACATTGAAAATATAATAATTTTAATATGTTTACCAAACACGCCCTGCTTTAGAATACAGTACTACAAGGTTTGCTGGAAGAGAATGCTTCTTGCATTAAGCACGCCCTTGTACATTTAAAATGTAATTAGTGTAATAAAAACTTAAAATAAATAAATAGAATAAAAATATTAAACTAAAAAGACGAGTAAATTTTTTTTTATTTCTGTTTACATGAAAAGCTTTTCCTTGCATACTTGTTTATTCTCATTTTTGTCTATAAGCGACTGTTTCGTCGTACTACAACAAACAGTTTGATAATTATCCTTTAAACATTTCCCCATCGTCATCTATATACGTCCCACTGTAGGGCACAGGCCTACGCTCAGAGAGAGAGTATGGGCTTAATCACCACGCGTGCCCACCGCGGATTGGCGATATCAAGCGCTGAGGTATGTGGATAGCTCAGACACTCAGGTTTCCTCACGATGTTTTCTTTCACGGTTAGCTAGTGGTATTGCTACTATAAGCTTACAAATGTACATAACTTAGAAAACAAAGTTATAGGTAGATGCCCGCACTGGGAATCGAACCTGGATCTCTCGCTTCCGAGTCCAATGTTCTACCCACTAGGCTACCACAGCTCCGTACCAGTACCCCTCCCGCAGACAGTAAGAAACATGTTTTTAAAAAATGTAACTCATTGCGCATTGTATCAGACTTAAGCAGTTGAGTATTTTATATTTGCTTTGTTATTTTTTATTAGGTACATTTCATATCTTTACAAACTTGCTGCTCCTCCTCAGAATCAATAAATGTTTTAATTAAATCGTGTATTTAACCCACGTTTGAATAGTTATTCTGCTATTCGGTGTGGAGATAAATCCAACAAATCAAAGACTATAAAATTCGGTCCGCCCGTTCTGGAGTTATAAAATATGGTGTAACCAACCCGGCTTCACTTACAAGCTTAAAGAATATTCTTATCTTATCTTATTTATAGAAAACACGATTCCTTTTAATACTCCAAAAACGCCGTATAAATAAACATAAACATAAACATTTACATACAGGCACATACATTGCTTCTGGCCCCACACTAGGATAAATAGTCTGAGGTAGAGACTTTATAAGGGAAAGACTACCACAGACTATTTATACTGCGTTTAAGGAGTGTTTTAAGAGACTCTTGTTTTTCTAAATAACATCTATTAGTCTAAAATGTGACAATTCAATTCAATGAAAAATATATATTCAAAGTAACACAGAAAATGTGACTTATTAAACCTTAAAGTAAAACTAGGTGTCCGTTTCAAAATCTAGATCATTTGGAGAAAAAACGGACAATAACTCCAAACTTAGTCTTTTTAAATATGTTATCAGAGTTTACATATTTTATTCTTCTAAAACCTAGTACTAATGCATTGAACTGGCTTAAATTCCAAACATCTTTGTCATCTAAATAATCCTTAATGCCTTAGTAGCCTTTTTGGCACTAAGTGCGCATTACACATTTTTTGAAACGCGCTTCTGGCAAGCTTGTATGTTCAGGGATCTTATTGTGGACGCCTGCGTGGTGCCGCGTGAACCAGTCAATGCATTAATGGAAGCACACTTCTCATCGGTAAATTTATTAAACAATCTGACGTGAAGTAAAACGAAACACACATCCCGTTTTAGTAAAACAACGTAAAGTGTTACCGCCATGGCTGACCTAGTATTTTAATAGGTTATCAACACAAAGTCTGTGACGCTTCGCGGCACTAAACAATTTGAAAACAAACATGCTCTCAATACAAAAGTTTAAGGCGATAATTTGCAATTCGCTATGTCTCGCTCTCAGTAACAAGAACTACAGTACGAGTAGAAATAGATAGATGAAACTATTATTTGTGTCTGCATGTTATATTAACAAATTATTATTTTTTCTTTATTAGGAACAACAACAGCGTAATCTGATTATAATTACTTATTAACTAATTACTAAAAATAAGGCCAATAACAGTTGTCCACAGCTTACCAAGTAATTTATAAACGCATACTATAATTATAATAATAATACTTTATTCATTTATTTGCTTCTTACTAAGTAAGTTACAGAGTGAGCCTAAAAATAACAGGTGATATAAAAGGATGTTCTTAGATTTATTAGTGGCCTACTGAGTTCGAATCATTAATACTCATAATTAATGTACCTTATCTCCGTCTAACTAAAGGGCACAGGCCTTCTCTCGGATATAGAGTATGGGCTTAATTACCATGCGTGCCCACCGCGGGTTGGCAATTTCAAGCGCTGAGGTATGCGAGCACCTCAGACAGTCAAGTTTCCTCACGATGTTTTCCTTCACGAGCGTTAGTAGTATTGCTACTACAACTTCACAAATTTACGTAACTTAGAAAACAAAGTCATTGGTACATTCCGGGATCTGAACCCACGACCTCCTGAATGTGAGGCCAGTGTTCTACCGCTCCGCTACCATCGTGCATAAAAAATATAGCACAAGTAAAACAAAGCTAAAAAAAATTCTCTGCGAGATCGAATCAGATATGATGAGATCCGTAGACGAACGAAAGTCGTCGACGTAGCCCAGCGGATTAGTAAGTTGAAGTGGCAGTGGGCGGGGCACATAGAACGCAGAACTGATGGCCGATGGGGCCGAAAAGTTCTCGAATGGAGACCACATATCGGCAAGCGCAGCGTAGGACGACCAGCCACAAGATGGACAGATGACCTCATCCAAGTGGCAGGAAGACGCTGGATGCAAGCCGCTTCAAACCGGTCTTTTTGGAAATCCATGGAGGAGGCCTATGTTCAGCAGTGGACTTCTTGTGGCTGAATGATTATGATGAAAACAAAGCTAAATTCTACAGGAAGGAGACAGAGATCTAGCTAACATCGCCCTTTTTTAGACTTATTTGACTCTGACTCGCCTGTGTCTCTATAACTGAGTGATTGACTCAGTAAGTGGTTGATTGAGTGAATGAGACCGAAGGAATGATTGAGTGAGAGAGATTTGTCTCTATTCATTCAGTGAGAGGGACAGAGATATTGAATTAGCGAGAGATAATAAAGTAAAAGAGAGAAGGAAATAGCATTATTAAAATATTCAAAGAAACCTACAAACGTGGTATGGCAAAGTAAGAAATAGGCTAGGCTATTAAATAGTGACGGTGTTCTAGCGTTTCGTCTCCCCTCAGGCACAAAAGCGGTGGACGCCCTCCTGACGTCGAAATGGGCGACAGGGCAGAATCCACTGTTCACGACGCGCCTGGAAGTCACCGACTTCCTGCACACAATGCTACTGCACAAACTCTTCCACAGGGCTAAAAAGGTAAATATATATATACGCTATAAGGGAACTCGTGAAATAAAATAAAAAAAACAGGACAATTGCGAGTTGGACTCGCACACCGAAGGTTCCGTACAAATTTTTAGGTACTTGCATATGATAAATAGTTTCTCCGAGCTTTTCCCGAACTTCAAAGACAATTTTTTTATGATTGAATTACAAATGTATTGATTTCAGATTTTTCCCTATACTTATAGTATAAGACGATATTAGTTTCGTAGTTCTAGGTCAACGGAAAGTACCCTATAAATTTTGATTCCCTTCAGTGTCGAAATATTCGTTTTTCAACTCGATACCTCCACGCGTTCCCGAGATAAAAGGTATTGACAGACGGACGGACGGACAACAAAGTGATCCTATAAGGGGTCCGTTTTTTCCGTTTGAGTTACGGAACCCTAAAAATTTACTCTGTGTCGGCATGCGTAATTAAGGCTGTTGTTTCGCTCGCACTTTCTAACATTTGTAATGATTGCAAAAAAAGTCCGATTTGTGACTTTATAAATAATATATTTTAAAAACATTCTTGTATAGTTTTTTGGTAAAGAAAAGTTGCTTCCAAATTTATTAATTTTAGTAGCCAGTTTGCTCAATCATTAGCATAGGTAGACAAACATTGTTTTAAATATCAAAAGTAGGTACATATGTTTTTTTTTTTGTTCGTACGATGTAGTATTTTCTGAGGTTAACACGAGCACTAGACATAATAAAACTGAATTTTAACGGATATTTACTCGTTTACTTTTCCATTTTACAATTTTCCGACGTTTCGGTACTTTTGCAAGTGCCGTGGTCTCGGTAGACACCACCGAGTCAAATTGATTGTCTTTCTACCACTGTAAACTTTGTGTGATCAGAGTCGACATTTTTAATATATTTTTTTTCGGTGGAATCGGATCACGAGATCAGATTCTACTTTTCATTCTTTTTTATTAGGTGAAACTGATAGATCAGAACACACCGTGAGTGCGATATCAGATTCCACCCGCAACGGATCGTGTGACCCCTATATTACGCGCACCAAATCCTGAGCGATTCCAATCGTCTAACTGTCAAATTAGTATGGAATTATCGCTCAGGATTTGGTGCGCGTAATTAGGCCCAAGATTCTACGAACCCGTTCTTCTCAATATAATTAAATATGACGGATCGTGCATGCGAGATGGCTGCAGAACTTATCAGCAGTCTTAATAAAAAAAAAGTCAAATGCAGTTTTCAAATAAAAGCAAATGCATTTGTGACGGACCGAAATTCTGAACTATTGAGTTAAGGGGGGTGCTTAAGTTTCGCCGAATCTTTCGGAGACATCTAGCATAGATGGCGAACGCTTTAACGATTATTCTCTACCATTTCAGGTACCGGTGAGCGAACAAGAGCTCAAAGGCAAGAAAAAGAAGGACAGAGAAGTAGAGAAGGCGACGAGCAAAAGCGGCGACGAAAAGGACGGCGAGAAGAGTGAAGGCAAAGTAAGAAATAGTTTACAGTAACTAGTAACAACTTTAAAAACCTATTTAGAGACTAAAAAGTCCACCCATGCCGGGACTTGAACCAGCGACCTCTGGCTGACCAGCGGCCCCCCAACTGAGCTAATGGGCAAGTGCAGGCATCAGTGAAATTTCGAGCCTCTTTACAAACTTCTCTGTATTACGTACAGGCAGCGACATCTGGCCGAAGCAATTTACATCACTTGCAGCCCCGAATGCGAAATATCAAGTTAGGGCCAACTTTTCAACAGTCAGATAAATTATAACTGGAGAATAAATTGGATGCTATCACTGTGTAAATCATACGACAAGACAGTGACAACATCAGTTTTATTCTCCAGTTAAGTTTTATCGGACTATTGAAAAATCCGGTCTACATCTAGTAATAAAAACCGGACAAGTGCGAGTCGGACTCGCCCACCGAGAGTTGGGTACAAATTTGTAGGTACCGAGTTTTTCCCGAACTTCAAAGACAATTTTTTTTATGATTTAATTACAAATGTACAGGTTTCAGATTTTTCCCTATACTTATAGTATAAGACGATGTTACTTGCCAGATTTCATAGTTCTAGAGTTCCCTTGAGTGTCAATTTACGTTTTTTGCGGCTGGCCTTAAAGTTTGATTTTTTTTTTCACAGCTTAAAGGGACTGTAGACCTGAGTATTCGGTTTTAATTTCAACTCGATACATCCACGCGTTTCCGAGACAAAGGGTCTTGACAGACAGGCAGACGGTCGGACAGACTGACGCATAAAAATATCATTTTACGAGATAACTCAAGTATTGATAAACGCTTCATAAATTATAAGGCGTTGCCTACCAGTTGTGACGTCATAGTCCGATTTGCATCGCGCGTTTTTGTACCACGTGGATAGATTAACTTTTCGAGAAGTTCCTTTTTTTTTTAATCTAAGAACATCCTTTTAAATCACCTGTTATATTTAGGCTCACTCTGTAACTTACTTAGCAAGAAGCAAATAAATAAATGAAATGAAATTAATACAGGAACTTGTCGAGATATCCTGAAAAGTAAGTCATAGAGGTAATAATTGAGCACGGTTATTTATTTTTTAACATGGCCACTCCAATGCAATTAAAACATTTATTTGTGCAAGTTCTCCATGGAAATCGTTCCGGATAATCAAGATTTGTTGCGCGTTTGGAGCAGATGGAGGAGAAACAAGTACCGTATTTGTCTCTTCTCCTCGAGTGACGTCTACTCACCGTACGCTTCCCCAGGACCAAAAGGACACCAAAGAGAAGGACACCAAGAAGAAACGCAAGATACGCCTCGAGATGCACATGGAGCAGATGTTTCTGGACACGGCTGACGCGTACGTGTGGTTGTACGACCCGATGCCGTGGTACTACTGGCTGTGCGGAACGCTGGTTGTGCTGGGAACCGTAGCGGTCTGCATGTTCCCGCTTTGGCCCGCTACCGTCAGGTCAGTCGATATATGAGTTCGGGTGCGCCGCGGACGAAAAGAGACATTCCGTCAACACATTTCATTCCAACGACTCATTGTACTCATTCATTCATCCCATCCATTTATTTAATTCGTTCCAGAGACTCATTGCAGTCATTCAATCCAACGAATCATTTCATTTATTGTTTTATATTGAATCGTTTCTATTTAGATTCCTTAGTTTGTCGATACACTATTTGATTCTGTTAGATTTCGATTCTTTGGTGGATCGGCTTAGCATTGCATTATTTCTATGCATTTTTTTAACCCGATTTTCAATGTATTCTCAATTACGTTGCGAATCGATTTGATGTCGATGCTAGCCGTGGCAAGCGGAGGCTCGTCCCGAGATGCACATGGAGCAGATGTTTCTGGACACGGCGGACGCATACGTGTGGTTGTGCGACCCGATGCTGACTGGCTGTGTGGGACGCTGGTCGTATTGGGAACCGTAGCCGTCTGCATGTTAGGCCCGCTACCGTCAGGTCAGCATTTCTTCGATATTGGACTTCGAGTGCGCCGCAGAAGACAACAACCAACACGGTGTTCAGGGCGCTAAACCATAACATAAGCAGCCTATATACGTCCCACTGTAGGGCACATGCTTTCTCTCAGGGAGAGAGTATGGGCTTAATCACCACGCGTGCCCACCACGGATTGGCGATTTCAAGCGCTGAGGTATGTAAATAGCTCAGACACTCAGGTTTCCTCACGATGTTTTTCCTTCACCGTTAGCGAGTGGTATTGCTACTATAACTTCACAAATTTAATGTACATAACTTAGAAAACAAAGTCATAGGTACATGCCCGCACTGGGAATCGAACCTGGGTCTCGCGCTTCCAAGTCCAATGTTCTACCCACTAGGCTACCACCGCGCTATACCATAATCATGATTATTTCCACTGAGTGATTAATTTCATCAGATCATTCTATTCCAACCATTTGTTTCATTCGTTCATCCGAACCACTAATTCCAATCATTTACCATACCATCAACTTATTTCGTTCATTCCAACCACTTATTGCGGTGCTTCGAAAGTAAGTAGGGTTTTGAGTGCGCCGCGGAAAGAAGATCTAACACAGCGTTCACCGAAATCATGATTCTTTTCATTGAGTCAGTTCCAACCATTCGTCCACCTTATTTCCTCTACCTGTAACATTCTTTAATTTTGACCACCCTTTCATTTATATTTAATCTTTTTTCCTGTATTTAAGGGTTATTTTAGTTTTTGTCGTCACGTACATAATTATAGGCCTTCAGTAAACCTCAGCCTCTCTCCCACCACTCCAGAAAGGGGGTCTACTACCTGAGCATCGCCGCCGCCGGTTTCCTGGTGCTGATCATCGCGCTGGCCGTGCTCCGCGTGGTGGTGTTCTGCGCCGTGTGGATCCTCACGCTGACGCGGCACCATCTCTGGCTGCTGCCCAATCTCACCGAGGACGTCGGCTTCCTCGCCTCCTTTTGGCCACTGTACCAGGTCGGTGACAAAACCTGCACAGTTGATTTGGATCTGTGCGGCGCCGGATTAAGAATGTTCCGTGCGGCGCCGGATTAAGAATAGCGTCGCTCCATTTCCTCCCGTGGATGTCGTAGAAGGCGACTAAGAAAATAAATTACTAGGAGACGGGCAGCAGCGTCTTCCTGGGATTCCAACCGCATACTGCGATCGCCAACCCGCCTGCCAAGCGTGGCGATTATGGCAAAACCCCTCATAGTTATGAAAACCACGAGGGAGGCCTATGTCCTGCAGTGGGCGTCAAATGGCAGATGATGATGATGATGATGATGATTTGGACCGTGCCACGCAGAAACATTACTACACACAAAAAATAACTTTCGAGAAAAGCGCTTTTTAAGTTTAAAAATGTTGTTCCATGTTCATGTTTGTGTTCACATGTTTTTAATATGACGGTGATTACAAATATATAACGTCTGAACAAAAACATGTAACAAAACAGTCTTCAACATAAAAAGCGTTTTTCTCGAAATTGCTGTTTGTGGGGTGGCATGTTTCTGCATAATACGGTCCATTTGTCGCGACCTATCAACTAATGGCTAGCTGAATCTAAGCGGCGAATCAACAACAGATTTCAAGGTCATTGAGAGTTGGGGTCAATTCGCAGACTATTTTTTTTCTTGAGGGCTGAATCAAAAACCATTTCGAGATTAACATCTAAGTAACCATATTTTCTATGTTTAAGATAAATATTAAGGAAGATGAGCGTTATTTTTGCCAAAAAACAATAACCTTCATTTGACCTTCTGATGACGTCACATTTTAAAATAAACATAACATATGGCAACACTACGTTACTTAAAAAAAAAACTTGCTGTCATAACTGTCATATGCATATCATTTCCTTGTCTTTGAAAAAAACGTCTGTGACAGCAAATCACAGAAACAAAGTGTGACAGTTTGCGCGACGTTTCGGCGTGTGCACTCGAAAAATATGACGTCACGCTTTCAAATATTTTAAATAAATAATTTATAATAATAAACTTAACAAATCGCTGAAAAAATGAAATTAGTCTCTAGAAATTACTTCTGCTTTAAGAAAAAAAATATAAAATAAGATCGAAATAAAAAATATACTGCCCGAATTATCACAACGTCGAGTAAAAGCAAACCGTCAAATTCCATAATGCGTGCATTCGCACGTTATTATTTTGTGCCATGAGCCCCTTAACTCGCGAAGCTATTGTGTTCACAATTCTGATATGTGCAGCAATCAGAGTTGTCTGCTTGCAATAGAAACCAATAAATAAATTAATTTGCAAAAAGTAGGGGATTTGACGTAATCGAAAGAAATTTTTTATCATCTAACATTATCTACTTACTCTTCCAGTATGAATACCGCGGCCCCGGCTCCGAGAGCGATAAGGCTTCCAAGAGCAAGAAAAAGCGCAAGAAAGAGAAGCACTCTGACGAAGAGACCGAAGAGAAGACGCCGCTTCTGAACGAAGAGCCCGCCGAACGGTCGGTGGAGCGGGAGAACGCTGTCAACGAAGAGGTTGAAGCCAAGTGAGTAATACAGCTCAGTCAGCCTCGAATCACTTCGTCTAGTGAGTCACCAGGACGAAGATACTGAAGAGTACTGATCGGACGTGAGCAGGTCTGGTCAATGGTGGGGCTGGTGAATGCTAATAATGAAGACGTTGACGCCATATGGCGGCGCCACGTGGCGGAGCTTTGCAAACTTAAAACTTTGGCCTTTGCTTCTGCGTAAAGCGATGATTTATAGACGATTTATAATGTCCAGTGGCGCCTTCACTCATACTAGATGGGCAAAGAGACGACAGTAGTGCCTGGGACATTGTTTTTTAGATGGAGTAGGCTTGCCCAGCACCTCTACCATCCTGACATCTTAGCTTCCCAGTGCAGGCATGTACCAATGACTTTGTTTATTTTCAAAGTTACCTACGTCTGCAAATTTGTAGTAGCAATACCGCGCGCTAACTGTGAAAGAAAACATCGTGAGGAAACGCGTGGTCTGGTTGGCTCCGCACGTATATTGTCTTTCCTGTGGGCTAGGCCGAGTTATCTGTCAGGATGGAGCTTTTTATGCAACCACTATATAACTCAACCAGCCCATCTCCCCCGCAGAGACGATCCGCCGACGCCGAGCAACGAGAAGCAGTCGGAATCCGAATCGGAGAACAGTCAGCGCTCCTCGACAGACCGTGACTTCGAGATTGTCGAGCCGGGCGACATAGAGCCCGATATAGCGACTAAATCTCCCTCTTAGTCGCGCGGCGCTTAGGCTGACACCTCACTAGGCTATTCCCACACGAACGTAGATTAGTTTTAGTTTGCAAACGACATGCCGGATCGCAATGGAACATTACCAGTATGTTGAGAAGATTGACAGTATATGGACACGAATCGAGGTCTGATCGTGCTTACGTTACATTAAATAAAGTTACGCTTGTAACCCGGTGTAGGCTTCATCAACATTAATTAGTCAATTGATCGTGCTTAGAATAATAAAAAGAAATTAGAACCTCATAGGGCTTTTCTTCTTGCAAGTAATATGTTTTTCTGGCTATGCAAGTGCTAAGAGTTATCCATCTATCTTAACATTATATAAACTTTTCACAACGCTTAAATCTACTTCTGATTAGTTTATTTACAATTCTAAGCACGCTTGAACCTCGATTTGTGCCCCAAAATATATTGGTAAAGTTTCATTACAATCCAGCATGTTGTTTTTAAATTGAAACCAAATTGCGTTTGTACGTGAATTTCCACTTGAGGAACTACCTTTAGGACGTGTCTCGCGGGCGCTAATAGCGGGCGGTGGTCGAATGTGGTGGGACTGAAAATATTATCTTACAAACGGCAACCTGTCATTGAGTGATTCACAGTTTCTTCAGTATTGTTAATTGAATCATTTCTAAAAAGCGGAAATTTCAACTTCTGCGTTTTAGATGAATCCTCAATTTCTTTATTTTTATTGTTCTTATGAATTGACCGCCTGGTATGCACACTAAAAAAAAAAGAAAATTAAATTGAGAAAGGAAAATGTTCATTAGGTCATACACAAACGTACTTATTCCAAATTTTGGTGTCTTTATCCAATATATCCAATACCCAATTCTGTAAAATCCTTAGATACTCTATATAAAATGTCAGGAGCATTGGTTTCGCGAATCCTGAAATATTGAATAAAGACGATCCTGTTGTTTTAACTTTTCAATTCTGTATTTGTGCAATCGTCTTTTGCTCATGAGAAGTGGTTTAATAAATATCGATACTAAAGAAACTGTTTTCTGGTTTTGCGTTATTTCAATAATACGTTATAGCAGTACATAGGTAGGTCATTCATTAAAAGGGCGCCTCGCGGGGCGATTCCCATACAAATATAGTTTGGTTTTAATTTTCAAACGACATGCCAGATTGCAGCGGAATTTTGTCAATATGCCGAGAGAACACAAATAGAGGTTTGATCGTGTTTAGAATTGAGCTTTGTGAGATGTTTCAATGAGAAGGCTTATATGCCTCTAATTTTCTGTTTATTCTTATATTCTCAATTCCAAGCACAATCAAATCTTGATTAGTGTCCTCATATTATTAAAATTGCAATCCTAGTTAACCTGACAACTTTTCGTTACACCCTCTATAGAATGCTTATTATGTATTATTTCGATTAATTCCACTGTCGCTGTCAGCTTCCACGAGATAACTTAATTCTATTGTTATTCTATGTGACGAGTGCTCACTTTGAAGAGTTTTAGATGAAAATTCTGAAGTATATTAGCGATTATCTCAGGGACAGTCATGTTGCGTGTGAATAACTTATAATTCGGTTGTATCAAAACCTTACAGGAGTCTGTTGATGAAGAATGGATTTCGGATAAATAATAGTAATACACTTCCACACAACACAATCACTTGGCCTGGCCCCAAACTAGGATACCCTGTGCTAGGGTAACCAAGGACATCACAAAAATGAAACTGCACCCGAGATAAATGAGAAAACATTTAGCAGCTGGACTGAAAATAAAACAATTTATTTAAATCTGTTAAGACATACCTACCTATGTTTAATTTCATTCAGCTTTACCAGCACGTAAACAAGCAGTCGATAGATTTTTTTTCTGTATCGTACGGGAAGCAATACTGACTGTCAAGTTGTTTGCTCGTCCTAGGTCATCACTTTTTTGGCTTTGATAGTATTCCATAAAATTGTTTGTTTACACCCGGAGAACAGGTGAATTAAATTAATGTAGGTCCATAATCGCATGATTTGTCTAAGATGCACTGGGCACATAAGTGGTTAGGTACAGACGTAGAATTGTGTTTATATGTTTTTTTTTTATCTGACATAGGTACCTCTTTAATCGCAGTCATTTTCTATTTATTTTATAAAAAAATACAGCTTACCTTATTTACTGTAGCTTCTTTTGTAAGCCACTGTTTCTAGCGCACCTCCAAAGGAGAAATCAGGGCGAAGAAACTCCTATTTCCATATAGTTTCTTCGTTATTAAAAAGGGTAAAATAAAAGTACAATAAATCAAAGTAAGTATTGGTAAGTAACTCATACGGGTGTAAGAAAACATCGAAATCGCGAAAAAGTTTCGGCTCTTCCATACTTCTTAGTGCTGAAGGTGGTAATTTTAGTACGGAACAGCTTAATTTTTTTACCAGTTTGAAGTTGTCGCCATAATATTAAAAGTTGTTCGTATTGAAGAGAATATTCCCTTCCACCCCTTCGCGTAGATTCAGATATTTTGTTACACCCTGTATATTTAGCTTCGTAAAATTACTGTAGTCGTGTTGGGGTCAAATGTCAAACTTATAAAGAATTTGGTGTATTCATTATAATTTTACATAGATGACTATCTGACCCGGCAAATAGTCATCTATGTAAAATTGTTTTGCCATATTAATTAGCCTACGACCTATTTTCAGACCTACCCATACACATACACAAAAAAAATCATAAAAATTGGTGAAGCCGTTTTAAAAGAGTTCTATAACAAACACAGTGACACAAGATTTTGGTATATTAGAAGATGATGTGGTACCAAAATTTTCAGTAATTTTGCGAAGCTATCAGATTTTTGTTGCATTTATTTATTTATATTTACATTCATTACACCTTTGATGTTGTATGCATTTTAAGTTATGGTAGTTGAATTAATGAAGTGTAATGTTTGGTTATTAAATTAATCTTACACAAAAATGTGTGTCAAAATCAGCTATGCCAAAACGTTACTAAACTCCATTCCACGAAACGAGCTCCCAAAGAAAATCGTCAATGTGCGCCCATTGGTTAATGCGCGTGACCTTCAATAGCCACTGCATTAGTAAACCTACCCTACCCTATGAAGCGGACCGTCTTCGCTTATTGTTTCGCTTATCTCTAGCCGCCGCGCGCATTGACCAATGAGATGCGAGTGTTTTGTTCCGTAGGAGTTCGGCTCGTGGAACGGAGTATACATATATTCAAACCTTTGAGACAGCTTTCATTACTCTTTGATTCGAGAAATAAAACCACGAATCTTCATATTAAAAAAAAATAGTTCTGGAAACCTATTTAGAGGCTAAAAATTTCACCCATGCTGGATTGCTGCTAAGGCCTATAAAATCCAAATTTTCGACTCCCGATCGACTGAACGAATCAACCAGTTGATCAGAATGGAAGTCGATTCAGGCATATTATTATCATCCTTTCGAATCAAGCAGTTGATTTGATAGTTGAATCAAGTTTATTCGATACATTTTTTCCTAAAATGTATTTCCTTTTTGCGCCGAATCAGTTTTTATTTTAAAATAATAAAACCAGGATAAACTCGCTGAATTCGCCTCATCCATTTTATTTTTTAACTGTCAAATTTCAAAAAGAAAAAGGCACATTGAATAAATAAGCCTGATTATTCGAGATTATGAAGTTTTTTTGACTTCGGACATTTTGTAAAAATATTAATTTAATAGATTTTATTTCTGATATTTGGATAAACGTTCTTATAATTGGCTATTTCTCTTAAGTTATGTGTTGAATCATGGTCTGTCTAATGTAGTCATCACGGATAATATATTTTTGCTTTTGCTGTTTTGGAATCTGAATTTCGATGAATGTCTCACTATCGACGATTAAATTTAATAGACGTAACTATGTTACATTGTTTAATACATTTATTAAGACTGGAGTGGATTCAGATTCCAAGACATTGATAGTTCGGTGACATTGCCCAAAGGCGCTGATTCCATCAAGAAGTTTTTTAAGTACCTTTTGAACATATGCCATAAATTCCGACATTTTCAAATTACATACTGTATCCCTGCCACTTGCCACGATCCTGACAGAAATTTATAGCTTCATATTATCTAATATTGCATCTTTAGGAGGAAGTGGCAAAATAGAACATTTTATCTTATTATTCATAATATTTTCTATGACAATGTCAGTGCTAAAAGAACATTTTATATACGTATATCATTCACAATTGGACAGTTCTAGAAACGTTTTATATCATTCGATTAAGTTGTGTAGATAGAAACAAACAAGGAGAATAATACATTTTTCTATCGGATCAACTAAATGGTTGATTCGTTGGGAACAAAAAATATTCGATCCGCTTCAGTTGACTGGAGTGGAAAACGGAATAAAATCGTATAATTTACAGATAACTTTGCAAGAAGTATCTCGGCGTCTCCTAATAATGTAAATTATTATTTTTACGATCCGAGGCCGAACACCAAGGAATAGTTTCGCTAAAAACCGCCGTCGTTGGCATGAATGTTAAAAATCCGAAATGATTGAGGTATTCGTAAGCCACTTGGCAAAAACAACCTGTAAAACATAGTTTTTGTTCTCATTGGTGGTGTGAACCTCGTGAATCCCTTCAAGGGTGATGATAAGTTAAGAAATTCTCTCAAAAAGAATTGCGTTCTGGCATCACTGGTAAGAGGGGCTTCCTGTCTGGCGTTTCCCTTTGTACACACATTCTAATAATTTTAATCATATATTCCGTAAAAAAAACACAAATATTTAATATCCATTTTACGTTTGCACAGATTAGGAGTCTGAGATTAGGATTTTAATCATAAAATAATTAGTATACTGGTCCGATGTGGTACCAGATAATGAAATCACCGAGGAAATCACAAGTATTCTTTTACAATAATTAAATATTATTTGGTGAATTGAGAAAATATTTTGGAACGTTTGCTCCCATCGCACGCCTTTTAATCGCACATAGTAATAATTACTATAGTGGTCTGATGCTGTACAATTCTTGTACGATAATTAAATATTTAATTATTGTAAAAGAATACTTGTGATTTTCTCGGTGACTTCATTATCTGGTACCGCATCGGACCAGTATACTAATTATTACTCTGTGCGATTAAAAGGCGTTCCAAAATGTATGCGTAAACGTTCCAAAATATTTTCTCAATTCACCAAAGCGATGCTATTTATTTATAGTTTAGTTGTTTCAGCACACCCAGTGCATCCTCGAAATAAAATTACTAGCGCAAGCTAACACAAATTACTAGTGCAATGAAAACTGTAGTTACTATCCGACGATGACGATAAACGATAGTAACTTGGATTAACAAACTTCACTTTTGTTTAACGATTTACTAACTGACTGTAAGTAGATCGGTCCCCAAAAACGCGAGTTAATGTTGGTGTTTTCCTTTACAGCAAGCAGACAATCTAAATTGGATTTGAGAAGTGTTTTAAAAGAATGTAGTTTATATACTAAAAAACAGCTTCCAGTGGCACCTTCAATCACACTAGATGGGTGAAGGGACCACTCGGACTCTGCAGTGCCTGGAAACATTGTCTTTAGATGGAGTGGGCTTGCCCAGCACCTATACCATCCTGACAGCTTAGTCGGCCTAGCCCACACGAAAAGCCGCGGGTTTCCTCACGATGTTTTCCTTTACCGTTAGCGTGTGGTATTGTTACTACAAATTCGCAGATGTACGTAACTTTGAAAATAGACAAAGTCGTAGGTATATGCCCGCACTAGGAATCGAACCTGTCGCTTTCGAGTCCATTGTTCTACCCACTGGGCTACAAGCGCATATACATAACACCGTTATAATTTATGTTAAAAGCATAATATATGTAGATACTGTCACATTAACTTTACTGTATTATTTTCTAGAGCAGTTCAGCACTAGAGTGAAATAAATATACATACCTGAAATGACACTAGAAGAATTCTATATGTAGCCTTATTTTATAAAACAAATTAATAAACTAATTTTGTTGGTTATCAAAGGTGTGGTTTTTAACATAAATCGATATTCACAATAATTTCAGAATTAATACTTCTCATCGGATATTTGTTCAACCAAAACATCATACATGAATAAAATTAAGTTATACCACTGCTGTAAACCAAATTAACTTGATCTCTCTAGCTATTTAGATGATCTCTGGCCTAAAGATCAAGTTAACTTGGGCGTCTAGGTAATAGTATAAATAAAGAATGTTTTATATTAACTTTATTATATTGGTGTTTCATGTTGCATAAAGAATACAATTTGGTGCTGTTTTTTGTGGAATTTTAAATATTTTATGCCTATTTTAATTTCTTAGGTCTCGTCTAACTGTTTAACCTTCTTAACCTTTGCTTTAGCGAATTCTGCTCACTCTATATTTGTTTATCCTACCTGAACCCAACTTGTAATTATAATATCGTTGTCCTGACGATATTATATTTAAAATTATTGCTATTTCATACTTTTATAATCAGCTTTCTGATTATTATTTGTCAATTCGGATCTGTTTGTATTATCTAAATTCTGTATTTGAATATAAATGTGTTTTCACAGCTTCCTCTGTCAAAAACCATGTTATATAGGGTTATTTTTAGAATGCGCAAATCCTGAGACACGTCGGTTAGTTTGTGTTTTACTACTATTTTTGTTCTGGGAGTACCTTCCAAAATTTTTATTTTTCGTAATATCGGGGTCTTACAAA
This sequence comes from Yponomeuta cagnagella, assembly GCA_947310995.1. NCBI lineage: Eukaryota > Metazoa > Arthropoda > Insecta > Lepidoptera > Yponomeutidae > Yponomeuta > Yponomeuta cagnagella. The sequence goes on from OX371279.1 coordinate 4,953,354, forward strand.
ATACGCGCTTACAGCCTCAGGTAAATCATTGTCCTACATAATACGAAGTACATAATATCTTAAAACCACTTTTATTTTATAGATATCGTGACAAATTTAATACATTAAAAAAAATTTTTTTTCAACGACTTTCTCAATTGCTTAAAAAAAATAACCCTGTTTAAGTCTGACTGCTGAACCACTTCTGTGTCTATAATTAACTTTAGTTAATTGGTCAAAAGGCTTAATCAGGGAATGTATACAGGGGGAGGTTGTCGTGTTTTGTAAATAGCATTATTGTCACCGTTCTCAAGATCTAATTAGTGTTGTATAATTATTATAACGACGTAACTTACAATGTTAATCGGACACAATTCATTAAAGTGATACTCTTTTTAATGAATCTTGGCATTTGTTTTATATACCCCTTTAAGCAAATTGTGAAAATCCTGACTAAGAAAATGTTATCCCTAATTGATTTTTCTTGTAATCCACGGAAATTATACTGAGCATGTACATAAAAAATAAAATAAAATTGTCCTCAGCACGGGTTAGTGCAATTTTTGTTGAATATAATCATGTAATAGTTATTTACACAACTAGGGCCGTAAAATAAAGAAAGGCCGATATCTTAGAAGTTTAAGGCCAGGCGTGGGTCATAAATATGCGATAGAGGGCTTTAAATTTTATGTCGTCACTTGGCCTCAAAGTGGGTACGTGTAAATATTATATATTTATGCTGTAAGTTATTTATGCAGTTGGTGTATCTAGAAAACTGGACCGAAATTGCAAAGTAATTAATTTTCCCTTCATTTATACACTAAATAATAATTTTATTCTAAATTTCAAGCTTCTATGTCTGCTAGAAGTGTCTTAGAGTTGACTAGTTATTAATAATTCTTAAACTACTGGTTGAAATTGAATGGAATTTTAAATATATCGTGTTTATACAATGCCTGCTTACATAAGCAGCCTATATAGGTACGTCCTACTGTAGGGCAGAGACCTTCTCTCAGGGAGAGAGTATGGGCTTTAATCACCACGCGTGCCCACCGCGGATTGGCGATTTCAAGCGCTGATGTATGTGAATAGCTCAGACACTCAGGTTTCCACACAATGTTTTCCTTCACTGTTAGCGAGTGGAATTGCTACTATAACTTCACAAATGTACGGAAAACGAAGTCATTGGTACATGCTGGGATTCGAACCTACCTACGTCTCGAATGGAGAAGAAGAAGAAGAAAGACATTTATTATACCAACAAGATAAGAAGAGAGAAGATGAGAAGCCAACTTAACAAATATGTGCATAGAAAACAAAGTCATGGGTACTTGCCCGCACTGGGAATCGAACCTGGGTCTCTCGCTTCCGAGAGCTTCCGCTAGGCTACCACCGCTCCATGCCTGCTTGGTTACTGAAAATTCTGGCTTCTTGCTTCATCTACAACGAAGTTATATGGGGTCCAAAATGGCCTGAACTGCATCAAGAGAAGGATGGTACGACCGTGCCGCTTTTTTGCTCGACTTGGCGCGTGCCCCCAGATTTGAATTTTATACATTTGCTTATGGGAAGCGGTTTAATTGTCGATACTGAAACAGTGAGACACAATCGAGGCTACATAAATAAAAGTTAATATGTACCCCAACATGTTCCGTGTGGCGCCGGATTAAGAATAGCGTCAAGCACTGCATTTCCTTCCGTGGATGTCTTAGAAGGCGACCAAGGAAATCAATTACCAGGAATCGGGCAGCAGCGTCTTCCTGAGATTCCAACCGCATAATTTCTCAACCCGCCTGCCAAGCGTGGCGATTATGGCAAAACCACTTATGGTTATGAAAACCACGAAGGAGGCCTTTGTCCTGCAGTGGGCGTCAAATGGCTGATGAAGATGATGTACCCCAATTGATTACCCAGCATATTTAACAACTTTGTTTTTGTGATTGCAGTGTGCGTTGGTAGGTCGGGCGTCAGTACCTATTTTTAACACCGTGTATAACCAAATAACGTTGTGTTATAAACTTGTTGATCCAGACGATGTCATTGCACTTGTTTAGTGATTCGTTTTGCTGCGCGCAACCCGAATTTTTCTGCATTTTTTTTTTTGGTTGCTGATTGGCCCGAATTATCTGCGAAGAGACTTCGCACAGCCAATGAGAAGGCGTTTCTTTTATAAAAGTATACTTCCACCAATTTTACTTCTGGTTTCGCGGGGGCGCTACTCATAAAATGCTGCAAATTTTATGGTTAGTTCTTCTTTTGGCCGCTGTACAATATTTTATGGCCATGTTTGTTCGCATTGCATCCTAACAACAGGGGGGGGGTCAGGAAAGGAATAACTATGGGACCCTCTAATTACCCTACTCTACTAATGAAAAAGGAATGTATTTTCTAACACTACCAATCTCAGAGGTTATTTGCAAAGACAGTACCTCTTTCTTTTAATTAGGATAGGTTGACACTTGACCGCAGTCACTCCTGATGATAAGATAAGACGGGGTCTATAAATAAAGAAAAAAATTGCCCATTTCGCAGACTTTGGCAGAATTTGTTGACATCGGCTGGTTGCCATTTCAACAAGACATAATAATAATAATTAAGATTTTACGTGTTTACCTGTTACATGCCGGTTGACTCTAAGTTTTAAAGACAGGTTATACCTATGTCTCTGGAAAAACAGACGATGCCAACGCGTTCCACAACTTTGCCGTACTCAATATAAAAGACTTCGCGAATCGCTTGGTGCGAATTCGCGGAGTTTCCACGACAAATGCGTGCATATGAGCCAGCCGTCTGGTTGGAAAATAGAAAAAAAGTGAATGGGGTATAATTTCATGTAGCCTCTGTACACACTCCAAAGGCAAGCGACCTTACGACGGTGCTCCAGAGGCCGTAATCTCGCCCTCGTCAATTCCTCATCTCCAATAGCTAAGCTTGATAGCTCGGCGCTCAATCGCGTCCAAAGCCACGAGCTGGTACTTGGCTGAACCATTCCAGAGGTGGCTGCAGTTCTCCATGCATGACTGGACCTGTGCTTGGTATAGGTCCAAAATTAGCCTTGGCGTGAAGTAGTCTTACTCTATTGAGTAACTACCCCTAGTTTTTTTTTGCAGCAATTTTGGCTTTTGACTCGATGGAACTGCCAAAATAAGATTGGATGTAGGGTTCATATTTACCAAAGAACTCTAAATGGTCAGAGATCTCTATTTGTATTCTGGAGAGTCGGAGTCAAGGTGAAGGGACTCCATTTAGCGGTAAAGAGACACGCCTGTGTTTTAGTGGCAACCTAGCTACGCCTACTGGCAGAACTAACCTTTCACTTCGTAATGAAACTAACAGTTTTGTAATCATGGTATACTTTATTAAATTTACGATTACATTCATTGCGTCTTTATTTTTCGGGAAGCTCAAACATCATACAGGGATGTAAATGTTAGTTGTATAGTACGGTTAGTTAAAGAAAGTAACTAAATAGTTGTATGCTGCTCGCTCACTCGACATTGCTGATATTCCGTGTGAGGGAGAGACAAATAGATAGCTGTTCACTTACTTTCATTGAGTAACTGTGTCAGATATACATATTGAAGTTGATAGAAGGACAATTCGATTTCAAAAGCTTTCCTTTTCGCGTCATCCGTAAAGCAGTAAAACCAGTGATAGTTAAAAACGTAGATGTCTAACTAACGCAAGAAAATGACCCCACGTTCAATTGTGGGAAGGCGGGCGGGGCTTGTCAATTGTGTTACCAATCGGAGCGAGTTCAGTATTACCCGGCAAAACATCTATACACCTACCACCGCCAGACAGCCACCTTGCGAGGCACACCTAGGTATTTCGACGGGCTTATAAACCATGAAGTCAATGGTTTGACGTTTTTGTACAAAACCAATCATAAGTTACGCTGTCATTACCTGACTGTGGGGAGCCCAAAAGGAGGGTAATGTGTTTTATTCTAAGGATCTGAATAGAATAAATTAAATGTGGCAGCGCCATCTAGTGACTCAATGTGGTACCTTAACGTAGCTGATTTTATATACGGTGACGAATCCATAGAGACCTCATATGTCAAAATCTGACTATTGGTTAAGGAGTTATGAGGGAACATAGAATCGGACATATTTACATACATACATACGAGCTAAACACATTACCCTTCTTTTGGGCTCCGCCGCAGTCAGGTAATTAAGGTAGCCGCTATTAAGTAACGTTATAGTACAACCATCAGTAACTAGATGGCGCTGTTATATTTAATTCATTATGCTCGGATCTTAGATCTTCGGCAGTATGTAAAACATCAGTACGCGGGGGTCATAGGCTATATATATATAAATCAGCATTAAAAAATCACTAATAAAAAGACAAAAATAAAAAACTGAAATAAATGATAACCAACAACACGACTGCTGAGCATTAACTGCTAAGCAGGCGGGACCAAGCTAAGGAGTTACATTGCTGAATTTGGGTCCCGTCTGCTTCATAGTTAATGCTGAGCAGTCGGTTTGTTGGTTATTTTTTACTATCGACTATCGCACAACCAATGTTCACGTCGTCATGCATGGCAATGAACCAATCACAGAGTGATTTACTCTGCAGCACATCACATCTTGCGCTCAGTTCATTGGTGCAGATGCAGACTAATCAAGACGTAGGGGGCCGTTTTTGAGTGTGAATTTTGTAGGAAGACATACTTCTATGGTTTTTTTATTCGTAGAGTAGTTAAAACACTGCGCTCATCTGAAAGTTTATTGAATCTATGATTACATTCATTACACTGTTGTTTTTTTTATACCTAAAAACATAAAATAACGACAAGAGTAGGTACGGATACTGTACAGTCGACGCCGTATCAACCTTTACATGCATGCTCTCTGGTTACTTACGTTACGAGCTACTTTGGAGCGAAAATGGAAAGGTTGACCCGCTGTACATGAAGTCCGACTTGCACCACTTCTTAAATGTCACTTAAGTCGCTATTAAGGATAACTTAAGTGACATTTAAGAAGTGGTACAAGTCGGCCTAAGAATTTTCACATCCTAATCTTACAAGTTACCGCGTTTTTCTTGCTCCAACTCTAAAGATTCGAATAGAGTTTTGAAGTTGCCAGCGCCGAACCCCTGAAAATTTAATTATACATATAATACTATAGGTAGCTATACACGTCAGAGGTATGTCGTCAATCGGCTTGTGAATACGAGACTTATTTAAAATCCCAGTTAAAATGTGAAATGGCTCTTACAATGTACGAGGTAGACGTAACATCTACACCAGACAATCACTTGATTATAAAGAGTTACCAAAGGCCCGTGCTGAGCTCGAGACCATTTAACCGCTGCATAGACATAACCCTGAGTCCCTAATTGTTACGTTTTTTTTCATTATTTTTCTCGTTTCATGCCTGTTGACATGCCTGATCCCAGGCTGTATCCCATCATCATGCCCGATGATGAGATACAGCCTGGTGACAGACGGACGGACGGACAGCGGAGTCTTAGTAATAGGGTCCCTTACCCTCTGGGTGCGGAACCCTAAAAAGGCAGTCCAAGCGGAGATCCATCAACTAGCACAAATATGGGCTAGCATCAACGATCTGGTTCAGAAAAAAGATTAATGGAAGGAAGTCAGAAGAGAAGAAGAATTATAGGTTAAGCGCTCACATTGTGGTTCCTCCGCTGAATAACCTCGATGAACAGCGTCGGCCGGTCCTGCGTGTTCTTGGTGAAGATCTGCAGTAGGTATCCGTCCTCGTCGTAGTCTATAAGGATCTTCAGCCTCTCCAATTCGTCTACACTCTCAGCCACTCGTACTCGGCTCTGTGAGAGCCGCTGCCGGATTATCCGGTAGTATTCCGACGGGATTGAGAGGAACTCCACGCCGCGCGCGCGCAGGTTTTCGACCTGGAACGGTAGGTAGAGTGGAGTTTGCTTTGGAAAAAATATTATGTGTTAGCAGATTAGATGCCAGTGAGGATCAATCGCTGGGTAAAGCGCTGGGCCGGTCAGCACCTATATTACGCGCACCAAATCCTAAAAGATTCCAATCATCTATCAAATTCCATACTAATCTCTCTCTCTTAGAGATAAGTTCGCCTTTGTAACAATGCTATGTAATTAATTTTCTAATTTATGATTTGCAATAAAGAATATATTATCTATCGCAAAATTCGTAAACGTCCGTATTCAGACAACGTTTGGCAACATACGGAACCCTTCGTCCGCGAGTCCGACTCGCACTTGGCCGGTTTTTTTTTTGTTGTTCACTTGGTTTTTTTTATTAACATAATCTTTTAATTTTAACTATAATCATGTACTCATCCTTTTTGACAACATGACACTTGTACTTTTTAGCGTTTTTATAATGGAACAAAAACCACAAAACCTTTTAAAAACGGAAATTTTTTTTTGAGGACCGGGGCCCTTTATTTTTTTATTATTTGTTACAATAACGAATAATCTGTGAAAATTTCAATTACCTATTTACTTAGTAAGAAGCAAATAAATGAATCAAGTATTTATTTATTACGATTCAAGAGATAGCTCTTTATAGGAGAGAAACAGACGGACAGACGTTGTAGACGTATCTAACGACCGGCAACATTCAGGTTCGGAGCCCTGAAAACGTTAAAAAGACATTTTTTCTTTTTGTATTTTTTTTTATTGGGCATTCCGCTATAATTACACTCATTCTGCAGAAAATTCAGTCCTCGAGTGAACCTGCCTTATTACGATTCAGTAGGGCCCGGTTTGCACCCTTTGGGCACGGAACCCTAATAAAGGTTTAAATTTAATTAAAGTAAAATGAAACGAATGAATGTGACAATGTGACGTTAAACAATGTATTTTATTTCTGCCAACTGACGATGTTATTTATAAAAACACGATTCCCTTGTAAAGCATTAGACAAACGCAGTATAAGTAGGTAGTCTGTAGTCTTATAAAGTCGCTACCATAGACAATTTATACGTCGTGTATGGAGTGTTTTAAGGAATCGTGTCTCTAACACCGTGAAATTTTATTAGCTTGCTAACCTGTGAGAAACCATGCGTTTTCGATGCAGTGCCATATTTGTTTAACGGTGGCACTTCGCCTCAGATTTTTAATTCCGAATATGAACGAATGAATGAATTATCATTTATTGCCAAGAACAAAGATGTTTCACACTTATAGACTTATTAGGGGCCATTCATATTAATAAAAATTACTTACATCATTTTTAACAAGACATAATATGATCATACCTATATGATGATTTTTTCCTCAAACTGACCTTCAGAGTCACCTCAACAAATGTCGATGTACGATGTAACACGATCACAGTGTCGCGATGATTCACTTGCAAAACGCATCACAAGCTAACCGCGACCAGTCTTGTTTTGTCAGTCTTGTTCGTTTATTTCTCTTTGTCAATCGCGTTTTAGGTTGATAAAGCAATGACGGTGATTTTGAGCGAGCCTTTAAGTGTGGCACAAATCTGGAAAACTGCTGGATTTCGACAATGCGTTGCCATGAAAATGTAAGTAGACGCTTCTACATTAACACAGTCTTAAGTAAGTATAAAAACTTGATTGCACTAAAACTCTCTTAAGACGGAGTTGAAGCCGGATTATGTGAGGCGTTCCTGCTATAAACCGGCCTTAACTCAGTCTTAAAAGTTTATTGATGCCTGCAACGTCTCTCTGTCTGACATTCATATTAAAGGATGTTTCTCTCGAACCGTAATAGTTAGCCAGTTAAAATTCATTGTTAGATATTTATTATGGCGCATCGCCCAACCAGTAATAAAAAAATAAGACGTCAAAAAACACGATTTTTTACAATTATTGTTTTGTTCTTCTATCATAAAAACGATAATAATTATAAGTATAACAACAAACTTAGAAAGAAAAGTCATAGGTACATGCCCGCAGTGGGAATCGAACCTGGGTCTCCCGCTTCCGAGTCCAATGTTCTACCCACTAGGCTACCACCGCATAAGTAATGTGCATTTGTGAAGTTATAGTAGCAATACCACTCGCTAACGGTGAAGGAAAAACATCGTGAGGAAACCTGGGCGTCTGAGCTATTCACACACCTCAGCGCTTGAAATCGCCAATCCGCAGTGGGCACGCGTGGTGATTAAGCCCATACTCTCTCTCTGAAAGAAGGTCTGTGCCCTACAGTGGGACGTATATAGGCTGCTTTGATGATAACAACAAATAAAAATAGTCGGCCAAGCGTGAGACAGACACTAAAGGTCTGTGTGGACATATTATGTTTTCTTTCATTCAGTTCAGGACTTTTGCAGCCTTCGGCTACGGAACTCTAAAAATTTATGTCTCTGGGCCAAGTGCAGAAAAAACGCCTGCCATGTCCGTTTCCTCTGCCCCGCAGGACAAGCAATTGTGATCCAGTGGACGTCATCTTCTTATTTCATATTCTAGTGAACAAGAAAGGCAGCAGTCAGCCCTACCAACGTCTCGGACTGCCAGTGAAATGGAAGCCCACATCTTCTCGAAGGCCAACTCTAAAGAGGAATACATGGCGTACGTCGCTAAACTTATATTGTGTATGAGGTCCAATGACACGATGGGAAACTTGTGGCCTGACCTCAAAAAAAACTTGACTAAGGCATAGGTCACAAAAATGGTACGTGGGACGAGGATAGGGCGTGTACTCGAAATTGTCGCCGTCATTATCTTCGCAATTGTTAAAATTCATCGTTGCCAGCGCAACAGGTGCTAAAAAGTTTTTTTTTCTGTCATCATCATCATCATTCAGCCACAAGAAGTCCACTGCTGGACATAGGCTTCCTCCATGGATTTCCAAAAAGACCGGTTGGAAGCGGCCTGCATCCAGCGCCTTCCTGCCACTTGGATGAGGTCATCTGTCCATCTTGTGGCTTTTTTTCTATATTATTCTATATGCCAATAAATGGTGCAGATGCAGGTTTTGAAAAATAGACAAAAATATAATAATACGAGTAAATATTCTGTCTTTAGAAGCTAAAAACAGTTTTTTTTATAATATTTCATAATGTCTGAACGCATAATTAGAACAATTGTGTTATAAAATTTAGATTTTCATATATTTTGTTTTCGTACATCGGTAAAAAGTGCCAATATATGGGTGGTTTACCCTAGTTGGATTTGATTGACACTTTTACATATTGTAACAACAATAACTGTATATTAAATGCATTCATGTTGTGGCGAGAACTGTGAGAGCTTGTTGAGGAAAATGATGAATTGGCGACAGTTCGAGTAGATTCGTCCTGGGCCGACGCGACGTATTGTAAAGAGTTCGCGCCCTCACCAATATTATTGTACTTAAGGACTAAGACCCACACATGTACGTTTCTATGAATTTAAAGCGAATTGAACGCCAAGTCTCCTTCACGTACTCGTCCCACGTCAATTCTGTGTGGTCCGCGCCTAAAGAGGAATACACGGTTATCGTCGCTAGAGTCATCTTGTTTACGAGCGTCAGACAGATAAAAAGTTACTTTCCAGATTAAAAAGATAATTGAAAAGAGTTATTTTCCTTAATCTGTGGGCCTTACCTAACCTTACACAGTGATATTACCTACCGGGAGACATCCCAAACTACTTTTGTGTGGCGAAAGTTGCAGCCGTCATTAATATTCTGTTTCCTACTCTGAATCTGTAAATTTACTGATAAAAGCAGTCACTTGACTGTAGTTCACACAAATATAGATTGTTAGTGTACGGGAAACTGCATGGGGGTTAGTCTATGAGGAGCGCTTGCGGTAGACGTGACAAATACACCATCTTTTATCTTGAAATACTACATTAAGTTTACGGTGACTCCATCTCGGCCCATTCGGTTAGGCTGTGGAACGCACTACCACAGAACATAATGCGCTAGTCCGACGATTGGTACACTTAAGAAGCAGTTGAAAGAGCACTATCTATCTCTATCATAAGTGTAAGCTATATATATTTATGTATTATTTACTATGGACTTTATTTATTTTTACAGGTATTTAGTTTGTAGTTTATTTATTTTTGCTGAACGTAGGCTATTGTTTTTTGGAATTTTTGTAGTTTTTTTTCCACGTATATAGACCCGGTTTTTTACTGCTTCACCGACTCTCCCAAGTTTTCTGGAAGAAATCTCTTACAAAGACAAGCTTGCATCTGTACAGTTATGTAATGTTCTATTCAATGTTTCGTAAGTAATAAAGCATAATAATTTATTAATACTTACTATTAATAGGTAGACCTGTAAAATCAGCAGTCTTTGTCGTAAGGTTTGGAAAAATCTTAATTATGCGACACAAAACCGGTTTGTGATGTCTCCTCCAGTACACAGTACAAAATAACTCGTTATGTGACGATTTTAAATAATAATAATTTATGATAAATTTAGGCTAGGTTCATACTTATTGGTTCATACATTATGAGGCGATTACATTGACATTTTTTATTTCATTTTAACGGAGTTACAAGCGCAAACTCATTTATGAAGTCTTATTTTCTCAACCAAATCCTGTCGGAATCCTGACGTTTGCCATAGCAATTAGTATGGAATTTGACAGTTAACGATTGGAATCGTTCAGGATTTGTTGCGCGTAATATAGGGTCACATTCCATAGTCATATTCCATGCAAACAAGCTTACTATAACATCAAGGATTATTTGGAAGACCAATATGTTTGGTATTAAACAGTAGATTAATATTAAAGGGTATTTATAGTACGATTGTACCTAGTGATCAACACTTTCATGAGTAATAAATTTTAAGTTGAAAACTCAGTTAATTAAGTTAAAACGTGTTTTGAAAAGAATAACTGTGGAGTTTCTTTGTTAGCTTCTTCTCCACATAGTTTAAAATTAATAAAAAAATTTGAATTGAATATTCTATTCAAGGATTTCGAACGCACGATTAGGACGCAGATCTCTGTACGTTCAAACTCAGTCAGTTTACACCTGTCATACACACTTTGGTCCCCTAGATTTGGTTATTTTGGTAGACTTACTTTTTAAATTATAAACTTAGTGCTTTAAAGTTATTTTTCTTAAAAAATCGCATTCCCTTTCATATCTGAATCCTGACGCAATTTCAATTATCAAGGAATTAACACTTAAGCCATTAGAAATCGGGAGTTATTGCGCATAATATAGGGGCAGATCTTAGTCTAACGAAATGTTCTCACAGCCATTCACTTGCCCTAAATAAGAGGCTAAGTGCGGAAATCTCAGCTATAACTTGACAATGAGGGGCGTTCTTATAGGAGTGAAACTTACGGCAGTGATGATGTCCTCAGTGTTGATGGCGATGTGTTGGACGCCAGCGCCACCGTGGTACTCCACATACTCTTGAATTTGGCTCTTCCGCTTGCCCGCCGCTGGCTCGTTGATGGGAACCTTCACTGTCTCCTCCCAGTTCGCCATTACTATGGAGCGGAGCGCCGAGTACTCGGTGCAGACCTGCGTGTCGTCCACTGACCAGAATCTGTGGAGAGGTGCAGAATAGAATTGTGGGTTTAGTTTGAAGGTTCTCATGCGAAGGCTCTTCAATTATGGGTTGTGGGTCTCTAATATGCGTGTTTTTTCAATAGAGTCATGTGAGCAACGGCTGTTTCATTGACGCTATGGTAGTCTAGTAACCAATCGCATTTTAATGATATAACCCGTGCAACTTAACTCGGCGCCTCGCGCGATTCGACCTTCTGCGGGAGTAAGGCCTATTTAATTTGCGCGGGTTAAACCATTGGAATGACATTGTATGCTGTAGATTTGTAGACTCATGTTTATATCATTCCGTTGAAAATGTATGAGTGCATTAGACTGAAGGGCCAGGTCGTTGAATTAACGAATCTCTATCTCGAAATTTTCTGAACCTATTTTTTATTTTTGGTGCCACCGATCTTTTAGTTACCTCTGATTTCGATTTGAATGAGCCCTTTTTGTCGGTTAGCCACTAAAGTGATTTTGCAGCTTTTTACAGCAAGTGCAGGAAAACATCGTGAGGAAACCTGTGTGCCTGATCTATTCACATATCTCAACGCTTGAAATCGCCAATACGCGGTGGGCGCGCGTAGTAATTAAGCCCATACTTACTCTCTGATAGAAGGCCTGTGCCCTACAGTGGGACGTAGGTATATAGGCTGCTTATGATAGCAAGCGACACTGCATGGTGGTATGATCCCAGGGTATTTGAAATACTCAATACGGTTTTAATCAGTCAGACTTCCAAATTCTGTAATCGCCAAATCAGCACTGACCTGTGGAATTGCAGGCATCGCTCGTACCACGAGGCGGCGGTTTCCATACCATTGTCTGGCTGGTTGCCTACCACGTGGTCTATGAAGTTGATCTCTACGTTTGGCCTGAAGACAAAGAAATACGTTAAAAAGGTATAGAAAAAAATCATTGATTAGGGGGCCTTTGACGTGTTAACCATTAGAAATGCAGGTTGGCCGAAATTAATATTTCATCTTGCTGTTTGCTGACGCTACCAGACAGCTCAGACTGTATTGATTACGACTACCTTTGTAGTTGTTTTAATTGGATTCAATTGTTTACGTGGTCTATCCACATGGCATCAATATACAAGGTGTCAATGTTTTAGATGAAAACTGAAGAGCGCTGCAGTTAAATACTTACAAAAACTTTTTAATCGGGTCCGTTGGCAGCGGCTGGTATCCCGGCAGGAAGTCACCCTTGTATTTGGTTCTGTCAACCAAAGTGTGAGTGTTGTCACCGTACTGGAAAACAAGAATGTGTTGGTCATCATCAAGGACCCTTATCATATTGCTCTGCTCGTGCCTAATCAAATCAAATCAAATCTTTTATTTGTCATAAACATAGGTGTTGATTACAGGTCTTGAGTGTGAATTGTATCTCTATGTTTTACCCACAGGGCATACAAATATTTTAGGTCTAAAACAAGTTACATGAGTAACTGTCAATTAAAGAAAGGGACTGGACAACAATTTGCTTCTCGTTTTCACAATAAAGCCGTCCATATTGTGTGAGATAGAGGCTAATAGTAATAATAACAGCCATAATAATAACAATTTAATATACATAACATAAGTCTATATACGTCCCACTGTAGGGCACAAGCCTTCTCTCAGGGAGAATTAATCACCACGCGTTCCCACCGCGGATTGGCGATGTCAAGCGCTGAGGTATGCGCATAGCTCAGTCACGCAGGTTTCCTCACGATGTTTTCCTTCACAGTTAGCGAGTGGGATTGCCACTATATAACTTCACAGATGTACGTAACTTAGAAAATAAAGTCATAGGTACATGCCCGCACTGGGAATCGAACCTGGCTCTCTCGCTTCCGAGTCCAATGTTCTACCGACTAGCCTACCACCGCTGTCCTATCAAATAATCTATCAATTAGTATAATAAAGTGTACAAACAATAAATAATATTCTATCTATCTTCTAATATCAATCAATCAATTATCCCATCTTACCGTCTTCAGCACCGCCATTCTGACCACGCCGTTTGTGTCAGTCTCTTCCCAAATGTCCCTCACTACCTTCGCCCCTTGTTTCTTAGCGTAATCCACGATGTAGTCCAGGTTTTCGACCGTGAAGGCCACATCCTTCACGAAGTCTCCGTGGTATGCCACCTCTTTGGCAAACGAGCTCTCTTCGGGCTCGTATTGGGCTTGGAACACGAATATTATCTGGAAGGTTGGAAGTTTTAGATATTACTAGCTGACCCGGCAAATTATGTTTTGCCATACCTATTAATTAGCCTACGACCTATTCTCAGACCTACCAAATATACACAAAAAAATTAGTGAAAATCGGCGAAGCCGTTCCGGAGGAATTCGATAACAAACACTGTGACCCGAAATTTTCATATATTAGATTTGGCAGGTTTGAAGGTTTTGGAAAGTTCTCATTTCTGTTTCTCCATCTTTTTCTTTATCTCTCTTTCTTTCTTAGTGTCTCCTTTATACTGATTTAGGGCTTGGATATTACTCTGGAGGATTTGAATGGTATCTAATCATTTAGATCAGCAAAATAAATCACATCAGGAGCAAAAATCAGCAGTCATTCTATCAGCCAACGATAATTTTTGTCAGTAGAAGAAATAAATGAGCAGCAACAGTGGTCAGCTGAATATTTATACGATCAGGAAAATAAATAATTGATTAGAGATATAATATTAGAAAGTGCCGGTCTCATTTATAAAAAGCCAAATCAAACTAATAAACATAACAAAAAATCTTATGTACCCACTTTCTGCTCACTATTAAGAATTATACGCGAATTGCCGCGGCGCGTTACCTTATATAATAACTACTAATATACATAATTATTATTTCTCAAGTAAGTGAATCAATGTGTTCTTGTTGAGAAATAAATTAGTTAAATCACAAATCACAATCTATTAAACACTCTCAAGACGTAGTTAAAACCGGTTTATTCCTCCTTTCATAAACCGGCTTTAACTCCGTCATAGAAGTGTTTTAGTGGAATCAACTTTTGATAAATAAGAACGTTAGTATTTATATAGTTATGCCACTTCTCTCCATTTCTCTTTAAATACAATTAATTATATTTCCAAATTGTATACACGAAAAAAATCCAGCCCATTTACTTTTATATGACTTGCTGCTAAAAATGCTTATACAAAAATCCTTAGCCTCTAAATAGGTTTTTAAAATTTTCCTCAGCACGGGTTAGTGCAACAAAAAAGAATATAATCATGTAGGTACAGCGATATCATTCCGATATTAAAACCTAACTGCAAAGTAGGTTACTCGGGGCTGCAAGTGATGTAAATTGCTTCGGCCAGATGTCGCTGCCTATACGTAATACAGAGAAGTTTGTACAGAGGCTCGAAATTTCGCCGATGCTTGCACTTGCCCATTAGCTCAGATGGGAGAGCGCTGGCACGGTTAGCCATAGGTCGCGCGCTTAAGTCCCGGACACACTGCACAATTTTGTATATTCCGCCGACCACTAATTGCTGCTTTTGTTACTGATAAAACCGTATTATTTGGTGATCGTTTAATTAAATGATACCCGATTCGAATATTCCCAGAAAATATTGAAAACTCGGACTTTCTCTGGGAAGGTTTAACCTTTTTGATGTTATTAAAGAGGTTTAACCAAAACCCAAAATCAGGGGATCCCACTTGTATCTTTGGTAGGATATTCAATTTGAAAAAATAAACATCATACGTGTACTTACCTTGTTCATCCTCACAGCGTAAGAAGCGGTCTGTCTGGAGCCTGTTTCGAGCCCCTTATACGCCAGAGGCTCGAAACCGAATCGAGTCACGTAGTAACTGGCTGCCTGGAGACAATAAAATAACAAATAAGAGCAGTGAGAGTAAAAAAATATTCGGAATGGAGTAAACAATGTTTTTTTACTCAATCCGCACGTTAATTACTCAATGTTTTACTCCATCCGGAGTTAAAAAGTAACTTATCTAGTGTTACTTATTTATCAGTAACATTAGATTCGTCTATCTATATCTGTGGATTCGTTATAACGGATAAAAAAGCGATATTTTCTTAGAAAGGGAAGGGCGTCACAAAAAAACTGAAATAGAGCTAATTAGCCGTCATTTTTGATGACGTACGTATTAAGCCTAGTTAAGAGGAGGGTAATTTTGAAGGGTCTTCCGGACAGCCTGCGACACTCATTATGAGACACTCATTAACAAAATATGTCCCAGTAACTGCAGCGCCGGAGTGGTCCAGTTCACCTATCTTTTAGGAAGAAGTTGCCAGTAGGCCATGGTGCTGTTTAAACCGTAAAGTGCATTTAAAAAAACCGACTGCGAAAGTCAAGGTCAAACAAATGATTAAATTAGTCGATGGAATTTTTAACCTCATCAGGTAGGACCGCTAGTTGATTGGTTTGTGTAAGTAACTTTGGTCCCGACTGTCGCCTGCTGAGGTGACAAAATAAATAGACTCATTTTGTTTTGGGTTTGTTTTAGCCTTTTAGCAGGCCGGTTTTTCTTAGGTAAAAAGTTTTTTTAAAGCACTTGTATTTTTCGTGGCGACGCCAGTGACACTCGCATTGTCCATACCTTTCACGTGACATTTATCAAAATTTTGGCGGATTGGCATCGGCCAAAGTTTATAGATAGGTAGAGAATACATACACACATACATACGCGCGAAAAACAGAACCCTCCTTTGGATTCGAAGTCGGGTAAAAAGGAATAATGAAGAATGTAGCCTATGTACGTCTCTGTAGGGCACAAGCTTCTCAGCGTGATAGAGTACGAACTTGATCACCTCGTGTGCCCACCGCGTCTCGGTAATTTCAAGGCAATGCTTCTTTGCGTTGAGTTATGTGAACACCTTAGGTACTCGGGTACGGGTTTGCTCGCGATGTTTTCCTTCGCGGTATAGAATGGTATTGCTAATACAAATTCATAACTAACTATATTATTAAGTAACATTTTAATTATAACATGATGTGGACGAAAGTCGTCGACATAGCCCAGCGGATTAGTAAGTTAAGTGGCAGTGGGCGGGGCACATAGCACGCAGAATTGATGGCCGATGGGGTCGAAAAGTTCTCCAATGGAGACCACATATCGGCAAGCGCAGCGTAGGACGACCAGCCACAAGATGGACAGAAGACCTCATCCAAGTGGCAGGAAGACGCTGGATGCAAGCCGCTTGCAACCGGTCTTTTTGGAAATCCATGGAGGAGGCCTATGTCCAGCTGTGGACTTCTTGTGGCTGAATGATGATGATGATGAGGACTAGTAGACCTGTTTCAAATTAATGTCGAATTTATTTTCATTGTAATTTTATTGGCATGGTTCCGGACAAGAATATTTTAGGTAGATACCGGACAAGAATATTTTAGACAAGATTTATCTCCGGTTACAGGTAAAAGACTTAGGTACCTTCGGTTTGTCGTCAACAATCTGTTAACACGCTGTTGACGGTTGTTAGTTGATATCTTGGGATTGGCATGCAAAGACCCAACTAGCAACCGCTAACAGATGTCTACGTGCGAGCAACCGGGTAAGTACAGTTGACAGCAAGTCACCCTTTACATTTTTGTTGCAAAGTCACCCGTAAAGTAACTGAGTAGAGTGCACGAGTGTTAGTTGATGTCCTGTCGACTGTACTAACGCCGTAAGCGTATACTTATACACGTTCAGTTAAAAATGCGGGTAGGTATACCTGGTTCTATAAGAAAAGTTAGTGTGACAAGTTAGCGGTTGGTATAATTAAACCATCTAAAGTAGATATGGACAATGCACGCATGTAAAGCTTAATGCGCCATCGGCTGTCAATCAATAGGAAATATTTTCCTAATCGAAATAACAGAAGTCACCGGTTAAAATAAATTATGTACCTAATGAACGTTTATATTTAAACTTCTCACATTGACAATATTTATAGAGTGAATAGTCTTAAAATATTTCTATAAGTGGAGACTTATAACTGGCCTTCTGTATTTCTAAAGTTTCTGTTATTCATTGTTATGTGCTGTTAGTCTTCCTACTATTAAATAAATAAAAATAAAAATAAAAAAAATAATTCGCAGAAGATACTAAAATTATCACTTAAGTAATTTACCTGTTTGGCGTTGGAGACCCAGAAAGTGAGGTGGTCAAAGGCTGTGAACCTTCCACCTTCAGGTTTCTTCCCTTTATCCGTGTACGATGTCTGAAAAACCATAAAGCCTCTGCACTGGTTGCTCATAAAAAAAAACAGACTCACCTAAATGTGCCCGAAAAACATGAAAATAAAAATATAGGATTGACTTACCATTTTTCCTAATTTGCTAATTGATAGCGGATATTATTAACGAATGCACTATGTTTACGTGCAATGTCTACAATTCACAACCAATTAGTTACTTATGTATAATTAAGAAATAGTTTAATTATCTACATAGACTAAATTCATTCAAATATCATACGAGACTGGACGGTGCGATCTAAAACAGTTTTATATATGGGGCAAGTATTTAAATTCAAACATTACCAGTTTAAAACTTGTTTGCATGAAAATGCCTTTATTTTTTAAAGTCGTGTCCACATTGCGACCTCGTCGACTCCATCGGCAAATAACAGTTTATATAAATTTAGTATTCTATACTACCGAAGAAATATACGGAGGTATACATAAATACTTTCTATAACAAAACGAATTTAAAATTTCGACTTGCAATGTATTCAAAACGTCGGAATCTCAAATAAGCGTAGCGCTGGTATACGTCCCTACCATAGGAATGCTGAAATTTTATTCGCGATAATATTTTTTGTTTTATTTGGTCCTTAGGAATCAAATTTTTTTTTTTTATCACAGATTTTTTTATGTAATGTGACGTGATAAATGTATATTCTTTTCAATTTCAATTTCAATTAAAATTATGTGGATTGCGTAGTGCGTTTTGGTGCCCAATTTGGGCGTCAGTTTTATGACACCCTGTAGGAAGGTATAATCTCTCTGCTGTAGAGCTATTTCAACTATGGAGTTTAGATCAAGTGAGTGGGCACGATGTAGAGTTTGGAAGTACGCGAACAAAATACTCCCTCTTTTGAATATCCGACAGTGCACTACCTTCCTCACATTGCTTGCTATGAAGTGGGAAAAACCTTACCTTAAAAGAGCGCAATTATAGAAACAACGTTTTATCGTTTTATTATTATCAGTTCTACGGCTTGCGAATTTTTTTAAAAATTTTTTTACTGTGTTACATTTGTTTTTTTTTTTCAAAATATATGCTTGCTGTATTTCTGCTTTATAGTGGCGCTGTTTGATAGATACATAAATAAATAGAATAGGCATACTTCCATGTAGGACAATGACTTACCAAAATCTGCGGCATTCGTAGAGAACAAATATTATTTACCTCAGATGATTTTTTATTTATTGATTATTTTTATGACACACACATATTTTGTCCATCGGGACTTACAAAATATGAGAGCGCACCGTTGGTTGTCAATAAATCATGTAAAATATGATGTTTCGAAAACAAAAGGAATGTAAATTATAAAAATCTGATATATAAAAATCTCGTTTCACAGTGTTTGTTATGGAACTCCTCCGAAACGGCTTCACAGATTTTTATGATATGTTTTGTGTATATTTGGTAGGTCTGAGAATAGGTCATAGGCTAATTAATATGGCAAAACAGCGTTTGCCAGGTCAGCTAATCTAAATATAAAAGTACACAAACTCTATCTGGGGTGTCTCAGGATCTGCGCATTTTAGTGGTAACCCTGTTTACGATGTAAATAGAAACACCCATACAGGTGTCCCCACCAACTTTTCTTTCACTGTGAACTAGCCCTACACCAGTGACGGGTCCGTGGCGTGATATTTTCAATCCCAGCCGAGCCTCCAAGCCTTCGACAGCTTCAATGAGTACCTGTGTTTATCGAATATGCAAATGGGTGAATTAATAATCGAGAACTGGAATCTGGTTATATCTTAACAGAAACGGGGTAGAGGAATGAGCAATGACCAGAGAATTGTGTTAACAGTGCTATTTTTGTAAAATGGGTCAAAATGTTGTATTTCCTTCAACCATCACAGCCATGATGGAGTGGAGACCGCGGCTCGGTAAACGTAGTGTTGGACGTCCTCAGGCTCGGTAGAGCGACGATCTCCGCAGGGCGGCTGGGAAGAGCTGGATGAGAGTAGCCGAGGACCGTGCTCAGTGGCGTGCAATAGGAGACGCCTATGTCCAGCAGTGGACAAGCGTAGGCTGATGATGATGATGATCACAGCCGTGAGCATGTATTTTGGGGCAGCGGAGAGTATGGAACTCGTTAACCCTTCGATGTTGCTCGATCCAGGGATAACCTGTAAAGATGGGCGATCCTACCTGAAGATACAGAAATCTCGTGTCGATGTGGAGCTGCACAAACAACGTCGCATCTTTATGTCTGCCCTTCAGGGCACAAGAAGAAGAGGAAGCTGTCCGAGCTTCAGCTCCACCGTGTGGCTTGCAGGATCTCTAAGGAGTCTAAGGGGGAGTCGTCGCTCTCGACACGAAAGAAGAAGAACCATCATAGCCAATTCTGCTATTGCATACAAGTAAATTCTCCATCCACACCGCTTCTCAATAAGATTCTATCAATATTGTGTACTGATACGCGGGGTGTCGAACTGAATGAAAAGAAATTACAATTGATTCAAAAAGATCCAGTGAAACTTCAGGCGGTTAAACTACGGAACTAGTGGTGCCATCTCTTCGGGTTTGACCAGGAGTCTACAGGTTTGAATGGTGCATGTTAATACAGTTTTAACTTGACTCGTGTCTTGCTATATCAGCGATGATCTGAGCGCAGTATTTTATATTTAGGTAGTTAATTAAATCATATCGTAGGTAAGTTAATATAAGCATAAGCAGCCTATATACGTCCCACTGAAGGGCACAGGCCTTCTCTCAGGGAGAGAGTATGGGCTTAATCACTACGCGTGCCCACCGCGGATTGGCGATTTCCAGCGCTTAGATATATGAATAGCTCAAGCACCCAGGTTTCCTCACGATGTTTTCTTTCACGGTTAGCGAGTGGTATTGCTACTATAACTTCACAAATGTACATAACTTAGAAAACAAAGTCATAGGTATATGCCCGCACTGGGAATCGAACCTGGGTCTCCGGCTTCCGAGTAAAACGTTCTACCCACTAGGCTACCACCGCCTAAGTTTCATCATCATCATTATTCAGCCACAAGAGGTCCACTGCTGGACATAGGCCTCCTCCATGGATTTCCAAAAAGACCGGTTGGAAGCGGCCTGCATCCAGCGCCTTCCTGCCACTTAGATGAGGTCATCTGTCCATCTATTGTTCCATTATTGTTTATTATCATCAAAAATAAATAAGATTTGAAAAAAAAGCATCATTTGTACCTTCCATCCTTTTTTTTGTTATGACCGTGCGGTAAGGGGTTAAGTAATATTTAAAAAACTAGTTTTCCTAAATTTTCATACGGGCCTCGCCTTTTCTTAAAGGTGACAGCCCTATACGTAACACTACTCGCTCTAGGTCAGTTTTTTTTCATCATTATTCTGTAGTCTGTACGTGATGTTGAACACCGAATGGCTCTCTGGTTCTCGACTCTACCCCATGTTAGTACCAGTCCGAATCCGGTACGAGACGGCCGCGGCGGCGAGGCGACATTAGCATTTTATTTATCTCTTATGTCGTCGTCTGGACACATTTTGATTCAAAACATTGCGTAATAGGGTGCTGGAATGTGGCGTGTTTTGTGGATTTTTCCATTGGACCCTTGGTTTGCTCCTGGATTGGGCTAACACCTCAACGGATTTGAACCGGTTTACGGATTTGAATGGTGCATGTCCGGACTTCCGGGTACATAATGAGCCACAGTAATGAGCCCATATTGTACGTCCCAAGGCCTTCACTCAGAGAGAGAGACAGCCCACTGCGGATTGGCAACTTAACTCACGTCTTTATTCCGAAGGAGTAGCCAGAAGCCTGGGTTTGCCACTGGGTTCGCTTCTTGGGGATGCTTCAATAAATCAGTTTCAAAAGAGATGGATTGCTAATACGAGAATTAAAACCCACGAGTGTCCCTTTTTTTAATTCTTTATTTATTCACTTTTATAAAATTATCTGGGCAGCTAATTTTGAGAGGATGAGACAGATAAAAACATTTATTCAACGGAACAATACTGAAAACAAAACAAAAATAAATCTCCACCAATTCAAATATTAAAGAGATACAAAAAGAAAAAAATAACAAAACACATTAAGATGCATGGATTACTTTAACATTTAAAAACATAAAAAGATAATGATCAAATATTTTTGCATAAAATATTCATGTCCGGCCATATTAAGCACTATCTTTTGCTCGCGACTTTGTCCGCATGGAATGAGAATTTCCGGAATGAAAAATATCCTTTGGCCTTCCCCGGGACTCAAACTATCTCCATACCAAATTTTATCTAAATCCGTTCAGCCGTTATTGCGTGATTGAGTAACAAACATCTTCACAAACTTTCACATATATATAGTAGGATTCCACTAAGCTTGTGCCGTAGCACCGAGATGCCCCAATAAGAATGAAGCTCTTTATTAGAATCTAGTAGGTATAGTAAGTAAATCGGAGATAGTCCTATGTTACTCTACATAATAGCATTTGCTACAATTTCATGCAATTAAATGTTTATTGTAAATTTTAACCACTAGGAAGCTTAAGACATAGGTTGTTATTTTCACTTCCTTTTTATTTGAAATATGTTTTTTACTTATTTATTATTTACTTAGCAAGAGTTACAACAGAGTTAGTCTACTCTTCGTTCTTCTTTCCAGCAGCATCCAGAAGGTCAATCGCTTCAAACACCCATTTGTAGTTCATGGCGCCGAAACCCTGGAAATAAACATCAATCTACAATGCTGACCACTGTAGTTAGTGGGGAACTTGCGTCTAACTTAGATTTGAGTGACATTGCTTTTATACCTACCATAGAAGACATCGGAGGGATCGCCAACCCGCCTGCAAGGCGTGGCGATTATGGCAAAACCCTTCACGGTTATGAAAACCACGGAGGAGGTCTGTGTCCTGCAGTGGGCGTCGAATGGCTGATGATGATGATGATGATGATGATGATAGAAGACATAGAAAATTTGGAAAAAATAAAACCATAAAAATATTTTTTCAGCGTTTTCGGGATCACAAAAATGTGAAAAATGAAGTTACTGTAGTAATAAGAAACTTGTTATTACCCACATTTAAGTTTTTTTATCGAATTCTAAACGTCTTCTTACAAGGGTGTAGACGCATAAAAACATAATTTTATTTAACAACCAAGTTTTTGTACCACGTGAGTATTGAGTTCTCGACAGGTTATATTATGAAAAGTATTAGTCGTAGAGAAAAAAATTACCACGTCTATTTGTCTTTTACCATGGCCTCTTCGATTATATTAAAACATTTTTTGTGCAAGTTCTCAATTTCTTTTGCGAATAGAGGTACAGCCCACCTCGAAACTGTTTTATTACTCAGTCGCGAGAGAATAAAGTGCAATTTTTTTCGCACGATGCCAAACGGTTTGACTGGTTTTTACAAATAATGTTTGACACATTGTCATGAAATTGAGAGTAAGGCGATAAAATAAATAAAATTGTTAAGACGCACGTGTGATATAAAAATAATATTTATTAAATACTAGAATATAATTAGAATTATATAAAATAAGTTGAAAATTCTCACCTGGGCCTTGTTTAAAACTTTTTAGTACCTTGTCGGTGTTTTTTTTTTAAAAAGCCATTTAAGGATAGGCAACTTACCCGATGATTCCTTCTTTGTATAATCTCGATGAACACAGTAGCCCGCGCCTGCACATGCTTCGTGAAAGCCTGCAGCATGTAGCCCCTGTCATCGAAGTCTATCAGGATGTGGTTCTCCTGTAGGGCGTCTATGCTCTCCGCCACTTTGACAGGACTCTCTTTCAGTTTGTCCCTAATTAGGCCGTAGTAGGGTGACGGAAACACGAGGATTTCTGCGCCGCGCGCTTTCAGGCTTTGTATCTGAGAGTAATAAATAAAATTAAATGAAAATAATTAAAGAATAGCGTCACTCCATTTCCTTCCGTGGATGTCGTAGAAGGCGACTAAGGAAATCAATTACCAGGAGACGGGCAGCAGCGTCCTCTTCAGATTCCAACCGCATACTGCGATCGCCAACCCGCCTGCCAAGCGTGGCGATTATGGCAAAAACCCTCGTGGTTATGAAAACCACGAAGGAGGCCTATGTCCTGCAGTGGCGTCAAATGGCTGATGATGATGAATGAAAATAATTGATCTGCCTAGTTAGTTTATTGAGATATTTATTTATTTGCTAGAGCATGGTAATTATAAAATATGGACTTCCAGATTTTTACCTAGTACGGGGTCTATCCTTTTATAAATTGCGAAATTCCGTAATAATTTTTTTTTTATTTCTTATTTATACTAATTGTGGTGGTACAGGCATGCTCTACACGTCAGGGTGCGCAAATATATTTATTTGATGAAAAACAAAAATCCTACTTATTGGATAAATTAGTAACTAAAAATATGCACATAATCTTTGCACAGTACAATTTTTTTTTCTTATAGCTATAGTTAACTCTACTAATTTAAAAGTTTGTATGTATGTTTAATTTCTTTGTGATCACCCAGAAGGCATTCTTTGGACAAACGTGGCTCTAAATGGGCCAACGGATTGTTTTCCACAATATCAACATTTACCATAATAGAGAGCTTTGAATTTGCATTCAAAGTTTCGAACCAAAGGTAGGAAATCACGAATAATTACAATAATCTTATATATAAAAATGAATTGCTGTTCGTTAGTCTCACTAAAACTCGAGAACGGCTGGGCCGATTTGGCTAATTGTTGTTTTTATATATTTGTGGAAGTCCAGGGAAGGTTTAAACGGTGAGAAGAAAAAAAACGGTTGACGACGGTGATACGAAGTTCACGGTCATGTATAATAATCCTTACTATGGATGGATGTCTGTTACTCTTTCACGCAAAAACGGCTGAACGGATCCGGATGAAATTTTGCACAGAGATTATAGTCTGGATTAGCACATAGGCTATTTTTATCCCGGAAAAATACACATCAAAATTACCACACGACCGAAGTTGCGGGCAACAGCTAGTTTATCATAATGAAAACAACATTCCCTCAGAATATAACGATTTCAAAATCACGCTCTAGTGTAGTAGTTCATACTATGGTATAAGATTATTTAGGTATGTAAATATTGTGTATTCATTTAGTATATATTTAATTGTCTAAATGTATATTTATATAATTTTTATTATTATTATCACTACATGTTATATTATATTTATTTACTGTGAGTGAATTAATCGTCTGGAGGAGATCGCTTTTAGCAATAAGACCGCCAATTGTATACTATTAAAAACTAGATATTAAGTACCTTACATCTCTGTAAATTACTGGTGTGCAATAAAGTGTTTAATTAAGTTTGGGGTTCAGAGTTGCTTTATTATATTGTCAAGTTTTGTTCAGCTCAGTAAACATTTTTCATTTAATTTCATCTATCTAGTGAAGTGACCCCTCAACTTACAGTAGCGACGATGTCGTCAGTGTATAGCGCGATGTGCTCCACCCCGGAGGTGCCGAGAGCCTTGACGAACTCCGTGGCCTTGCTCGTGGGGCGAAGGCCCTTGGCTGCCTCGTTCATTGATAGCTAGAGGAACATGGCCATTTTGGTTATGTTCAGGGACATTTTGTTAACGTTCGGGACTATGACAGGTCGATGCACATAGCGAAGTCAATTAACAAGAAAGAAACTCGAATCAGCCGAAATAAATATGTAAAAAAAAGTATTAAGACAACATGCATACATAAACTCACGCCTGTATCACAGAGGGGTAGGCAGAGATCCTGACAGATCACTTTCGCTTCCTCAACGTTCATTAGTCGTTCGTTGCATGCACGCACGCCGGTTTCGGGTACTTTCTTTCTTGCCCTTTGCTAATACATCCCCTATTTGGCCGAAGTATGTCCGCCTGGGGCATCTCTTACCGGCTCTTCCACCCACATGCGCTCGATATATATTTGTTTCACCAATCTTTCTTTCATGCTTTCCACATTATTAAGAAGCCCGTGAAAAAAGTAAATAACCCAAATTTTCAAATAGTATTTGAGTTTTGTAGCGTTATTAATGTTGTGAATTACATAGCAATGTTTCATTGATGTGAACCTAAAACTTTCGTAAGCCGTTACTTACACTTTTTTAAACATTCTTAACCTACAAGTTTTTTATGTCATGTGCTCTGATGTTCAGTAAAGAATATTCTTATCGTAACTTATTAATTTAACAAAGCAAGTGTTAATTGATAATGTCAACTTATTAGTTTTTTTTTTATAGGTAGCCTATAATTCGTCCCACTGCAGGGCACAGGCCTTCTCTCAGAGAGTTATAGACCACCTATACGTTCCATTGATCGAGGGCAGTTGAGGGGTTAATCAACACGCGTGCCCACCGCGGATTGGCAATTTCGAGCGCTAAGCTAAGGTACACACACAGGTTTCTTCACGATGTTTAATTTTCCTTCACAGTTAGCGAGTGGCATTCTTACTATCAAATTAGCTTAGCCCGCTCCGACACCACCACTGTTATCATATCAGTAGATAAATAAAGTTCGACGCATTTTAGATAATCATTTGGGCCGATCCCGGCGGCACTGCAATGCCGGGCCGACCCGTGACGGGAGTGGAGCGAGCCCCGAACATCCCGTCGGTTTACAAAAATCAGTTTAATATACTGGTCCCTCAGTGAGGGAACTTTCAGATATTAAGCTGAAAAGAACAGATACTACACTTTGATCTTAGCCAAAAGGCCGAGAAGCGATAACACGATATTGTTGCTCAGAGTTTATATATGGGCGCAAAAAACATCTTGCTTGCGCGATGTAGAGAATTCGTTTAGCGCCATCTAGTGATTTTAAGAGAAAACTTATCGCAGCTGACTGCATCATTATTTATTACCACTCTTTTGTATACACCAAAGAGTACTAACAAAATTATTAGTAAGCATAAATTAATTTAACTTCATTAAACAGTATATATGTTTTGTAGTTTTTTCGCTTACCAGAACGGTTTCCTCTTTGTTGATAACGGAAGCCGAGTTGATACAGGAATATGGAACCAAATCATGATTGTAATCGACGCACCAAAACCTGAAAATTCCAAATTTATAAGAATAAAATACTACATTATACATAGTGTGTCAGGAAAAGTCGTAGAATATTTCGGTACCTGTGCATGCTGAGGTTTTTCTCATACCACGAGACGGAATCTTCCAGAGTTCCATCGGCCAAATTCCCTTCCACATGATCAATGTATTCCAATTTTGTATCCGGCCTTTAAAAATAAAACCTTTTTTTACGCAAAATCTTACAAGCTGACAGCTACAGCCACACAGTAGTTTTAAGAATAAAATAATTGTTTTATAATAAACAGCTTAAATGGCATCTTTTTGAAAAGGCCGCGGCCAAAGAGTATGTAATCACTAGCCGCGGCTGGCCATATATAAAATCTAAAAATAGTTCCTGTAAGTCAGTCTGCAAAAAAGCAGACCAAACCAGGGGCACTACCACGTAAGTCCTCCACTCTATGGAGTTGTCCGATTTATTCTACTCCGAACTGTCAAATACATACATATTTTGGAGTTGTCAAAACGGTTAACCCGATAGAGTGGATACGTGATTTCTATCACGCTGACCGAAAATAAATTAGACTCTACACCAATGAGGTTAATATTAATTTTCCTGTAAGTCAGTCTGCAAAAAAGCAGACCAAACCAGGGGCACTACCACGTAAGTCCTCCACTCTATGGAGTTGTCCGATTTATTCTACTCCGAACTGTCAAATACATACATATTTTGGAGTTGTCAAAACGGTTAACCCGATAGAGTGGATACGTGATTTCTATCACGCTGACCGTAAATAAATTAGACTCTACACCAATGAGGTTAATATTAATTTTATTAGTGTCTCTACCAGAGAACAAAAAGGTTACTACTTACAACAGTTTATTTAGAACATCTTCTTCAATCTTTTTGTACCCCGGTAGAAACAAACCACTATACTGGCTTCTGTCTATCAATGTGTGAGTATTATCGCCATACTGAAACAGAAATAAAAATATAATTTTTAATCAAATTTAGGCAGGTCTTTACTTGTAACTAGGTAATATAGTACGAGACAAATTGCACACAAAAAATGTAACTGAAAATAAATGTATTCTTTATCACATGTACTCAAAAAGAGCTAGTTTAGTCTTAGTAAACAGGGACCAAAATAGCTCCCTAGGGATGAAAAGTGATTTGAATTTGTAATGTGGATATTTCTAGTAAAAGTTCCAATCACCAAAGAGACCAATCACGAACATTCTATAAACAAATAACTGGCTGTATGATAAAGAAACCGCGCGCGAGCCAAATTAAAAGTTTTTGAAAAAATAAAAGACGCGCGAAATGGATTCCTTCGCCTTTGTTCGCAATTGTTTACATACTCAAATTCGGATTTTACTGATTTGTTATAAAAAATGAGTGTCTTTAAGTAGTGAGAACGTAAGTATTCTGTTAACTCCAGAGAACTTTGTATCGGCCGCTAAAAATGTGTTAAAAACGTTCTATTATATTTTTATTCATAAGTTGCACTTACTTATTTTTTCATAGAGGGTGATAAAAAGTGGAGTGTCTACATCGGGTGTAAGTGGTGTCCCTCGGGAGTAAAGAAACACTCTCGCTTTAAAAATAGTTGTTTGCTCCCTGCCCTGTAGGAAACCCGCAACAATCTACTATTTTCTCCCGGGTCTTATGTGTCTCAGTTCCATAACATTAATATTATTATTATATTATGTTGACAGTTTCGGAAGTTACAAGGAAGTTATTCACGAGTTGCTTCACATACACAAGATTCGAGGTTTGAATCTCAGCATAGGACTTAGAATTTCCTATTTACGAGTACGTACACAGCGTAGCCGTGCCTGCCACGGACAGACAGCAATAAGTAAAATAATTAAACGTGCGTGCATGCAACGACTAATAAATGTTGATGGAGAAAACGAGGCATGTCAGCATGGTGGCAAGTAATAAACCTTGGTCACTGCCTACCCCTCCGGAACACAGGCTATTTTATGTTACATGTATTGTTAACAATTTAAAGAGGTTTCGGAAACTGTCAACCTTCTCCACGGAATAAAAACCGACGGAAAAACTCACCGTCCTCAACACAGCGTATCTTACGGAACCCTGTTCAGCATCCTTCTCTTCTGTGACCCCTTGGACAATCTCGGCTCCCCCTTCCTTGGCTTTGGCCACGAGTTGGTCTAAATCTTGGACCTGAAAGGCCACGTCCTTGACGAAGTCCCCGTGGGCTACCAAGTCCTTAGTCAGGCTGGAGGTAGGTGTAGTTGGTGATTGGAAGATAATTATTATCTGTAAGATTGGACTCAGGAAATGATGGAGTATTTACTTTTCGCTGAGAGCACGACTTATATTATTGTATTAATCAAATTCTCAAGATGCATAGAATAATCCAAGCTAGACAAAGCTTCCTACAAATTCACACCCAAAATCATCATCATCCTCATCATCCTGTTCACAAACCTGACAGCGCTAGGTAAATCACTCGGTGATTAGTTCATTCTGTGCGTTACCGATGACGTTGATTGGACTATATTACAGTGACAGGTGTAATAAAAAATAAATAAATAAATAATTAATTTCCGCTTGCAGACACTAAAACGGATCTGACAAAAACAACACACACACACACAGCAGAAAATACTATGCGCTGCAGTTTCACATTAGGTACCATTTTTAACTAATTTGTAAGATGCAAAACGACTGTTTTTCGTGTTATGTAGGTTTCCTAATTGAGAATTTCACTAAGTCTGTCTCTTTAAATTTGTCAACAAGAAATGGACAGACAGACAGAATTTACCTAGAAAAATGCTTAATTCAGAAACCGGTTCATAAGTGTCTTCTTACCGAGTCTTATTCTTTTGAGCAAAACTTACAGCATTAACGCCCGAAACTACAAAAATAGCAACATACGACGTTTGGCATAATAGCAAGGTCAATAGGTATTTTCGCAACCTAATCATACCTTGTTAAGTTTAACAGCATAGGACACGACTGGCTTGTCCTCAGAAGCCTCCTTTTCAGCCAAG
This sequence comes from Yponomeuta cagnagella, assembly GCA_947310995.1. Taxonomy (NCBI): domain Eukaryota; kingdom Metazoa; phylum Arthropoda; class Insecta; order Lepidoptera; family Yponomeutidae; genus Yponomeuta; species Yponomeuta cagnagella. The sequence continues at coordinate 4,982,976 of OX371279.1, forward strand.
GGCTGGAAGCCTAGCCTGGTAACGAAGAAACTTGATGTCTGAAATTAATAATTTTCTGATTTGGACTGGGTACCTATTTGGATGTAGGGTACACACTCTCAGGCACAATTTTCAGGATAAATCCGGTTTGTTACAGTTCGTATCGTTAACGTTAAGCAGTCTTATTACGACTCCTTAAACTGCATTTGACGAGCGCCTTAAATAGTTTGAACGATTTGAAATGTTTCAAGAAATTTATTTATAATTTTACGATTTTTTTACACAAAGATTAATTGACGTGTTTCAAGAATTACTTACAGCTTTAGCATTCCCAACGTAGAACACTAAATGGTCGAAATTGATCACCTTCCCTCCCTCTTGTTTGGAAGAGTCCTTCTTATTTTGCTTGCCTTTTGTCATTTTAAACAGCTTCCACAGAGAAACTATGTCACTTGGCGTTTTGTCGTCTGATTGATTGTGTCACAATTATGGCACGGATTTTATAGCTGTTAGCCTGGAACGCAAACGGCCCCGTTTCATAAAGCTACAATCATATACCATTTCATGAATGCAAAAGTTTTGAGGGATGGACGTTTGGCACTCAATAACGCCTGTCTGGGTATAATAGTACGACGGCGCTAGTCACGCGTTTTAAATGTCAAAAGTCGTCCTGAACATTATCTGTCAAATTTTGACATTTTAGCGCCAGAAAACGCGTGACTCGTGCCATCGTACAGCCCATGCAGAACGGCTGAACGGATATTTATTCTAACAGTCAGTACCAATGACTTGAGGCCCTTTGTTTTCTAAGTTACGCAGGTACATTGCACGCAAACGAAGACGCGGGAAGAAGCTAGTTACTAATAAACTTGGCATTGACAATAATTGTAAGTTTATTATTACTAATTGCAGCTTTATGTAACAGGGCCCTGGATATAAAACAAAGGTACAGTTGACAGGGTCTTTACATATGTTTGTTGCAAAGTCACCCGTAACGTAACTGAGTAGAGATAGTCTATTATAACTAGAATGCCATAAAAATCAGTTATGCTCAGTGGTAGGTGCACCATGAAATCTAAATGCCGTTTCTCACTACACCACAGCCTCGAATTTGGAGTACTAATCTCCGTTTAGTGACAATCCGGATTTAGCTCGAGTGGTGAAATTGGCCCCCAATAGTACGTGACACTTGTCTAATTGTAGACAAAGAGTAGTATTTAGTTCCTGAGGCTATGGCCCAGCGATGACAGCAGCTAGGTACCCCAAAGTATGTCCTATCACAGGTGATATAAAAGCGACTATCGAAGAAAAAGGGCTGACTTTACTGAAAGGTACATAGTTACTACTGTGGTGGCTAATAGAACTGGAAAACCTTGAAGGCATAGGGTTTCTTACTGTGAATATTACCTACCTAGTGCCAATTTAAGTGGCATTTATTTATATAGTTAATTTCTAAATTCCGTCGTTGGTCCGGCCACTGAGGCGCTCGAGAGTCGCACTTGCTAGTTGCGAGGACTTAACTTATTTTTTATTCAGTCTTTAAGACACACCTCTGAGGCAACTAAGTAGTCTGTGGTAAGGGGTGGATAAAGGGAAAGACGTAACCACAGATTATTTAACCTACCTCTGAGGAGTACTTTAGAGGAACCGTGTTTTTAGGGTTCCGTAGTCAATATTAACAATTTATTACGCCGACAAATCTGTAGATAAAATCTCGAAAAAAAAACTTCTACGGTACCTCACCTACACCTGAATTAGGGATAACTTTATAATTTTTGCCAAGGGTAGTAAACTAACAGTTAATGCTTTCAAAAAGACGCCTGTCACCTCAGTCTACCGAGAACAGGGCACTTGCAAAAGTACCGAAACATCGGAAAATTGTAAAATGGAAAAATAAACGATTCCGTTTTGTTATGTCTAATGCTCGTGTTAACCTCAGAAAATTCTATTATTACTATTAAATTTGTTAACTATGAAAAATGTCGCGTCGGTCCACTTTTTTAACTGGTTAAGAGCCCTTTTATCACTAATATTGTTCACTGAAGGGACCTCGATCTACTTTTGTATATACATCATCATCATAAGCAGCCTAATATATGTCCCAGTGTAGGGCACATGCCTTCCCTCAGAGAGAGAGTATGGGCTTAATCACCACGCGTACCCACCGTCGATTGGCGATATTGTATACATACTTTTTTATTTTTTCTGTATGACTGTTCTGGGCGATTTAGAACAAGAAAATTTCAGACGATGATATTTGCAGATCGATGATTGTACACGTTTTCGGAAATGTTACTTTACTTGCCTTGGATTAATTGGATAATGATTATGAATAAACTTACCTAATATCTCACAGAAAAAAATCTCTGCTTCACACACAAAAGTTAATCAATGTTTGTGACCAAATTCTGAATACCTTCAATTTATAACATCATGGTAGTGTTATCTTACAATGATCTTGATTTTGTCATTCAAAAAGTTATAGTCTAGGAGCCATGATTTGTTTTCTGATCATGAGACTAGCTGTTAATATTGACTTTTAATAGTTTCAACTCGTATTAATTTAAATAAGTTACCATCTTGGAAAATGTCCTTGGTATGACTCCTGGTCTATTAGATAATATCTTATGATAATATTTTTAAAATATAATATTTTTGTGTCTTTATTAGGATGCATTTAAAATGATGAGCGTCAGATAAGTTTAGAAACAACAATATTAATTATGTAATTAATATTTTGTAGAGCCAAGTTAATGAGACATTTAACTTATGAATAAGCTTTATCATTTGAGATGATCTCTATGATAGTTTGTTATTAACTTGTTTTCCATCATTCAAGGTATCTTCTTTAAGGTACCTCAAAGCCTAGTTGAGGTTAATCATTATATCAAACCAAAACAACAAAATGCAGTAATAAAATAATTTCATTTATTTGTCATTTACCTATTTCTCATTAATTTACAAATTGTTCATTTATTTACATACAAAACATCGCCGGGATACAATTCATTACTGTGGTCAGAATACAGGGCGCAAGTAACTATATGTGATATTTTGACAGATCACATAATTAGACCGTTAACAATGCTGTTTTGAGATAACTCATGTTTCAGACTGCAAGTTTTCAGATAATTTTAAACCAAATTTGTCACATGTACAATGTTAAAGAAAGCCACCGTTTAAAGCATAACACATCGAAATACAGTCTACTTTGCAATGGCACAGGTATCAGAGGTTATTACAGACATTGTGTCAGAGACTACGCGTACTTCTAACATAATATAATCACATCTCCGATCAAATATGTACTTTGCAACTCGAATATCACAAGAGATTAATACAATTGGTGTAACTCCAAATCATACATTTTCAAGTTGTAACAAAATTTTATTGGAGGTGCGATTATTACAATAAAAAAATATAGTGTCAGTGTTTTATATTCTCGCCATAAACAATTTTTTTTTCAGTTAATTACGATTAAAATACTTACAAGTTCAACATAGAACTGACACTACGAAATTGACGGAACAAAACTGAACTGTTGTTACATTTTGACTTAACTCGTTTTCACGTATTGAAAACATGTAGGTATCTAGTCTATGTTACATAAGGCACCTGCTTGGAAGCAATCGTCATTTTACATCCTGTAACCTATTTGTTTATTCCTAGTCTGACATCGAAATATTTCTTACAAAGCTATTCTGATGGTTGATGGTGAATCTTGTACAAAGAGCAGTATTATTCCTGGGTGTCTGAGAGAATGCCGATGACAGCTTTAAAAAAATCACAGAACGTAATTTCCCGAAACTTTTAATCACATTTTTCATTTAATTCACTTGTATACTCGACAAAACAACACATATCCAGTTTTTTGCATTTAACTCGTACTTTTATTGCTGAATTTTGTTATTAAAATGAAACGTCATCGGCATTCTCAGGGTGACTGAACTATAGTATATTTTTGGGACCCTCTGAGAGCTGAGCCTGTGTCAAAAAGCTACAATTAATAATACTCGTACAATTTTCAGTAATTTTCGCCCGTCCTAGACCGCGTTTCATCAAACTACAATTCGTAGTTATGACAATTCTATGTACATTGCGCAGCCGAGTCTTCCTGCTTATTAATCTGTGGATTTGTCGACTTTGCAATGTACATAGTACTGTCATAGTAAACCAGGATTGTAGTTCTATTAAACAGGGCCTTGGTCTCGAGATTGGTCGGTTGGACGGACGTCTAATTGTCGCTTTATAAAACAGGGCCCTGAAAATGGTGCGGGCGGGAGAGGATTGTTTCGGGCATGCGATTGGGTGATAAGTCAATCCCTGCACCCCGCGCCACTCCCCCCTCGCGCAGATATTCGCTCAAGATGCTTGCCGGTTTCTGTACTAATAACTATTTTGACAATCTTCTAATGATGCACTGCCAAAATAGTGGCAACGGAATAGACGAATACAAATTTACGGAATAACCTCCTTCTTTTTTTAAGTCGGTTAAAAAAATACTCGTCGAATTGAAAAGGCTGACATTTTTTAGTTCATTTAAGCTGATGCAATGGCTGTGTTTAAACTTAGTAAAAGCGCCCACAAGTAAAATATAGCCAAATTGATTGAATAAAGTCCTTTAGAGTTAAATAATAATTTATTTACAATTTTATACATAAAAAGACACATTTTATAACCTTTGCAAGTAAATAATTTGGAAGTATACAAGGAGTTACCTTAAAAGTCGTACAAAACATTCAAAGTGTATTTTTGTGTAGTATACACAAAAATAACAGATAACACGCGGACTAGGAACACCTTCCAAAGGATTCTCGCTTAAAATCGTACATTTATTTACCAAAATGTGTACTTTTAGGGTAACAATATGTTGCTACATCGATGATAAGCCTCGGAGCCATTCTTTCATGAGGAAGCGAGATGCAAGCACTAAATATGTATCTCGCCATCTTTCTTTCAAGAAAGCAAGCTCATTGGTTGGGCCAAACTAAATCTTTACTAACTGCCGTTTTCAATAAACGAATTGGCCACAGTTTTAATGTAATTTTTCAAGTAATAGTCTGTCGTCAGATCGTCATTGAAAGTGTGGCCACTTCTTTTTCTATTTACAAGTCAACAAAATTTTACATTAATATTATCATATACGGAAGAGAGAAGGGAAATGCTAGCGCCCAGTAAGAAGTAATAACTGTTTTCTTGCGAAAGATATAAGGTCGGTTTTCCAACAAGATCGCGAACCAATAGCGGGCTACACTAGACACACTGTATCGAGCGATCCTCCCTTTCCCTCATGTCTTAAGATTCATACAAGTGAAAGAGAAAGGATTTCCACTGATAATTATAAATAGCCTGCTACTGCGTCCGTAACCCGCCTGAAGTTCTATCCAATGTGTAAACAAAATAATCAGTTGGGTCGTCTTTTAAGCAATTTAGTTGTGTTAAATCGTTGTTTTTTTTTTTAAGTACAGTATACAACGTCTTATTAGGTTACCTGAAAACAAAACCTAAAAACAGTTTTATCAGTGTTGATAAATAAATCACTTGCAAAAAAAAACCACGACCGGACCACGTCGGGTTTCAAGATGTATGAGAATAATGTAAGATTAATGTATGAAAAATTAAACTGAGAATTTTAAACTTTTGCTTAAAAGCGTTTGGAAGTGGTTTAATATTCATACTGAAGAAACGCTTTGCAGGTTACGCGTTATTTCAAAACAATTTGTAAAAATAAAAAAACTATCCAATAACACGATTTGACTTATTTTACTTACACGTTGAATCAATTGTAAATTATAATGAAAAGGAATTGCAAAACCAAGCTAGTGCTATCTTAGGGAAAATAATTTTACAAAGTACTCAGTCAAGAATAAAGGTATCGTTTACAAATATAAAAGAGAGAATAACATACAAGGAACACAAAACGCACTTACAAAACTAAGCTGTAAAAGTGTTTTTCCTCTATTAACTTAGCATAAGATAATAATTAAATATACATAAAGTGGTAAATTTGGTAAAAATGTGACGCACTCCCCGCGCGCTGCCTGTTAGAAACATTCGCCATTTTTTATTTCGACCTGTAGTTCGTAACACACACACAAACTAGCAATATTTTCTTTCAGTAAAAATTTGAGATCAACTTACAAGAAAAAATATAGTAGCATCACTGAACGGTATAAGTCTCAGCAATACATAAAGGGGTTTGAAGATTTTGGCATACCGGTCAGCCTCCATTTTGTTTATTTTTCAAAATGGCGGCACACAATAATAGCTATGTAATCGACTGGGGACACTTTTACAAACATAAAAATACTAAGGTCAATATGTTGGAAAACGTCACGTTGCAGATTTAATAATAATTTCAGAAAAAGAAAATCTTAGTCAACTTTATTTATTTACAATAAAACCAATAATTACTTTCAGAGTCATTGTTTATTGGTCAATATTACATGTATTTATGAAAATAAAATCAAACATATAAATATACATAGGTACATATGTATATATATATATATATATATATATATATATATATATATTAGGCGAATGAACGTTTAGCGAAGCGTACTTTATTCTACTTATAGAACATGTGGTTTAAAGGAACACAGTATTTTCCTAACACCCTGTATATATTATATGCAATATATTTATTTATTTGATCTTATTATCATTAATGTATGTTATATTGACCAATAAACAATGATTCTGAAAGTAATTATTGGTTTTATTGTAAATATATCAAGTTGAAAAAGATTTTCTTTTTCTGCAAATAACGCTGCTACGTGACGTTTTCGGACATAGTGACCTTAGTATTTTTTTGTTTGGATGTTTTTTCTGTTTGTCCCCAGTCGACGTACAAAAAAAACAAAATGGCAGCTGGCCAGTATGCCAGTCTTCCAACAAAAATCTTCAAACCCCTTTAATCGGAAAGTCTTCAAACAGTTATTTTCCCAAACCACAGCGACCATCATTCAGTGACGCAACTATAGTTCGTTTACAGATTTAATTTTCCAAATTCAAAACTACACCCACGCTTTCAAACAGACCGAAAAGCAATACAAAAAACTACAGAGCCGTAAATACAGTACTACCAACTTAAAAACAAATAAGGCGACTCACTCACTGACCAAAGAGGTCAGTGATACGTGAGTTGGCCGCAAAAAGGGGCTTCATTTCAAATTAAAAAACTTACAAAAAATACAACCTCACTGGCAAGGAAACAGACCTTTCGTTCACATTCTTCCATCTGTAATTTGTAAGTAACGGAAAGAGAAAATGGGAACTAAAGTCAGTACAGACACATTTCTAAATTTAACACCATTTGCCACCTTGGCGAAGACTGGCGTACGTTCCTCTGTACATTTTTTTAGGATCTAGGTAGACAAAGAAAGACATTATTGTAACAAGATAAGAAATCACAAGAAAGGAAACCAACTTGGCTTGAAGTCGAAATTTGCTGAAAAATCTCTGCCCAGCAGTGGGTTCTATTCATACCTATACAAAAAAAGAAGCTGTATTCTTATGACCACACGATACAACTCAAAACTTATTTTTCAAACCGGGGCCGAGTATGCGCAATTTAACGTCACTGCCCCGTATTTATTATTCAGAAAAAGCCCGAAGAAGTTTTCACTTGAAAAAAGTTGGTAGTAAATTAAAAAAAAAACGAACCACAGATAACGCGCGGCAATCGCCCACTTAAAAAAAGAGATTTCTTACACACCTCCCTTCACTGGCGTGTCTAGTCTATCGTTGTATATCACAGAGTTGCTGGCAGGGTAGGTCGACTAGTTGGGCCCTCTCCACGGCGACTAGGCACCCTCCGGGGGCCACCAGGAGTGGGGCGGAGGGGCCCCCCACCCAGACCTTCTTCACGTCTTCGGAGTTGTGCGGCGCCAGCGGTGACATGTAGCCGCCCCTGGAATTGAGAGAGACGTTATTTAGATGTGTTAAGGGTTCCGGACCCGAAGAGCGCCAACAGGAACCCTTTTACTATGCCTACGCTACGCTGTTTATCTGGCCGACTGTTTTCTCTACACACCCTGCCTGCAACAAGGCGTTGGCCTTTGGCAACCGCACAGCAAAAGGAACAGTATGGGTCATGGACGATCTTGCATCCTTTGCATACCTGAGCTTCATAGCACCCTGCAACAGGGCGTCAGCAATACAACAATACGAGTCATGTATGGTTTTGCATGCTTTACACACCTTAACTTACTATCAGCCTGCAACAGAGTGTCGGCCCTTAGCAACTGCTTAGCAACGACCACCAAGAAGAACAGTAAGCGTCATGTACACACCTGAGCTTCCTATCAGCCTGCAACAGGGCGTCGGCTCTTAGCAACCGCACAGCAACGGCGACCAGGAGGAACAGTATGAGCGCCCCGCACACCGGCACGGCAATCGTGGCCGCCTTGAACCACACCTCGCTGTTGTAGTGCCCGCTGGACGGGATCACGTTGTTCTCTGGAAAGAGGTTAGGACAGAGGTTAATGTAAAATTATGTGTAATAGAGGAGGCACCAAGTTTTATGACGTAAAAATTGCGAGCAATTAGCTGTAGGCCATTTACTCGTTGTCTAATTCGAGCCCTTGCACAACTTCTGTCATGATAATCAAACGTGTTACCGCTAGACCAACGAGATCCCAAAAAGCCGTTGGCAATGGTCGAGATTGGCAGGGACCGAGAGGGTTGACGCGACAGGGAAAATGCCTATGCCCGGCAATGGGCTGTATGCATATGCTGGATAGATATGTAGGGGCTCTGCGAGATATCATTGCGAGAAAACTACTAACAAAAATATCACCCTTACGCCCAAAAAGCTTAACTTGAGCTTAACACAGGCACCAACAGTTTCGGAACGTGGAAGTGGACAATAAAATGCAGCTCGTGTCAATTGGAAAGAATGCAATCGCCTCCGCGTGTCACACTGTACGAGCGCATTCGATCTAATAATAAAGGCATTAAACGAAACAGCAACGTTTAATCATTTCGCAGTAGAGACGCGTGCAGGGGGCCCACTCGGAATTCGGATCAAGGCCACGTCATAAACACTCAAAAAAGTGCCTTCTTAATATTGAATCAGTATCAATGTGTCAAAAGGTGTCAGAGGCCTTTTCACTTTCCAGCTAACTCCCTCGGTACTCTGCCAATCGCGCCATTTTGTTCTTTCCTAGAACAAAGTGACACAACCAAATTCACTGTAGAGCTCGATGCAAAGATTATGCTGAGTCAGCAGATTAAAAAAAAAAACACTTATTTGGCAGTGTGTAATACACACAGAGTGGGCAATCGACAAAAGTTATCAACTGATTCGAATAAAACGCGAATGCGAAGTATTAAAATTCTTATAAAAATCGACTAAAATTGTCCAATTGCGCCAATCACGCAATAGTCTGTTTAAAGGCATGTTTAAAGGCACTTTTTACAATAATGGAAGTCACTTTGAAAATGGTGTCTCTAACATGATTATGTATAGTGTTAACATAATAGTATTTACTTGACACGGCACAAATTAAGTAGCAATGATATCCTGCGTGTGTGACAATCTTGAGTAGAGGCCTTCCCTGCAATTTCCAAGAAAGCCGAACAGCAGAAGTCTGACGACAGGCTATCGTGGTTCTGGCTACCGTCTAGCTCTGATTACCGGTCAGGCCACGTTTTATCTGAAGCAGACGAAGGTTCTTGGGACAGGAAGTCAACCAGGCTTTGTGTCATCGCTAAAACTGAAGTCAGCGAACGAAAATAAACGGGAACTCGCACTTGCAAGTTCGGTACATGCCTAACTAGCGTAAATTGCAGAGATGTGGCGCAATATGTTTTGTATGAGTGACGCATAAAATTCCTTTGGTGCAAACATTTCTTTATTACTTATGAAAGTGCAGATATTGATAATAGGGATTGATATTTCTTTAATGAATGAATATTTTTTTAAAAGGTCGATGTACACTCACTCGACAGCTGTCTACCCTTACATTTTTGTTTCAGAGTCTTCCGTAACGTAACTGGGTAGAGTGCACGCGTGTTAAGGTTATTGTGCTGTACATGAGTATGACTGTATTTATTTTCATACATACATACATAAACTCACGCCTGTATCCCAGAGGGGTAGGCAGAGACCAAAGACTGCCACTTGCCACGATCCTGACAGATCACTTTCGCTTCCTCAACGTTCAAGCACGCACGCCGATTTCTGGTACTTTATTTTCATAACAGCTGAATTTGTCGTGTGCGAAAGAGCGCAAACTAGGTGACGCCGATCTGTCGTCTTATTTACCAATATCAATTTGGTTTTTTTTTTATTTATTAGGACTACCAACAAGATATACACCAATACATTCACGACAGACCATAAAACGAAAAATACGCTAAGTGTACCTCACTTACAGGGAGCCACAATATGCACAGGCTCTTTTACGCCAGAGCAACAGCGTGCGGCATGCTACAAATTGTGGCAACCGGCTCCTTGTTGCATGCTACAATCTACAAGTACATGCTACAATCTTGCGGCAGTCTATTTTACGCCGAGGCAAAATTATGTTCAGATACAAGCTGCGACAGTCTGACACATGACGCAAGGTGTTGCTATGCCGCACGATTCTTGCCACAATGTGCGACATTTTTAATTATTGTAGCATGCGGCCTTGTGGCATGCCGCAACGCCGCACAGTATTTCCCTTGTATTATGTTGCTTCATCATCAGCCATTTTTACGCCCACTGCAGGACATAGGCCTCCCTCATGGTTTTCCCTAACCATAAAGGGTTTTGCCATAATCGCCACGCTTGGCAGGCGGGTTAGCGATCGCAGCATGCGGTTGGAATCTGAGGAAGACGCTGCTGCCCGTTTCCTGGTAATATATTTCCTTAGTCGCCTTCTACGACATCCACGGAATGAAATGGAGTGTTGCTATTCTTAATCTGGCACCACGCAGAAGATGTTATGTTGCTCTTGAGGAACTTTAATGTCTAAATTTAGTTAAAACTGGTTTAACTGTTTTTCTGAATTTTAAATAAGTAACCCTAGGTTCTTATCTAATTTAAGATTATATAATTTTATTCATCTAATTGAAATTTCATTACCTATTTTATTATCTAGTGTCAGCCGCATTGCCCCCGCAAAATAACTTTACCCCGGCAGTAAATGCCCCTAGGTGTACCCCGCATTTAAAGGCACAGATTATTGTGTTGACCACTCCTTTCTTTTTCCAACTCCGTGAAATCTTCTCAGAAACCTATTGCTCCGTATAGCAGTGTTTTCTTCACCGCATTCCTGTGCTCGAGTATTTGAATAACAATAAAGCAGTTGCGAGACAGACAATAGGTCGAAGACAAAGCGAACCTATAGTTATTTGTATGCAAATACCTTCTGTGGATGATCATACACCAACACCTCACGTTTCGGTTGCTATTTACCCATGATGTAACAGGGTACGGTGAAAGTATGTAAATTACTATAGTAGACTTTCCCAATACTTACCCCCGGTTTCTCGTACACTAACAAGCTGTTAATCTACTGTCAGCTGTCAGTGGTTTTATTGTATGCACTTGGGTCAATTGACAGCTGTTAACAGTAGATTAGCAGCGTGTTAGTGTACGAGAAACTGGGGGTTAGCTAGACATATCAGCAACCGTCTAGGACAGTCAAGAACAAACATTTAAAGTGAAGAATAATCATAAATAATTTACATCGACCAGCTCCTATATTGCACGCACCAAATCCTGAGCGACTCCATTTCATTCTAATAACTATCGCAAACGTCAGGATTTGGTGTGCATAGTTAGGCCCCCGGGCGCATTATTTTATATTTAGTTATTTCAATTCAATTAAATTCAAATATTTTTATTCATTATAAAAAAATAATATTTACTTAATGAACGTCAAAGTTGTTAGTTTCACCATTAATGGATTATGTGGAGAAGAAGCTAACAAAGAAACTCCACATTTATTCTTTTCAAAACACGTTTTAACTTAATTAACAGAGTTTTCAACTTAAAATATTAGTCATGAATGTGTTGAACACTAGTCACAATCGTCCTGTAATTAATATTAATCTACTGTTTAATGCCAAACATCTTTGTCTTGTATTTGATTTAACTTATAGGTTAGTGTTAACAAAAAATGCAATTATAAATGGAGGGTTAAGCGCAACTAGTAATTGAATTATGAAAATTTGTTTATTGTAGGTGACTGGTGTTTAATTCTCGAAAAAAAAAACTTTCATGGTTTTGTTGGAACTTTTGTTTTGTTTTCGACTTATCTTAAATCTCTGATGAAGATTTGTAATTTCTTTAGTTTGTAAAAAATATTGTAATATAAAAATATTTCAATATCTCCCCTCGTTCAATGTCAATTTCACGACCGTTCGGTATTGTCGCTAACCACGAGTTCGAAGCTGCGTTCAATGACAGACTGCGTTTAGTTTGAATAGTGAAATCACTAACTGATGATTTCACAATTTCATGAAATGTCAAACAAAAATCCTGGTTCCCTGCGACCGTGTAATCTGCGCCTGGGACTGCGACTGTCTAATCTTCAAACTTACCAGCGCGTGCGCTGCACGGTGCCTTTGCAGATAAGGAATGAGTCAGTCCAATGTCATACTATCTGCTAAGTCCTTTCCGACAAGTTTGAACAAGTTGGGAGAAGATATTGTGAAATAGCTGTTAGCAGCAGTAATAATGGCAATGGCCTTTCCACTAGGCCATCGTTTTCTGCGGCTGATCGGTAGAAAATGCTCAAGACATTAATTTCGCCGCATTGTATTGTACTCAGTTTTTTTATTCAAAACAACACAAAAACTGTAACTTAACGAACGTTACATGTAAAACAAGGTGTGCACTTCAAAATCTAGGTAGGTAATTTTAGAGAAATAATGGACAAAAAAAAATTCCAAACTAATTCTTTTTTAAATGGTCCTTTACAAAACAGTTTACATATTATTCTAAAACCTAAAACTCATGTAGTGAACTGGCTTTAATTCCAGACAACTTTATCATACAAATAATTGAATATTTAAGTTATAGTATCCCTTATGGCACAAGTGTACTTTACACAATAATTATCATCCAGATGATGATTTTTTTAAACCTTTAATATTGTCGTGTAATGAATGTAATGATCCTTTTTGTAATCAAGTATCAGTGGCATCTAAATAATAAGCCTTTTGAACACGAGATAGTCTTTCAGTAATTTTATAGCCAAACGAATTATTTCCCCTCTGAGTAGGTTCGAATCGCGTTTACCTCTGAGATCGATCTTGAGTGCGCCGTTGCCGTTTTGTTTCGTACTCCACCTTGAAATAGCTCGATCAGAGCGATCTCAGAGGTAAGAGCGATTTATTAATATGCCCTAAACGCGTGTTCTTCTTCTTAGCGTGTCGATGGCAGAACAATTTTCATAAGTATTTCATTACACGTGTTGACTGAAGTGAGATTTTCAGAAAATTCCAAATTGACTGTCACAAATAAGTATATTCCTAAGGTTTGAGAGTTTATTGGGTTACGTTACGACTATGCAACTAAAATGTAAAGGCCAATAATAGATATGCTTTCGACTGTACTAGGCTTCGCCGATTAGCATTCAGTTTATTTCCATCGGGCACTTCTAAATCCCTTTCGCAGTGCTCAGAACAATGCAACAACAATACACGGATCTGGGACAAAGCCAGTTAGTAAAGTACCCAACAGTACCTACCATCCAATACTATTTGCATAGGACAGTGAGTCAGCGGCAGACGGCACTCGATGTTTACTCGGCGCCAAACATTACTTGGGGCAAAAGGCGGGCATTTCTACTGCAGAAGTGACACTTAGATGGGAATGACAGCCTTTCAATAGAGATTATTTTCTACTTACGTTTAAGCCAAGTAAATAATTTGTAGTTAAAATCGTAAGAAACGAAACAAGGAATCTGGCTGTTACGCACTGGAACAAAATTATTCACGCAGCATTAAGTAGTAATTTCAATTCCACAATAGAAGAGAGTTATAAAGACGGGATTGGTGGGTTGTACTATAAACTTGCTAACTTGTCGGTTTCGTTCGGCTGACGGAATTAACTTCGAATGGTGTTAAGTTTTCCTGAGGCGTGTCAACGCACGAATGGCATTGTAAACGTTTACTCTCTTGTTTAATAATATATTCTATCAATCTTAATTTTATCTATTGAACAAATTTTATAAAAGATTTATGTCTAGAAGCACTATTTTTACCAACCCTGGTTATGTATCTATTAATTGTATATGTGTATATTCTTAAATATCTATCTAATCTATTTATTAATATATAATCTATTCATATATAAATTATTGTTTTTTTTTTTGTTATTATTGTTTTATATTTTCATATATATTCGTTTATCTATTTAGCGGGGCATTTTGGATTTCTTATGCTATAATTTGTTACGCCTTTTGCGCAGTTTATACTTGAGATTGTATCCATTAAGCGACTGCTCTTTTGATCTAGATATTTAAGTAGTGGAAACCTATAATTCGTTTTTTAAGTGTTCACTTTAAATGCTAACGTAAATTTGTTGTACTGGTTGGTTTTAATAATAAATAAAATAAAATAAAATGATATGGGTCTTGCAATATTGGAAAAAAGTACATTAACCAAGATTTTGCCCATCCGCGAGCATCCTTCTCTGTCACAATCATGAAAACTTTCTTCTGTCCTCGGCCAGCCTCATATAGCCACTGCCAGTAATCTGCCTCAGATCGTCGGTCTAGCGAGCTGGTGGGCGTCCTACGTTGCGTTCGCCAGTTCGTGGTCTCCACTCGAGAACCTTTAAAGTATTATTTTCCTAGACATGTAAAGAGAACACCGTCTACCTAAAAACCTCAAATAGCAGCAAGGAGTAAAATCTCCGCTCACGGCGAGAATGTTATCACAAGCGAGCCGCGGTTTTGCAAACAAATGTGCCTTATTGTAGTGGCCGGGCGTTAGATAATCTATGGATCTTTAGCTTAGTTTCCCTTTGAAGTTAATGTTTACGCTCCCACTTCTGATAAACTAGGATATTCGGATAGAGAGGTCAGACACGAATGAGAAATATGTTTTTATTTTTAATGACACACGCAGTAGTGTGATTATCAGTGATCGGTATTGTCTGAGATTTAGGCCCAGTTTTTGAAATGAGAAATTCGCTAAATAAATAGTTAACTGTAGTGCTGTCCCTTCGAATTTCTCACAAAAGAGCGTGACGGAACGTTAATTATTTACTTAGTGCAATTCTCAATTCAGAAACCGGCCCTAAATGCCTATAGTTATTAAATGACTAGAACGTGGAGTGTTAAAACCACAAAATCCCCTCGCCAACTGTATTCAGATCTCTGGTGATTAGAGATCGTTGTGTACTGAAATAGGATGTATTGACAAGAAATGGAATGTTTGAATTAACAAGGTTGGACATATTATGAAGAGGATGAAGTATAAGAGAGATATATCGAGCGAATGTAAGTGGAATTTTCCAAAAGCACGTGTGTCGTATATGCCCGCCTAGGATGTGCCACTAGGCGGGGATGTATTATAAGTAGGGCTCGGATAAATATGTGCTAAAAATCAAAAAAATGTACATATAGTATGGACCTAAAAAACGGAAATATGGGAGAATATGGGCTAAAAAAGACAACTAATACCAAACACAAAACACTTTTTCTAATATAATTGTTTGAAAAATTAAAATGAACGAAATTAAATTATTTAGTTACAATTTAGTCTACCTCTTTATTCGAGTTGTTGCAGTATACAACAATATGTATCTTCAAATTTTCAAAATTGAAGCTCCTTCTGTTTGGTCGGAAAAAATGCTTTATATTGGCTGAACGACCTTTCTACGTCACAGGAAGTAACTGGCGCAAACTTAAATTTGCACAAATCTGTAAGTGAATATGCTTCCTCTGGATTGGCGCTCGATGTTCCACTAAGAATATAGTTGATTTTTTGTAGTGTTTCTTTGTGCGACAAACAAAATAATCAGATGTGTAGGAAAATGTGTAAATTACAACAACGAAACACAATGATTTTTAGCGTACGCTCATGCTACACAAACACAATATATGCAAGTACGACGGCTAACAAGTTGTGAGTGGCGGCCGCTGCGCCAGAGATTGTATCCATAAAAAATATCGCACAACTGACGAGTCTACCTACATACATTTTTGCTGCGCAACAACTGTATTCTCGCGGCACTATGAGAGCAAACATTCTGCAGTTTTTTCAGTTGAAGTAAGTACTAAAGACAGGAAATATGGAATAATGTAATTAAATTCTAAAAATATGGTCTTAACCCTGAAATATGGAAAAATATGGATTTTAAAAACCTAATTTTGTAATAATTAACCAAATGTTCACAAGAATCCTGTCAAATTCATGAGCTGTACCGATTTGTTGCGTTTACTTCTTCCAATGTATAATATTAATGATTGTTTGTGTATGTATCTCTTTCTAAAATAGTTACTTGCTTTAGTGTTTGTTCATTTTAATATTAGAACTTAATCTAAAGTTCTGTATTGAGCCTCTTACTTATTTATTATATTAAGTATTACCTATCTGTGGGAAATGCTGAGGAATTGGCAAAATGTACTATATTGACTATAATATTTTTTATACTATAAGTTTGTCAATTCTGTTTTTTCTCCTTAAATAAATAAATAAATAAATTTTCCAGTTCAAATTATATGTTTGATGTAAAACACTAACTAATGCAAATGATTCAAATAAAAAATATGTCCTTACATATTTATCCGAGCCCTAATTATAAGCAAAGGGCAAGATAAAAAGTACCCGTAAGCGGCGAGTGTGCATGAAGCTATTAATAGACGTATGATGAACTGAACAAAGATTAATACAGAATCAGATTTGGTAGGATTCGTGCTCAAAGCTCTAGTCTAAAGATGAATATTCTTTATTGCACACTAGAAAAAAAAACATAACATAACATAAACTCACGCCTGTATCCCAGAGGGGTAGGCAGAGACCAGGGACTGCCACTTGCTACGATCCTGACAGATCACTTTCGCTTCCTCAACATTCATTAGTCGTTGCATGCACGCACGCCGGTTTCGGGTACTTTTTATCTTGCCCTTTATTAATACACCCTCTATTTGGTCGAAGTATGTCCGTCTGGGTCGTCCCTTACCTTACCGGCCCTTCCATCCACATTCGCTCGATATATTTGTTTTGTCAATCTTCCTTCCTTCACATGTCCAAACCAACGCAACATTCCTTTCTCAATTCTTGTCACTACATCCTCTTTCAGTCCACAACGTTCTCTTATCACACTATTGCGTATCCCGTCATTCAAAGTAACGCCAGACCGCCAAAAAAAAAACAAACGTAAGATATTTACAAATGTCCATAGTATAAATGGATGCCTAGATTTTTGTATACGAAGCAAAACGATACCTGAGTCAGCAGCAGTAAGGTTGAGCCTTGCTCGTGCTACGGGACTGTCTTCATGGTTGCAGAGGTCCCGGAAACAGCACAGGAGAAGGGTCTGGTCTCTCGACTGCGGCGCGCGACCCCCCGGCATGTTCTGGCATCGCGCGATCGCATCCTCGGCCCTGGAATTGGGCAGAGCGAAGTGTTAGTTGCTGCCTTTTGCGACTGTCTTCCAATTCGTTGGCATACACTAGAAATAAAGATCGTACAGGATGGCAAAATAGAATTATGAAGATATCGAGGATTTGAGTCAGTAGGTACCTGCATCTTCAAAGTAATATAGATACTGGAAGCAAAATTTAACTTTAGTCATTTAATGTTGAAATTAACATTAAGTGTATTGAGTTCCGCTAACTAATGTCATGAAAATAAGTAACTAAGGCTTTAGTCGTGGAGATGAACAGACGAAGGTAAAGGTAAAGAAGGTTTC
Organism: Yponomeuta cagnagella; assembly: GCA_947310995.1. NCBI lineage: Eukaryota > Metazoa > Arthropoda > Insecta > Lepidoptera > Yponomeutidae > Yponomeuta > Yponomeuta cagnagella. Next base: position 5,000,821 of record OX371279.1, read on the forward strand.
TGCCTACCCATCCAGGAAACATGTGTGAGTTTATGTAATAATGTTTATATAATGGGATGATCTTGCCTCCTAGTCAACACATATCATAAGAAGTGAGTATCTTAGACCATTTTCCGAGCGATTGCAAAACCTTGCAAGAATCTCTTTGTCAAGACAACTTCTCCCAAAAAACGAGTTCTCCACGACACTCCGGTTCACATCACTTTTAATATATCGGACAACACATTCATCTAACCGAACGACAGTAATTCCCCATATAAATGCCGAGCCCACTGTCCAGCCAACTTAACTCCAAGCGGACAGTAGTTGAATACTAAACGCTGCGCATTTTTGTGCTTGTTCGCATGGCGGGATGATTGTCGGCGCAGGCGCATGTTTTGAGAGAGGCATATGGTTTGACACTTGATGACATCGAATTTTTTTTACTATTACTATTTAATACTTTTAATGCACTTAAGTTAATGTACAATATGAAGGACTTAATGTAAGCACTTTCTACCAGTCAACCGTATGAGGTGGAAGAAATATTGATAGGCGTGCAAAAAAGCAATGGCGATGAATTATTAAATGGCGAGAAGATGGAATATATTTGTTATACGACCAGGCAATACAATCACTGGGCCTAGTCTCAAAATAGGATAAGTACCCTAACCATGCTAACCTGATAATGACATCACAAGGACTGAAGCTATTTGTAAAACTAAAAGTAGGACTTCTCCTAGCGGAAATCGAACCCACGACCATGGAAATCAAATGCGTTACCGCTATACCATAGATGCAGACAATCACTGGTTCTGGTAAACTAAGATATTCAACGACTGCTATGGTAACCTGACGGTTATAAGAAACATGGAAAACCACACAAAAACTGATATTTTTACAAATAAAAATAGGGCGGCCATCAGCGGTAATACAACCTACGATTCCTATGTTGGTAACCAATCAACCGCTAGGCCAACTTAGATCTTTATAGCGCTATGTCCAGCAGTGGAGGAACATTGGCTGACTATGATCCGCACCTACACACCCCTTTATCTTTTAATTAAAGATTCAACATAGGCTTTGATGTATGAGTTTAAGATGATTTGAGAAAAGATGGTCAAAGTGGAGTTTTTTTTCCCGCTGCCTTTTTCTCCACTACAAATGCGGCCCGAAGGCAGCGGCTAACATAGTACATTGACATTCAGCAAACAGAATGTAAATTCTTTACGTTGAAATAAATTATTGATTTCTGATTTCTGACTGTATTGCATTATCATGAACCGGGCCCTGGTCAACAAATGTCATAGCAAACAATTCATGGTTTGCTATGACATTTCGATGTACATCGATTAACCCACAGATTAACAAGCAGGAAGACTCGGCTACGCAATGTAGAACGAATTGACATTACAAACTATGAATTGTAGTTTTATGAAACGCGGCCCTGGACAGTTCTAATAATAATCATCATACTTATTATTTCAGATAAGGTTATTCATAGCTAGATAGAAGAACACATCTTACTTTACGTTAGTACTTAAAGTACTTGAATGTTGAGGAAGCGAAAGTGATCCATCAGGATCGTGGCAAGTGGCAGTCCCTGGTCTCTGCCAACCCCTCTGGGATACAGGCGTAGGTTTATGTATGTATGTATGTAGTACTCAAAATAAATTAGGTTTAGATTTACAGAGTTTAGTAGATGTAGTAGATATTAAATAAGTATTTCATGTTTGTGTTTTTCTTGGTACAACAAAGAGTATTCTTACCTTATTTTATTACAGTTTGCGATACCGTAACAGTTGCCGTCAGCCACTCGACCGTCCCAAAAATAAACACAGTAAGGGACATTTTTTTTTCAAAACCGAGATATATCCACTATTGGTTACAGGAGCCAACTAGTAACCAATAGTGGAAATATCTCGGTTTTGAAAAAAAATATCACTTACTGAGTTTATTCTCGGGACAGCCGCACTGTTCAGTATCGCCCACTGCATTAGAGGTTTAACGGATGAATTAGCATTCGGATCCATTGTTTTAGAATAGGACTATATCTTTGGTCGTCTCGAAGCTATAATATTAATAAAAGCTTGACCAAATGTTTTTTAATAAAATTTCGTTTTTTATTTTCGTTCAAATTAGAATTAACTGACATACATGTTTTTTACAATAAAATGTTGCCAAGCAACTAGAAAAAGGTATATGAACTTATAAAGTAACTACTGGAAACAAAAAGGCTCTATCCTCAATTCCTGATGCACAGTAGTCGTGCACACTCCCCTTTTTTTCAAAGTAGAATGATCTTTTTGAGCGGCCGGCGCAAAGTACCAGCGGAGGTCCTCACATCCACCACTCTGATGATCCCGTCGCGGCCCGGAAACAGCGCCGCTACCACTCCCCGTGGCCAGGTCCCTCGTGGCAGATTCCCGTCTGCAACCAAAACCGGATCGCCGACCTTAACAGTTGGCTTTGCGGCACCGCGAACACGCCGGGGGGCCAGACTTGGTAAGTACTCCCGCACCCACCTCCTCCAGAAATGGTCTGCCAACCTGACGGCTCGACGCCACCCGTTCCTATTACAAAGGTCCGCGTCAGTGAGCTGTGCTGGGATTTGCCGACCCGATGAGGTTCCCAACAGGAAATGGAACGGTGTCAGGGCTTCTGGGTCTTCCGGATCGGGCGAAACGTGCGTAAGTGGTCGTGCATTGACAATAGCTTCCGCTTCCGAAAGAAGCGTTCCCAGGACTTCATCAGATGGTGTTCGATCTCTAAGTGTAACACGAAGTGCTGTTTTCACACTCTTCACCAATCGTTCCCATGCACCGCCCATAAATGGTGCCGATGGAGGAATAAACTTCCATTCTATTCTACTGTTGCTTGCAAAGTCCGCCACCTCCTGGCCATACAGCTGCCGCAACTGTTTGTTTGCTCCGACGAAGGTCGTGCCGTTATCTGAGAAAATTTGATTTGGAGTTCCTCGACGCGCAATGAAACGGCGAAGGCACATTATGGCAGCGTCGGTTGATAGGCTGTGGACTATCTCCAGGTGTACGGCCCTTGAAGTCATGCATGTGAAGAGGGCCACCCAGCGTTTTTCATGCCTGCGTCGAACGGCTGTTAGCAGTGGCCCGAAGTAGTCCAGACCCACGAACGTGAATGGCCGTTTTCCAAACGACAGGCGGGCATTCGGCAAATCTCCCATGGGTGGTTGAGGTGGTGCCCCGCGTACTAACTTGCAGAGCTGGCAGCTGCGTACAATAGACCTGACAGAGTTCCGTAGTCCCAGGATCCAGTATTTTTGTCGGAGTTCGTTGATCACGGTTTCCGCGTTGGCGTGGCCAAACTTGTCGTGGAAGTGTGTTATGAGGAGGCGCACGGCTGGGTCTTTCCCATCCAATATAATAGGCCTCGTGTCTGCCGAGATACCTACTATGGCAGCGGCCCGTCCTTGAACGTACAACAAACCTTTCTCGTTCACACGTGGGCTGAGGGTAGCGAGCCGGCTTTTCGGTGGGATTGGATTCTCTCGGCGAAGACATTGTAATTCCTGTCGGAACGCATTGTTCTGGCTGTTGCGTAGAATGTGGACCTCCGCGTGTTCTAGATTTTGCGCAGTCAGTACCCGTAAGGGAGTTTGCGTGGGAGTGTGTGACGACGAAGAGCTATGTTGGGTAAGAACAAAGTTATTTGAAGCCCCCCTCACCCTTGTGATGCATGCGGCGATAAACTGATGCGCTCTAGCGGTTGCCCTAACCATTCTAAGCCATGAACTAAAATGAGCTGGGTCAGCTGAAACTGGTGATGATGACTCAACTGTGCTAATACAGTTGCAGCTGACATGATTGCATGACGACAGGATGGATGTTGTTTTCGAATGCAATAATGTTGATGGCGCTTTATTAATACGTGCAGATGGCTTCAGTTCCAGACCAACTAATGATTCTACCTTGTCACCTCCCGCTGCTGGTTCTGTTGGCCACTCGGCGGGGGGAGACAACAAAAATGATGGCCCGCACAGCCAGCGCGATTCTACGTTCAACACGGTTCTATCTAAACGTGTCGCGTCATCAGCGACGTTTAATGCAGTCGGAATCCAGTGCCATTCTGTAACGACACTATTTTCTAGGATCTCTCCCACACGATTGGCCACAAAAGGTTTATATTTTCGAGCATCGCTACGTAGCCAACCTAAAACGGTCATGGAATCGCACCAGAAGTAACGCCGAATCGGTTTATTACGATGAGTGTCACAGATGGAATGAGCGAGACGTGAGGCTATCAACGCCCCTTGCAACTCAAGTCGCGGTATTGATACGGGCTTCAAAGGCGTCACACGAGCTTTACTTGCTATCAACGCTAAGCTAGATTGGCCGGAAATATCACAAAACCTCCAATAAGCAACCGCAACATAGGCAGACTCACTCGCATCGCAAAACACGTGCAGTTCACGCTCTGAAATCCGTGTGTTTCCCAAAAAATACTGCCTTGGTATGCTTAATTGTGAAATTAGTTTTAAGCTTTCAAACCACTCTCGCCACGTATCGCAATCGACAACGTCAAATTGGTCGTCCCATCCCAAACCTTTCCGCCACAAGTTTTGAAAAAGAATACGACCTTTTATAATTATAGGCATTAGAATGCCCAAAGGGTCGTATATTTGCATAACCATTGTTAGAGCTTGGCGCTTAGTTGCTGGAGGCGATGAACTACTCGAAACGCCAAAACTAAACTTCAACTCATCGCGGATTGGTTTCCAAATGAGACCTAGTGTTCTAGTAGCGGCGTCGCTACACAACTCTACGTTCTTACTACTAACTACGTCTGATAACAGCTCGACTGGCAATAAGGCTAGAGCCGCGGGATCGTTTGCTATCCAACCTCGCATTTCGAACCCTCCGCGTTTGTGGATCGTCACGACGTCGGAAGCCAGACGAGCCGCATCGTTTAGACTATCTAAACTACTAATAAAATCGTCCATGTATGTGTCGTCCTTGATTGCTTCCACGGCCACGGGAAATTCCTTTTGGAATTCTGATGCGTTTAGATTTGTTATGTAAATTGCCGTCGATGGGCTGGAGCAAGCGCCAAACATCATCGACGACATTCGATATACTTTAAGGGGACTAGAAGGGTCGTCCCGCCAGAGGAATCGCTGGGCGTCCCTATCCTGCTGTATTATTTTTACTTGTGGGAACATTTCCTTAATATCAGCGGTGAGGGCGATCCTCCCTTCCCTGAAACGCATCAGTATTCCCAATAAGGGTTGTAGAAAATCGGGTCCCGGTAATAGCATTGAGTTTAACGAAACTCCCTGCGATCGAGCTGCGGCATCATGAACGACGCGAAGTTTGGCCGGTTTGTTGGGATTTATCACACCAAAGTGTGGCAAATACCAACAAACACCTTTAGGATCTACCCCGGTACACTCCTCAGCGTACCCTTTAGTTATGGTGTCGCGGATATTATTCCTATATCGTTTCGCATGCTCGGGTTCCCTTAACATCTTTGCCTCAAGGCTCCTGAACCTAGACAGGGCTAACGGGTAGCTATACGGAACATGCAAATGATCTGCCCTCCAAAGAAGTCCCACCTCGAAACGTCCCTCGGGGAGTCGGCGGGCCGTACGTTCGAGTATACTAAGCGCGCGTTGGTCATCGGTACTACGTGCTTCGTGCTTAGATATACCTATTGCGTCTAGCTTATACTGGGCTTTAATAAGATCCTCGAGCTCAGACCTAACATCAGTTTCTGTGACTTGGGCATGGTACGCCATTTCGACGGTTTCGACGGGTCTAGTACTACTACTAGCAAACCCGAAAAGTACCCAACCTAACGCTGTTCGTATTGCAACTGGTTGTGATCGTGTTCCCTTTCTGGTGGCTGAAGCTATAGACAAGTGCCAGTTGTCCATACCTATTACCAGCATTGGTTTAGCACAGTCATAGCAAAGCTCTGTGGTTATGTCCTCTAGGTACGAGTAGCTACGTAAGTCAGTACAGCTAATAGTTTGTTTGCATACTACACCTAAATTTTTAATTGAACGTGCTCTATGTACCCAGAAAGTTTCGCTTGCATGTTTACCACTAATCTTGAAATCTACGTACTGTACCGCAGTCTGCCTACTTAATCCACCTACACAGTCTAATTGAATTTGCCCCTCGCGTCCTGTGGCCCCAATACGATCAGAAATTACAGAATCGATAAACGTCGTTGAAGAGCCATCATCTAATAATGCGAACGTGTCTACCTTGCCTGCGGGTCCTGAGACCGTTACCGCGACTATCTTCAGGTAGGGGCTGAAGCTGGGCCGGTCACCCGTCTCGCTCGTAGAGTTCGGCGTCGCGGTCGTATGAGCGGCTACCTCGCGCATCGTGTCGCCCCCCGAAGCGGTCGGGGTAGAGGGTCCCAAGGAAGACTCATCATGTGCAGAGATGACGTCGCGTTCATCAACATGAGCTGTAGTTGTAGGAGAAAAATCAGGATCGTGAAGCAAAGTGTGATGCTTGCGATTACAATTTCCTACTTCGCATTTGGTTTTATTTTTATTACATAGACGAAAAACGTGAGAACTCTTCGTCAAACAACGATAACAGATTTTTTCTTTTTTAATAAACTGCCACCTGTCACTAATTGACACTAACTTGAAGCTGTCGCACATCGATATGTCATGAGATTGATTACAAAACAAACAAGAGATATTTTTGTAATTATTTTGGTTTTGAGCATGTTTTTTAGGTGCGGCCTGGTGATGCGATTGACTAGGTTTGTATGAAGCCTCTGATACAGCATGAGTGCGCTCCCGTAGTACGTAGCCATAAGTGGTTTCCGCGACGCTGTCGAACCTCGCGTGTAAGTCTACTTCGCGAGCTAGAAAGTTGGACAGCATCTCCACTCTCCCGCTGCTCGAGGCGGTCTCATGATCGGTTTGTGCCGCAGCGTAGTCCATCCATCTCGTGCGTAGTAGCAGGGGTAACTTACTCATAAGGGCCGAGAACAACTCTGGGGAACACAAATAGTCAGTAGCGTCTAACAACTTAACTACCTCTACACAGTTGCGTACTCGAGACGAGAAAATCGACAGCTCCTTAAGCTCATTGTTCACCTTTGGCAAGTTTCGGATCGCTGCAACCTCTCTCAGTACGATTTGCTCCGGGCGCCCAAAACGCCGTTTTAGTTCTTTCATGATAAGATGGGGTCCCTGAGCTGTTGCCAAGAGTACACATACCGCCTCTCGTGCTGTCCCTTTAAGAGCTATGCTAAGCCGGGCTAGGTTTTCAGACGGCGTGTATCTCTTTTCAGAATCATAATAGGATCGTTCGAATACTAACCAGTCTAATGGCGACTTACCATCAAACATAGCTAGGTTAACGTAAGGCTTCTGGCGGTTTTCATTATTATTAGAAAAAACCAAACCCTCTATCGCAGAAGCCAGTTTGAGCACAGGGTCTGCGCCGTCTCTATGCTGGTGACCCGCGGGAGCCTCTGGGTCGTACGAGTAGTCTCGCTGAAGGCTGGCCTGGGTCTTGTGCGTCGTTGTCGGCTGTTCTGTTCTCAAAGCATTTTGCTTATTATAATGAGAAGCCTGAGGAAGATCAAAAATATTAGTGTAGTCAATTCCAGCCTGTGGGCTTGCTTGTGGGTTAACTATTTGTGTGGCTGCTAGTGCATTATCTCGGCGGTCGTTTGGTAAAATGTCGATGTCATCGTCGGCGGACAAATTAACATTTTCGTTACCTTTCTGAAGCCAACTTTCAATACTACCGACACTTCGGCAGCTACTGCGTGTGCCACGCTGGCTGCATTCGGCCTCAATTGCGGCCAAATCGGCTTGGTGCTGTAGCTCAGCGGTATTTCTGTCGAGCTGTAGTTTTTTGGCAGCTAACTGCAACTCTAGTCGTGCGAGGTGGCGGGCGTGCTGTGCCTCGGCGGCGAGTTTCCTCGCAGCCACCACAGTCGCAGAGGAGCGGCTCGTGCGCGTGGAGACGGAGCGTGGCCGCAAGGCGGTGGATGCGCCACCGGTGCTCGTGGTGGGCGTCTCACTTTGGGCCTGCGACGGCGGCTCTACATTCGTGTCAACAGCTTGCAAAGCGGGGGCAGCGCTAGTATTTAGAGCGCCTGCACCCGTTGGTGGTATGAGCCCCGATTGGCTTCTGGTCACGACCATAATAAATATTTCAACACTTTTTACATAGACACTGTTTCATTTGCCGGTAAAAGGACCACTATTTGGTCGTCTCGAAGCTATAATATTAATAAAAGCTTGACCAAATGTTTTTTAATAAAATTTCGTTTTTTATTTTCGTTCAAATTAGAATTAACTGACATACATGTTTTTTACAATAAAATGTTGCCAAGCAACTAGAAAAAGGTATATGAACTTATAAAGTAACTACTGGAAACAAAAAGGCTCTATCCTCAATTCCTGATGCACAGTAGTCGTGCACAATATCTGACAGCAATAACCTTCAGAATGCTACAGCCACTGCCACGTATGTTTTCTTAAGGTCGCTCTCGATCGATTTTCTAATTATCGCAATGATGGGATCGCCAATCGGTGACGCAATCAAGTGTCAGTTCAGGAAGAGAGCACCGCAACTTAACGTCTCCCGTCGCTAAGCGCACACGCGTGTTTTCTCACGGAACTCGTGTGTTCGAACTGAAGATGTCTCTAATTAAATATGCATTTAAATTGTTAACTCTAATGGGGTAATTTTCATTTCAATGTTTGCGTATGCTGCCTTGTGTCTCAGCGTGGACGGTTTGTTGTCGGGGCCTGTCAATCAAATGGATTTGGAAACTCAGTGGTATGTAAAATTATGAAAGGATTAAATATCGTACAGACACACCTTTACACGCGAGCACTCTGCTCAGTTACGTTACGGGTGACTTTGCAACAAAAGTGTAAAGGTTGACCTGCTGTCAGGTGTACGGAGTCGTATGTATGTTGGCGTATTAGGGTGGGGTTTTCCACTTTTTCTATTTATTGAACGATCGGATCAGGACACTCCGCAGAGAAGCGCTACTGGAGACGGGATAGATAGGTACTACATGACACAAATCATACAGGGTGTAACAAAATACCCATGTAGTACATCCAAAAATGTGGGGTACCTAACAACTTCCACACAGCACAATCACTTATTGTCCTGAAATCACTTGTCGTTTTCTCTGTACTCTGTGCTATGTTAACCAGGCAAGGACATCTCAAACATGGAAATACACCCAAACTGAGGCCATTTGTGCAAATGTACAGTGACCCCCAGTGCGAAGAGCCCACGCCCTCCGGCATGGTAATCAGACGTGATTTTTGGATGTAAATGGGGATTCTGTTGAAGATACACAGTGTACTCTTTCCCTGAGAGAAGTCCTGTGCCCTACATTGGGACGCATTATAGGCTGCTTATGTAATCCGCGGCGGGCACGCCAATCCGCGGTGGGCACGCGTGGTGATTAAGCCCATACTCTCTCTCTGAGAGAAGGCCTGTGCCCTACAGTGGGACGTATATAGGCTGCTTATGCTATGTACACAGTGTATTGAAGATCTTTCTAATGTTAATACCTTTTATATTTATAGCCACAAATTGAAGATTCCAAGTGGAGTTTACCGCAGTCACTAAACTCTGTTTGTAACTCAAAACAGAGCGTTCTGCTCAGGCTTCAAACTCAGCAGCCCCTCTATTATCGACGCCAATTTACTCAACTTGCATTAAAATTGAGTGCATTTATTTATTAATTTAGCCATGATATGCTTTCAGTTTCCGATGCGCTCTAAAGATGATATTAATGAAGTTGATATTTCTTACAGCTAAAACGTTTACTAAGTCGTTATTGCAGTACAATTAATTGCGATGCAATTTGAACGCAATAGATAGCGTCGAGAGTAGAGTGGCAGGTCAGTGAACATTGTGAAATTGGTGGCACAGATGTAGCATAATTGAAATACACCATTATTATAATTTTAATACAACAATAAACCTAATTTATTTGACCAAATGGGCGATAGATAATCCGACCAAACAATTCCGAAGGCCAAATTCAATTAATCAACCGCGAGCCTTTCTACGAATGGCAATTAAAATACCGTTAAAAATTCATTTATCAAAATTGCTCGAGACACAACTCTTCTCATGGGAACTGTGAAGTAGGTATGCTCGGCGGTACGAATTCGGGCTATTTGGCATTAGTCGATCAATCACAAATTATTAAAATATTTCGCACAAAAGGGCGGGTTATCCACAAATAACAGGTAAATGTCGGTGAATGGCAGCAAAAACCTGAAAAGTCGGTGGGCCCAATCCAACCTAATAATTTATCTATGAATTGCATTCAAAATAATTAAACCAAATAAAATAAACTAGTTAGAATTTTTCACTTAGAGTAAATGAAATAAAAAGAAATGGAACGAAATAAAATTAAATTAAAAGCTCCATAAATCTTTCGCCACCGCCGATGTAAATCTAGTAGGTCTGCACAGTAAGGGTGTCTTTCTGGTTTATTTATTCAGCTATCAAGTCCAAGGAGAGCAAAAAAAAGCAAAGAAGTTGTCTATACTAGACAAGAAGACAAAAAGTTAGGGCAAAAAAGTCTGCTTACTGTAGGCATTTGGATCATAGATAGATCCAAACTTGTAGGTATTTTCCGGGAGCTAAAGCAGTCAGGAATCCGATTTGTATTTGACAATTCTGATGTCAACTCTGTGCCTTGACAATAAGATCGGCCAAATCATCAGACGACAGCTTTGTGAGACTGGTTAAAAAAAAGGTTTCTACTATTAGAGACACCGTGTTATTGAAATTACGCAAAATTATAAAACCATTTCTTCAGTATCAATTATATATAATTAAACAAATAAGCAAAACCTAAAACTTCTGAAACTTATTTACATAAAAATTTACCACGTCTGAGGTTCAGGATTGCATGAAAAATGTATTAATTGAAAATATATTATTAAATTTATTATTATAGAAAAACGTCGTTATTGCCATTATACATTGGATAGTTATTTTGCGATTTTCTCAAAACATTGACAGTTAATATTCCAAGTAAGTAAGTAATGTAGTAAATTTTTAATTATTATTATCAAACCATGTGATTCCAATTTATTTTGATAAAATGTAGGTGTAAATTAATAAAATTAAAATCATATAATGTTACCAACCAGCAAATACTGAAGCGATAGTGCTCGATCTGTTCAGTTTGAAAAGCTGTATGGTATTTCGCTATAATCCCCCCTCAAAAATCACATGCGAATACTTCAAACAATGCGACTAGTCTACAAGGGATATAACCTGAATATTTCAGAGATAACGTAACACGACGTGCAGGATTTCCAGCTCTGAGTCATACACAAAGAGTATAAAATTGAAAATAGTACGCAATTCCTTTGTCAATATCAGTACAAAGAAAGTAGACGCAAGTGACGGAAAGTGAATTGATATGTATATCAGACGCATAATCAACAGAGCGTCGATCGCCGACAATGGGACTTTGTCCATACGTGACTGGCTCAAATCACAAGACAAAGGCGCCGTTCATTTATTACGTAAGACTATTTTTGATAGTTTTTTTACCCCCCCAACCCTATACACGAAAAAATGAGAGTAGGCGGACCCCCTCCCGCCTGTTTCATATTTCACAAGCAGCCTATATACGTCCCACTGTAGGGCACAGGCCTTCTCTATGGGTTTAATCACCACGCGCGCCCACCGCAGATTGGCGATTTCAAGCGCTGAGGTATGTAAATAGCTCAGACGCTCAGGTTTCCTCACGATGTTTTCCTTCACAGTTAGCGAGTGGTATTTTGTTTTGCTACTATAACTTCACAAATATACATAACTTAGAAAACAAAGTCATAGGTACATGCCCGCACTGGGAATCGAACCTGGATCTAACGCTTCCGAGTCCAATGTTCTACCCACTAGGCCACCGCCGTTTAATATTTATTAATTAAGAATATAAAAGAAAAAATTGCCATAGAAATCATTTATCTACGTATACGCGTCCGAGCTCTCCCGCGGTTACCAGCGCTTTTAACATTGCGTATTTTTGTGAGCTTACGTAAGAACTGTCATGACTCCCCCTCACTCCCTTGTAAGGAAAAATAAGACGTGGTCGACCGATCCCCCCCCCCCTAAATCGTGTTACGTAATTAATGAATGGAGTAGCAACGAATTTTGTGACGCGAGCGTGGTCTAAACAATGGACATCTACAGAAGGAAATGGAGTGACGCTATTCTTAATCCGGCGCCACACGGACAAGATTTCCTTAGTCGCCTTCTACAACATCCACAGAAGGAAATGGAGTGACGCTATTCTTAATCCGGCCTAGCTATAACTGCTAGCAATGTTATTGTTGTTGTTACATAGTTCCTCAGCTAACATCAGCGATGGGCACAGCCCCGATCGCCGATGGCTGGTCAGCGTACGCTGGACCAGCTCACTATCTTGGGCCAAGACCTCTGCTCCAGAAGCCGCCACCTTATCGCCACAAACGAGGACAAAGATCCAACATCACTCAGGACCGTAAACAAGTCGGCAACAGAATTAATTGCCTATAAATGCGCGGAATTTCAATTTGAATATTTAACTACATCTGCGAGTGAAGGTGAACGTAATGGAGGGTTTTTGTAGAAGAAGACTTCCTGTTTAGAAATCGGTAAAGGTGTAAAGTAACAATTTCAATTGATACTCGTGTGCTGAAATTGCAACAAATTTATTGGGTTTATTGAAATAGTTGAGCAAGACTTTCGAATGATCTCAAACAAAAAAACTTGATAATGACAATAATCACTTCACAGAACACAATCACCTATCAATATTTGGAAATCATGCGTCAATAACAGATAGGTTTGAATTCGAAGGCGTCGTAGTCGTCGCTAAGCAATTTACACCTGTCGAAGAAGTGGAATGAGCGTAAGAAGTACTTAATGTCACGCAAGAGGAGCTGGAAACAAAACCTATAGAGGGCGATAAAAGCGAAGAATTTCAATTTGAATTCGATTAAAATCTTAACGAACGGAGAATGGGCCGATCGTTAGCAGAAGATAATGGCCCGCACAAGGGAGATTGCCAAAAAGAAGCAAATCGAATGCTAAAGCAAATAAAAGCGGGCATGCGTCGACGGAACCTGTTTGGTCCGAGTCGGCTCAAACACAAGACCAATGAGATAATCAAGAGAACGGGTAATTTCAGGGCATAAAAACAGGAGACGGGCTTCGTCTTAAATAATTAACGACGACTGAGGAATGTTGAAAACTTGGAAGCGATCCTTAAGGAATGGTAATAGATGGGTCATGCAGTAAAAAGTAGTTTTAGTTGCCGTGTATATCTGACCAATAAACGCGATGAAGATTTCTTCCCGTGGACTACTGATAATTTTATAAAGCCCATGTTCCTTGTCTGAGCCATCGTGTGTAGTGAGTTAACGTTTTATGTTTACAAATATTGTAATCAGCGGCTGGTTCCTCATTAACGGGGAACAAGCCAACGATAAAATAATTTATTCCACGACTCTGTTGTTTTGTTGCAAATAAACCAGCCACTTGGCGATGTTTCCAAATTGATAGCGTCGCGTCAAGATTATCTTCTAAAAAGTAGGTACCTTCATAAAGTAAACAAGTGGATCACATTGAAAGTGTGTATGCAATATCCTATTTTAGTGTTTGCACCACGTTATACAGGGAAGTGAAACCGTATTTGTTACATTCAAACCTATTCGATGTTTGCGATGTGTCGGCGCCAGGCAATTTTATGTGGAACCAGTAGAGTTTAAACCGAATAACACAATCAGACAAAACACTTTTCTTCGAGTCGGACTCGCGCACAAAGGGTTCCGTACCAGTATCAATACAACATTAGACAAAGATCAAATTTGAGAACAGCGCCATCTATAGAAACCAACAAGAAGCGTTTAACATTGACATTTAACGACATGACATCGGCGCTGTGAAGGTTACGTAGATGGCCGCTGGAAGGCGAGCGCCCCCTTAAATATTTATTTTATTCTGTTTTTAGTATTTGTTGTTATAGCGGCAACAGAAATACCTCATCTGTGATAATTTCAACTGCCTAGCTATCACGGCTCATGAGATATAGCCTGGTGACAGAGACAGACGGACAGACGGACAGACGGATAGACGGATAGACGGACAGACGGACAGACAGACAGACAGACGGACAGTGAAGTCTTAGTAATACGGTCCCGTTTGGCACCCTTCCGGTATGGAACCCTAAAAACGTATCACTTGCCCAGTTGAACGCTCTTTTAAGATCTCTATCTCAGCTAATTACATGCGTCCAATTAATTCGACTGACGAGATGGCAACCACCGGAATCCATAAAATGCTGTCGCGCGGTAGCAAATTCAAATCCCCTATAGTTACGACACCATTAAAAGCCCTTCTTATTTAGATTTTTCATAGCAGAGCCGGTTTGTTAATCTCCAAAACTATTTGAACTAAACATGCTTAATTTTACGACTGTCGAGATAACCAACTTTCTGACTTCTTTCAGAAGCATTTCATGTCATTTAAAACCATCCAATGTTCTTGTCTCTTACTGTTACTTTTACAGCCATGTCATCAACATAATTACGATTGTTTTTGTCCACCGACCGGGCCTGTGTTTCTTGTTAACTTTCATCGTGGAATTAATTATCTATTCCTTTGTACGTCCCCGGTTATATGTGAAGTGCATCGTCATCGATCAATTCCGCTTATCATTGTAGATACGGCGTTAGATCCATCAGCACTGGTCATTCGACTAAGCCACATTTCTGGGCATACGGTTAATTGGTTTGGAAACTAATGTGCGCAACATCTTGCGTACTATCTTTCATTCCACTGCGTCAATTATCTGCAAATCCTGAACTAAAGCCACCAAAAACAAAGACATCACCTAGACAAGAACCTTTAAATAGATCGATCGGAATTTGATCTCTCCAATCAATATTTATATGTGAAGATTGCTTTACGGTTCGGGAAGCCTTCCACTGCAATTCTGGGCAGGCCATCTCGTTTTGAAACGGTGAGTAGTTAAACTGTGAGTATCACTGATGCAGCCAGTGAACCTTTAGCATTCATGTGCTAGGAATTATTTCAGAACGACTCAGCCAAGTGATATCAGCCACTAAGCGGTCGTGCGTCCAGGTCCAATTTTTAGGGTACCGTAGTGGACAAGAAACTCTTATAGTTTCGCCATGTCCGTCTGTTTGTCCGTCCGCGGCTTAGCACAGAGACGGTAAGTACTAGAGAGCTGAAATTTGGCTTAGATGTACATGTATCTATAACGCCGACAAAACGGCAGAATAAAAACTCGCACAAAATTTTTTTTAGAGTACCTCCCCTACACCAAAATTAGGGATGCAATTTATTTTTCTCGCCTCCACCATAGTGTGGGATATCGTTCTGTTGGTAGTTGAAAAATATTGTGGATGTAGGAAGACCATTCTTTTATTTCCCTAAATAAAAAATTCCGTTTGCGAATTATTAAGCTTTAAAACGCAATTTTTTGTCCGAGTAGGGCGTCCACCCCCCTCTCCTGGTTAAACGGTTGATTGTAGAAATGTGGAAAAATTCAGGCTAGTAGCACATATAACGAACTTAAAAGGAAAACTATCACGGCTAAGTAGGCTTTACTAGTTAAGGAGTAATAGGCAACCAACTTATAAAACTAAATATTCGTACAAAATCCATTGAAAATGACTTCGATTAAGTTGTTAGTTCTGTAAAGCAGATAAACGCTCTTTCTACGGAACCCTACATTGCGCGTGGCCCGATACGCACTTGGCCGGCTCTTCAATACAATTATATAAGCACGACAATAGTTGTTATTCGCGTCAAATTCGCCGGAATAAATAATATTACCTTCACATGACATTTCTTAATTTGGTTCCAGGGCCTAAAGTGTAATAAACGCATCGTTGTTCAATAGTAATATTACCACGACAATGGCTAGCTATTATTTGAGGCTAGTGTGTTAATTAACCCAATAAATGTCTTTCTTTCTTTCTTCTTTATTTCGTAGTATATTAGGCAATAGCGGTACAATGTCATTCCAATGGTATAACCCGCGCAAATTAAATAAGTATCTCTCGCCAAGAAGCGCCGAGTTAAGTTGCACGGGTTATAACATTAGGATGCTATTGGTTACTGGACTACCAACAGTGTCAATGAATTGTTTCATTGCCGTACTAATATGACTCTATTGACCAACTATCCATGTAAGAGCCTCGCCCCCCTGGTGTGGTGGCAAGGGCCAGCAGCTTCGCAGCATCCGCTAGCTAGCGGCCGGCGTAACCACGACGGAAGATTCATGGACGTCCAGCGTCCTATCACTTGGGATTAGGATTGGAAGCTCTTACGTCTCGGCCAGATGATGGAGGCAGCCGTGCCTGGTGTGGTGACGGCGTGCCGGCAGCTCGCTGTAGCAGCCGCCGCTGGCCGGCGACCGGCACATGTATCCGGTGGCCACGCACTGCGCGGTGTTGCAGTAGCAGCGCACACCGTCCTTGTTAGGCTCCGGATCTGCCGGATCTGCGGAAGAGGGAGAGTTGGGTTAGAAGAAAGCTGATACATAGATAAACGCCTATATTCCGGAGGGGTAAAGAAAGAAGAAGAAAGAAACAACATTTATTATAACAACGAGACACATCACAGAAAAAACAAACAGATAAGTGACATAATATGAAAATAACAGAAAGAAAACGTACACAACAAACAAAAAAAAATGTAACAAACCTAGATGTAAGCTGTGGTGTGTCTAAATTGCCACAAAAGGCAGGTGACTCAGCGTTGTGCTGAGGGGAGGGCTCATTGCGCTGATTTTCAGTACTACAGAATGGGCGTCGTGGTGCATTTGGAATTAATAAAAATGGGTCTCGAACGCAGGTTTTATGACTTCCAGCCTCCCGAACAAGCCGGTTTCCGAAAGGGCTTATAAATTATACAGAAAACTGAGGAGTATAATTTGCCATTATGCTTGGCGTTTGTGGACTATGAGAAAGCCTTCGATTTGATCGAAATATGGGCAGTGCTCGAGTCTCTCCAGCGTTGCTGTATTGACTATCGGTATATCGAGGTGCTGAAGTGCATGTACAACAACGCCACTATGTCGGTCCGAATACAGGAGCAGAATTCGGAGGCGATTCCATTGAAAAGGAGCGTGACACAGGGAGACGTTATCTCTCCGAAACTGTTCACGAACTGACTAGAAGATGCTTTCAAGCTTCTGGAATGGCAAGGACGCGATATCAATATCAATGGCGAGTACATCACTCACCTTCGATTTGCCGACGATATAGTAGTCATGGCAGAAGCGATGGAAGACCTCGGCATAATGCTCGAAGACCTCAGTCGAGTTTCCCAACGGGTGGGCCTTAAAATGAACATGGACAAAACTAAGGTCATGTCGAACGCCCGTGTTGTGCCCACCCCAATAACATTGGGGAAATCTACTCTCGAAGTTGTAGACGAATACGTCTACTTTGGACAAACAGTCCAACTAGGCCGGTCCAACTTCGTGAAAGAGGTCAATCGTCGAATCCAACTCGGCTGGGCAGCATTCGGAAAACTTAGAAAAGTCTTTTCGTCTAATATATTTCAATCGCTCAAGACAAAATTATACAACCAGTGTGTGTTACCAGTGATGACTTATGACACCCAAACGTGGTCACTTCCCACGATCCTGACAGATCTCTTTCTCTGTCACTATCCTGACAGATCTTTTTTGCTTCATCAAAATTCATAGTGGTTGCATGCACGCACGCCGGTTGCGGGTACTTTTTATCTTGCCCATAATCTTGCCCAAAATACATCATACATAAACTTAGCAACTTGGTTTGGCAGAGACCGGGGATTGCCACTTGCCACGATCCTGACAGACAAATGTTCGCTTCATCAACATGCAAGCACGCCGGAAGAAAATAGGTGACAGAAAATACAAGAAATAGTTTAAAACACAATAAATAGATGGTGGCAGCTGGTAGCGTGTCGGTTCACGCCGATTGGTTTTGGATTTCGATTCCAGCATGTACAGAAAACCAATTCATTGGTACTTTGTTGGTTTGTTGGCTTTGTTTGCTCAGTTACGTACTGAATACCATATCCAACTAGGTTTCCTCACGACAAACCTTCACAAATTCAGGAAATGTACATTTGGGAGTTTGTAGTAGCGTTAACCGTGAAGGTTTCTCGTGAGGACACCTAGTTGTATGTAGTATTCATATGGCCAAATAAATTAATTCTAAAAGGCCTAGGATATCTCCATCAATCACAATAAAGACAATAAATAAAAGCTTAACATTCTTGAAAGAGCCACAATCAAGGATAATAAACTAATTAGCACGGAATTTAGACGAGGTTAATTACGTTCCAGATGAAATACTAAGCTATAAACCTCACGTGAATAAATACACTTAAGCGACTTAGGCAATACCTCATGCTAAACGATTATGGGGGTTATTACTGGTAATTAGTTGAAAGGAAATGGACTGACCAATCGTAGAGACATGTCATGATAGTAAACGCGTATAAAATTTACACAGTACACAGCAGGTGGTAAATACTGAAAGAGGTTTTGTAGCAAGATTAGAGAATCATGCAAATGCCACAGGTGGGCAAAACTGCGTGGCACTTCAAGAAAAAGGTTTCCAGATAAAATGCTGATTGCAATTTATGACGGGCCAATTAAAAACAAAACCGCGAGCACGACTAAAACCAAAGGGGTCTCAGGACATGAACCTGTTCTCCAAAAGCCATGTATTGGACAGTGAACCAGCGAAAATAGCATCCAGCTGCGTTACTCGTTCCGTGTATGAATAATGCCCGCGTCATACGCCGCGGCCCTCAACATAAATACATCCTCAGGCTCCACCGCATTCAATGTAAATCGGAGCCCCAGACGATGAAACAAAACGAAATTAATTTCCAGAGCGGGTTTATTTACTCGGAGATCACGATCGGGAAACAATTGGGGCTCCACTTTCCGTCCCTTTCCGTGTCGCAGCGTCAGAGCGTGACAGGCTGATTTGGATCGAGGCAGTCACCGGATCAGAAGTCGGGAGTTCGGTCGAAGACGACCCCCCTAAGGCTCCGGTCGTCTTCAAAATACCTTGCCGTGGTTCACGGAATCGGTATTTTTTCCTTTTTATTGGGCCTAATCATCGAATGATTAGTGATTCCCATCGTCGTCATCATGTGAGATCGAGCTCGATACGAGCGGACAAGTATAACTCGATGTTCTTTGATTCATTAAATGATAAGTCATAGACAAGGCCAACAACGACCATAGATATTTTAAAAACAAATACAAGTAATTTAAAAAGTAAACAGTCGAAGTTCTCATTTCAAATTCCTAAAGCTGTTTTGTTTTTGTGAGGCGAAAATCAGGAAAGCGGGATGAAGTCTTCGTCGAAGCCGCGGGATGCCAAGAGTCCACAATAAATAAATGATCGAGAACAAAAACTGGGCTCGCTATTCCCCTTGGCAAAAAGACTAAGGCATGACCGGTTTAATAACCAACTGGGCCTTTGCACATACGCTGCTGCATGACGATCATTTCTATACTTTTTACTATTGATTACGTAGCGTTAATTAAAAACTGGAATCTATCAACTTATTTTACCAGAAATAGCTAAGCTTAATGATTGCATTGTGTGTAAATATGACAGCGGTGGTAGCCTAGTGGGTAGAACATTGGACTCGGAAGCGAGAGATCCAGGTTCGAATCCCAGTGCGGGCATGTACCTATGACTTAGTTTTCTAAGCTATGTACTTTTGTGAAGTTAAAGTAGCAATACCACTCGCTAACGGTGAAGGAAAACATCGTGAGGAAACCTGAGTGTCTGAGCTGTTTACATACTTCAGCGCTTGAAATCCCCGATCCGCGGTGGGCACGCGTGGTGATTAAGCCCATACCCTCTCCCTGAGAGAAGGCCTGTGCCCTACAGTGGGACGTATGTAGGCTGCTTATGATGATGTCAACAAAACGTCATATTAGGCTTTTAGTTCAGGTACTCTTATGCAACCTGGGATGACATAAGGAATCTAACAACACCGCACGCTTCTAAATCGGTTCACGCATTTAAAAGTTATGGCGTAATACAGAAACGGATCATACATACACAAATACTGCAAACATTAGACTTTTTTGTTCAGGCAGTCGTGTCCAAACAAAAAATCTGTGTAATAATAAAGATCTAAGTATTGGACATCGCAGTATGGGCAAGCATTGGCACCGAACTCCTCTGCGGGAAATTGGAAACTTTTAATAGCGGACCTGTAATAGCATTTGTACGCGAAATTGCCTTCATTAATTGCTTCCCTTGACGAGTATTGGCTCTCTCATTTTTTATTACTTTCCAGATTTTGCTTTACTATTATTACTGTTCATATTTCTCTCGTTTACTACGCTCATCGAACTCTTAGGTCTATTCCGCAATGTTCGATCTTTAGGTAGGTACAATCTCATTTAAAAAAACTCTGAAACGCCCACTTTGTCTAGGTTCTGTCATACGTGATAACAAAGTTACATAGCCAGTAAACCAGGTATCTGGAAGTCATTCTACCTTATTCAAAAAGTCTCTACAAACTACTCGTCATTAGCTACACAATTAGTATTATCAGTACATCGAATGATTCTCTCAAGAAAGACGCCATTAGCTGGGCTTTACAATCAATTTCGAGTCAAAAAGGAAGACACAAAGGAGCACCGATGGCTAAAGTAAATAAAAAACAAACAAACAAGAAGAAAAGGTCCCGACCACGGCTGTTATTTAGAATTGATAAATGGGCCTCCAAAGGCGGGAGCGAAGGAGACGGAGCGATGGGCGAGAGAGATGGAAGAACTAATGATTCGAAAGTATGGGATGCATCGGAAAGGAAAGGGATTTGTGGGATATAAAGAAAAACTGAATACTTCTCGCTAACTGAATCATACTTTTTATGGCAATTACTAGAAAATATCGCAATATTAGGAAGCTTCAAAAGTTTTTCGAACTTTGAGCTTTATGATCACCATAAAAATAGCAGCATAAAAAACAGCAACAACTTCCACACAACTCGAATCAGTGTGTTATCAGTCCTTTATAGCGTACACGTAGCGTTCTTTTACTGGTAAGTAGTTCCTTTTAAACTCAAAACAAATATTCTTCCATAACTTGGCCGGCGCCTTTCGATACCTTTCCCCACCTCATCTCCATATGACACGGGAGGGGCGTCTGCGCATCTTCACGGTGAATTTATCTGATGCATCGCGCGTTTTGAGAACAGAAGAACTGTCTTTTGTTTGCCGCCAATTCGACTATTCAAACTTATAACCAAGGTAGCAAAGGTTTTAGCTTACTTGGCTGGCAAAGGATTGTGGGCTGATTAGATATATAGAAACTTATAACCAAGCTTCTTGAGGAGCTGGTAACTCTATCAAATTGGGGCTAAACCCTTTGACTAGGTGATGGTAAGTCAACTAGAAGATCTTGCCAGCTATTCCCGACACGTCAAAGATGAAAGCGCGAGTCAAGTGAAAATCAGAAGTGAGCTTCAAATCAAAGTTTCAAAGTTACTGCAAATTGTAAATTCCTTATTTTGATGAAGTAGACGATTTTACCCGAAGTTCCTAGGTATTATTGGATGATGAATAACGACTAATGACAGTGTAATTTTCTAGATAGTGGCAGCGTCTTGTGGCAACCGCTATCTACTACGAGAACTTACTTAAAGAGATCACTTAAAACGCTGATTGTGATAGGTGAGGGGTTGAACAAGACCTAGCGTTCTGACCTCAATATTTTGTGCTCCGCCGCTTCACGGACGTAAATGTATCATCTGTTTGGACTCCTGCGGCCGACTCGATGTGATCGGTCAAAGCGTCACGTGGCAGCCAAATGAAGTGGAAAAGTTTCGTCGTATTTCGTCATTTGCACTGATCAACAGGGTGGAAAGAGTTGTCGCTTTTTTTGGGCTGTATTGGTGCTCGGAGGGGTTTTTTGGGTTTGTCAATGGCCTACTTTACCAGCAAATATAGAAAAAGTGTACGTTGTGGTTTGACAAAGACGTCACAAGGTGGTAGTGCGCTATTGACTGATAAAATTGTGTCTGATTAATTCTTCTTACCTATACGACGAAAACAGTCAACTTGACAGTGTGGGAAATGTATACCTTCATGAACATGCCATCCACACCACACAAACAATTGTCCGTCACAATCTAGTTTAGCCAGTGCTATAGTAACTAGATAATGACATAAAAACATGAAAAATACCCAGACTAGGCATGGTGTGGGCAGTTTCAAGAAACTATTCAAATCTCAGATGCAAACTGACAGCCGAATCCAGGGTAGAGGTAGAGGAAGAGAGATCACTCAGCAAATAAAACGAACCTGCGCCCGCGATCGGATCGCTAAAGCCATTCCAGTTTTCGAGAATCGCGATCGCAACTCCTGAGATAGGGACCGTCGACCGCATCGCTGAGTATGTCTTCTCCGATTTGATTGTGGGACAGAGACAAGTACTGATTGTACATCTTAAAAAAAAAATCAAATTGGCACAGTGGAATGTGGAATAACTACTCTACGGTAGCTCTTATCGCGTGCGGATTAAGTGCGTATGTCCACCAAAAAAGGTAGTGCTGGTGGTAAGGTCAACGGTGCCAGATATTTTCGCAAAGTAGCGTATTTTGAACAACCAATAAATCTAACACGAAACGAGCAGTAGAACAAAACAGTTTGCGACTGTAAATATTTATTTAATTACTATTAATTAGAATGGATCGGACCGAAAAACCATCTTCAACGCCCTTAAACTAGAGCTTATTTGATCCTAATGTATTTGAGGCGTCGATCCCAACAGTGGAAAAGGAGGCGTGACAATACTAAGAAAGGGAAACAAGGATGTTTTTAGCAAACGAGAAATTAAACGACAGATGTTCACTTACACGACACTTCAGTTTCTAGTTACTTGTCTTTTCGGATTTGATAGTGGAACAGCGCCAGACTCGAACACTGGATGCCGAGAACCGATAGCATCTCTTCAGCGTATTCCGCTTGCAGATTTGCGATTCAATTTAGATTAGCCGCGTTAGACGCTTGGTAGAGCAGGAACCAGTGTGATTGACTCCGCTTGCTTTCCAGGCATTCCAATCAACCGTTAGTGATGCTGAATCCGACACGTACAATTTTTAAATGCTGGAAGTGAAACGGGCCTTGCGGTGTACCATAATAAAGTTCATTATACCTTACAGTACTTTAAGTTGGTGGCTGTTAAAAAATTTAGCGTTTTAGCAACAGCATAATAATGATTGGTCAAAGATGATGTGGTTGATGGTGTGGACTTTGGACCTAATGGCAAGCTAAAATATTATGAAGACACTTAAGCATCCACTAGAAGATCGCTATCGGTAATGTTCCCGGGCTAGAATAAGACGCATAGGTTCTCGACATGGAAGGCTTACAACGAGTAACAGCTGAACGTAGAATGATCTCTTCGTTAAAAAAGCTTGCTATCAAAGTGTTGAAGTCCATCATTATCATTTAGTAAGAGGAGCCTAATCGTGTACGGGCATAAAATGCTCAAAAGCGCTATCAAACATTTAAGAGTCGCGTCCGAAAACCTCCGAATGGGCATCGAATGGTAATAAGCGGCTAATGGTGTTGCGACAACGTCGGCTTTCTCTCGGCGTTCACACGCTGTCCGGGCCCGTTTTATCTGTTACTTTATAACGATAATAATGTTTGTGGCTCGCGCCGCGGCCGGTTCCTTCAGCCGGATTGATGCCAAAGAACAAATAGAACAGAAGATGCAAAAAACACGTTAAAGCCTCAATGGTCCGCTACGCAAAGGCTTTTTCTCGGACACCGCGAAATAGGATAACCACAGGTAACTAAAGCCTGCCTTTCAGCGCTGAGACATTAGCTTATTCACAGGTTTTCTTCAACATTTACGAACTGCATAATTCAAATGGTTATCACCATGAAATTCAAACTCTAGGGCATTGAAATGCTTCTGAAATTCTGGTGTCTTTACGATGTTTTCACTTGTTACATTACGCAAATCGTAGAGCGGCCTCATCCAATTAGAGAAGTGCAGCACGTCTGACTATCTTCTTCTTTTTTATGTGCCGTCTCCCATCGGAATCTTGCTTTTCGAGGCTGCCAATACAAACAAAGAACTGGTACTCTGTTCAAACCGTCCACCCGTTTCGTTTATCTGTTAGGTTTAATTCGTGGCCCCGGCAACACCGCTGCCGGTTATTGGACAGCGAGATGCGACGCGGAAACAGCAAGGCTGTACGGCGGCCTTGTTGGATTCCAATCGGAGCGCTAGCTATTTATTGACTGTCAATTTGGCCTCTCCGATTTCATTCGAAAGATTTGGTACCGTTGAGTTTCTAAGGAGTTAACTAGTTGGACCACAGATTTAAATACATGGCTGAAGACGCCGATTACTTTAATTTCAAAAGCACGCATGCTCCATCATGGTATTTCTTTCAGTAAGAGCTAGCCACAACACGTAGGTTCATTAAAGTTTCTTAAAATATGAAATCCACATTGTGACTAACAACGGAGCGTTTCGAATATTGTTATACTCTAAATTCAGCCGAATGACTCCCGAAGACAGTTTGCAATTCGAAGTATGGAATATGGTGAATTCTGATGCACTGAAGCGCGATGTAAACCTAGACGAGTGCAGTGCTCACACCACTTCCGCGGTCCCAAGTGCACGTATACAAAAGCCACCTCTACTCTGCCGACCCCACTCGCATTCCGAAGGAAATTGCCCGCGGCCGATGCCGGCCCCTTGGCGCCGCGTTGGTTAATTGCGCCTGCGCACCGAGGACATCCATTACGAAAGATAATTCAGCGAGCAATTAGCTGGGGATGAGCCACGACCGAGATTGCGGATAGCGTCGCCGCGCTCTTCGGTGGCGTAGGGTTAGGTTGTGCCTGCTGAATAGAGTTAAGAAAAGATCTTTTGCTGAAAAACAATGGAACAATAAAGAAAACATCATTGCTAAAAAGAAAAACACAACATCGAAGATTGCTCAGGTGGGGAAAAGCAACAGTGGATATGGGCGGTCGGAAAGCTGATGATGTTGATGAGTCACGGATTTATGGTTTGATTCCACTGATTATTAAAGACTACATTTGTTTAAAAGGAGTTTGGTCCAACTGATGATTTATTCACTTTTCATCAATCAAGTCCGATTGCTGCGGCAATTGAACATTAGGTTTCGTTTAACAGCTGCTTCAGAGTTTCATATTTCTAGAGGAACGATTCCCTACTAAAGCGTGCGTGAGCAAAGCATCTTCTTTCAATACCTTAATCAAGATAGGATGTTTGCCGAATAAGAAACGGCACATAGCCCAAAATTGATCGCTAGCTATGTTTGTTCATTCGATTCCCGCACTTATGCCACACACGATAATAGCTACCATGTTTTAGCAGGCAGTGAGGTTCACGTACACGTTTCATAAATTAGCAAGCCCACAAGAGTTTATTAGAGAGAAAGAGCACCCGAGGCAGCTGCTTAACATTCCGCGCGAGTGTGCACCGCCAATGATACTTAAGAAGCCGACGGCGTTTTGCCATACGCAGAGCATAATAACAAAATACTCTCCGCACAAGGTCAACTCAGTTCGCACCAAGTTTCTCAACCTAGGTACTCCTGTTAAAGTAAAGGGATATTTTCCTCGAGTATAGGTCTGGACCGAAAGCAAGACAGAAAATCAGTCAAGTGCGATACGGTTCCGGACCACCTTATTGTGCTGCATATTTAGTTTTTTTTGTTCAGTTTGACATCTTTAGCGGGAGTAATATTTGAAGTTCCTTGCATTATTGTCATCCATTGTGCGAAGGGGACAGGTTTCCACAACACAGGGAATCCTAGAGTGGAAACTAGGGCTACATTCTTCACGAAATTGTTTTTTGGAACATATATTATTTCTATTTCATACTTGATTGATTTCGTGTTAGTTGATTAGTTATATGTGCCAGACAATCGCACCAGTTTTATTCATGTGTCTATCGGTTCTCTTCGTGAACTGCTTAAGCTTAGCAACGAGTTAACCCTCTGATAGATTATCCTGAACTTATTGCCGAAGCTCTTTGAAGCTATTCAGAGATCATTGCTCCATCGGCTCAAAGCATTCTATTTCCTTTGCCACATCGTCATAATGAAGAAGATAATGCCCCGCGATTTAACAACAACACTGGCACGAATCACAAACGGTTCTTTTTGTAGTGCTTCCGACTCTCATATTCGATTGTAATTATTGACTTAAGTGTCCATTTTATCCGATAACTGTTCTTTCTACGCATCAATAAGGCTTATAACCCTGGTTACTCGTACATTAAGAATTTAATACTTTACTGTTAACAACAGTCATTTGTATTTTTGTATGCTCTTTGGCCAAATTATAGCTATTGATAATTGTTTATTTGTACGAATTTTGGCTAACTGATGCTGTTAACAGTAGATTAAGAGATTGATAGTATACGAGAAACAGGGGGATAGGGTGATCCAGCTATTAACAACGAATTAAAGCTAGGCCTTCGAGGACATGAACCACCAGCCTATTATCTTTCACATCGGAGACTGGAGACGGTGTTCGAATAATCACACCAATATCTACCATCAGATCCTCGAGTTTTCTCTGCAATTCTGGGCGGTAGCTAGCGGTACTTGACGGTTTCTGTACAAACGACCCAGAATTCTTTAGAAACTCTTATTTCTACAGCATTCTGTCCTGTTACTTACCGCATACTTAACACTGTAATCCAACCCGCTCTTGTCGGTGATTTTTTCATACAAATTTAAGCAACGCAGTTTCTCATCACGCTCCGGTCTCCGTTTTTTTCATACTACCGTGTGACAATTCGGCGTTGCAGTGTTTTCCGTTCACCTTTACCCTGTAGTTGAGTCAGTTTCTGTCGCAGTTCGCGTCATAAAGGCGTAGGATGCTGTAAAGAAATGTTTTTTTTTCAACCTCTTTAATCAATGGAGGCACGTGTGGAACTGATAGATTGTCTTTTGGAAAAAAATTCTATTTATAGATGGTTTTTTGGTTGCTGGGAGGTAGAACCCACTTCTGAGTGGGTTAAAATCTTTCTGGACACGTTGTGGGTAAACCCCGTCGATAAGCCAGAAACAAGCTACCTCCCATGTAATTGCGAACGGGCTTGCTCGCCGCCAAAGCGCTTGCGCAGGTCAGTTAAGATCATTTCCCTGGAAAATTGCTCATTCGCACATCGCACCGGGCTGTGTTTACGGCTAATGGGAACTGCTTGCAGGGCTGTTTATCATTAACATGGCCGCTTTAATGGCCGAGCTACTTAACT
This sequence comes from Yponomeuta cagnagella, assembly GCA_947310995.1. Classification (NCBI taxonomy): domain Eukaryota; kingdom Metazoa; phylum Arthropoda; class Insecta; order Lepidoptera; family Yponomeutidae; genus Yponomeuta; species Yponomeuta cagnagella. The sequence continues at coordinate 5,028,128 of OX371279.1, forward strand.
TTGAACTCCTGTTACCGTTGTATTAATGATGTCCAATGTTATGGACGAAAATGACATTCACGACATTCACGCACAGCACATTCTGAGAGTTGTATTTTAATGTAGCCCAATAATGCTTGAAATACTGTGAACGAGATGGATGAAAGGGTGCTAAATTACGTTTTTCTATGTTCTTATTGCATTTTAATCGGATCTTAGCAGGAGACTGGCAGCAGCCTCTTCCTGAGATTCCAACCGCATACTGCGATCGCCAACCCGCCTGCCAAGCGTGGCGATTATGGCAAAACCCCTCATGGTTATGAAAACCACGAAGGAGGCCTATGTCCTGCAGTGGGCGTCAAATGGCTGATGATGATAATGATGATGAATCAGATCTGTTTTCAGTCAATACTTTGATTATTTTAATTATCTCATAATCATAAGTGCTAATAATACGTCTGTGTTGTTTGAGCTGTAATGTCTGCATAATTAGGCCTCTGTAGTGAAGACCCATGGGACAAAAAATAACAAGTAGGAGACCGCAAGTGACAAGCAGCGTGGTTTTCCTTGACGGTTAAGCAACTGGTATGGGTTAGATGTACTACTGGGTCCTTATTATGAAGCAGCGATATGTTCGGAAAGTTCGTCAACGTCGCGCTTGAGCCCACAATTCACTCGAATCTAGCGACATGGCAGGATATTTCGAAACTATTCAAAAAAAGAACCGTATTTGTCGCTAGGTTTTCGAAACTATTAAAAAAAGAACCATATTTGTCGCTACATGCGAGTTAATTGATCCTTCCGAACATATCGCTGCTTCATAATAAGAGCCATGTACCTTCCAGTGTTATGGGAATGGAAATGAGTATGTCTCGGGTGTCGTGGCGCCGCCGTCGAGTCTATCAGTCATTCGGCCGGTGTCCCGAGGTTGCCATGCGCTTTCACGCCGTATGAATAACATTAATAGCGACGTGGTTGAACGTTTCGAATGGCGCAACGGAGCCATAGATCTACTACTGATGATGGTCGTTGTAACCGAATGGGCTTAAAGATAAAGCTAATGCCTACAAGACTTCACACGCTAACGCTTGCAGTACCAAAAATCCAACCAAGCAAGCTGGCACTTGCTGAATTAAATTAGCTAGCGATCGACCACTTTTTCCGAAATCGGAAGTTTTAAACTAAGCTTAAGATGCTGACCAATTTCGAAATTAAATAGACCGATGGCGTTTCATAATTTTCATAACTATTATAATCATGCGATGCGATTAAACAGCTCATAAAGCTTCCACCGCAGCAAAAAACTATAGTTAAGTTTCTAGAACTGAACTGCAAGGAAGCTAAGCTAGACGCCTATAATTTAGTGCTCGCGCGAGCCGCGGTCCACCTGTTCGATTCTCAATTCGATTCGATTCAAATCATCGGGTCGTTAGGCCACAATAGGCACAAAGGCGAGCTACCTTCACCGGCGTGTTTATTTCTTCTTTTTCTGACGGCCATTGGGCCCGGCTCATTCCCAATTCAGTACCTTCCAATGCACCCAAATTTTTCAATTATTTACATTATTAGCTGTGTCCGTTACTTTATCATCACTGTCATTACTTGTGTAGCATAGGATTTGGATAAAAAATTATCATGGTTTGTTTAATCAACGAGATAAATACGATACAAAATTATGTTGAATCAAAAATAACATGATAATGTTATATTTAAGAACATAGTAACGCATTCGTTTGTACTATTGACACAATATGCGAATAAATGATTTTTATCTTTCATTTAAATCCGTTCAGCTGTTTATGCGTGGCAAACATACATATAACTCACCACTAACTGCCGCCGCGATTTACAAAATACAGTTACTAATATAGGCTAAGTCTTTCTGTTACTAATACTTATATGGATTTATTCTGCAATAAATATATTTATAATAAACAAAAAAATATAAAGTTAGGTGAACTTAAATTTACAAAATACTACTTTTTTCTTTAGACTACTAGAGCAGAGAGCGTTTTAAACCAACGTTCCTCGAATCGAGTGTAGATTTTTTACGGTGAATTGAAAACATGGCATTTGGGGAACAAGCCGCAGCCCCTCCTGAGTTGATTGTAAAGAGATACTGACATCTCACCAACAATACGGCTACCTCCATCCACGCTGACAACTCGTCTTTGGTCCGTTATATTGTCATTGAATCATACAACTCTTTATCATCTGCCTGGTTTACAGTAGGCTTTATGACATGTGCATTGTGCATGATTGCGGGACTCTTAAGTGTTTTTATTGGTGGTCCGGGCTACAAAGTGACTAAAGTTTTTATCAGCTTAGCAGTTTGTTGGCGGATAGTTGCGATCTTATTACTATGGCCTACTACCATTCTAAGCTACTTCTATTTGTCTTCGCGATTTGTCCAGTTTATCTCTAGTCTCTACTTACTATGTATAGTCCAGCCAATAGATGCGTATTTTATTAATACCACATATTTTAAACTCAGTGTGAAATAGTTTCTAAGACGATACTAAAAATGAAGTTATGTTTTCGTATCTGCCAGTTGGTAACTAAAAAACGTAAAATAATTGTTTATCTCAAAAAAATTATTTCATAATTTTTCGTGATATCAATACGACACCGACAAATTGTGTTTTCCAAAAGCAAATGCACGAAGCACCATAGCCTCCCACCTGCTCCCGGCTAAAGGGTTGATTTTAGAAAAGTAAAAAAAAATAGGACAGCAGCACACAATGAACTTAAAAGGAAAACTATCAGGGCTAAGTAGGCTTTACAAGTTCGTTAACAAGTAAAGCCTACTTAGTAATAGGCGACCAACTTATGAAAGGAAAAATTCGTACAAAATCCATTGAAAATTTCTTTCATGTAGTTCTGTAAAGCGGATAAAACTCCCTTTCTATGGAACCCTACACTGCGCGTGGCCCGACGCGCACTTGGCCGGTTCTTTGTTATTACTTTTGCTGAAGACACTATTGAGTTAGCGCTCGTAGATGCGTTATTCAAATACTGAGGCGACCGGCAACACGCAAAGTGATGGTTTACGTAAGCATTTTGTATGTTAATGTTCTGTGGTAAAAAAAACAGCTTTTTGTGTCATCCGTGTGAAAGAGCCACGAAGATTAGTGGCATAGTCTCAGTGGCGCCCTCTATATTTTTTTCAATGTCGTGGAGCACGATGAAACCTAGCTAGATCGATAGAGGACAAAAAAGTAAACAAGAAATTATTAAAGTCATCATGTCCTAAAGTGGCACGTTTAGGAGTTATTGAGCTTTGAAGTTTGTATGGAATTTCCACTAACTGAGTTTCATCACTGAATTTGTCACTTGATATGAGTTTTCTCGGGGATTCAAACCTACTTTGATGTTTTTTAAAGTCTGGGTAGCTATGTCTAGTAGGTACCTACCTACTTATATACATATATACATGAAATTATAGTATTATTCATGCATCCAATTCGTTCAATTCGATTAAAATTCAAAACATGTCAATATAAAACCTACAGTTTAATTAATATAGATAGGTTTAGGTGGTAGGTAGGTACCTATAAATAATGTAGATAGGTACATATCGCTAGAAACTTAAACCGCTGCTGTGTGTAAAACCATGTTCAACCATGTTTTTAACATAAATACCTTCATCCCCGTCGAACCGTGTGAGTTCTTGGTTTTCGAACTATTGCTGGTGCTACTGTCTGGTTGACGTGCTAATTCAGGTGAGATGTCCATCTTCTTTTCGAGGGTCTTTAGTCGACGAAGCACCACGGAATTTCAACGTGGAATCGACTGTTTTGTTTACTCTTTTCATGTTCGCTCAAAGTTCGTACACATTTTGTTGGTGCTTATTGTTATCAAACAAATTCTATCTTTTTTCAGCTCAGTCCAAAGTTTTTTTATTCCGATATGAGCTTACCCTTGACCACAATCTTGCCTAGGGCGTAGATGTTCGTTTTTGGTGGCTCTCATAGTTGTCTGCTGTCTTACTCGTAGCTGTGAAGACTGCGGCTTTATGTATCTTGTTTGTGGGATGTGATGGACTATGGATGAACCAAAAAGATCAAAACCTTTCCCTTACCTGGTGTAATAGACTGTACTTGGACTTGGGGAATGAGGATATATGTATAAAAATGACTTCTGTCAGCCAATAATTACCTACATTGAAGTGACATATGTTTACTATGAAACCATATTAAACATAGAAACAGGGATTAATCATATTTTCAGGTCTAACTACCTAATTATTGTTTAACTGCTAATATTTAATCAGATAATGCTTATAACTAAACACAGCCACCATAAAACTTAATTTAAGTACAAATGTTTCTTCCGGTACCTACTTCTCCGATCAATAACTCGCTCACTGTTCGGTAGAATGATTTAATGATAAGTAATGCCTAATTGTATATTGTAATTAGTCTAGCAGCTAAGTGTAATTTGTAATTAAAATAAAGAAATATCTTGTGAATTTTCCTTTAAATTCACTATTTTATTTATTTACCTGATAGGATTGATGAAAATCAGATTCTGCAGAACTCTGGTAAAAGCTCCCGTAATACCCTCGCATTGTAAGCATCCTCGCTACGCTCGGGTGCCTTAATATACGGTACCTATCTATAATAAACTGGGTGTTTTTTCTACGACTTATTTAGCAATTTAGTCAAGAATCGGCAACGAGTCACAGGTGCCAAGCATATAGTCCAGTATTTAGTGAAAAATGATTCAAAAGTTAAGTTTTATAAAAATCTCATACAAACTTCAAAGCTCAATAACTACTAAACGTGCCACTTTAGGACATGGTGACCTTAATAATTTCTTGTTTACTTTTTTGTCCTCTATTGATCTAGCTAGGTTTCATTATGCTCCACGATATTGAAAAAAATATAGAGGGCGCCACTATGAACTATGCCAGGCCCCATACAAAAATCTTCGTAGCTCTTTATCACCTCTACCGGTCTAATGTTTGCTAGACAAAGTTCACTGGCCAGTGTTTTGGCTGTTTTAAAACACTTTTGTTCGCAAGAATGTTTTGTTTTGATTTTACACTGTTCTATTTCGGTCGCGAGTCAGTAGGTAAGCACTTACACTCGCAGATAGACTGAAGAATGCGGCCACTTGATTAATCCCTGTTTTTTTTGTTCTAGATAATTTATTCCATTGGAATCGTTTGTCGATGACAGTTGTTTTTTATTCGACGCGCGCTGAATAGGTTGCGTAAAAAAGAAATACATAAAAAAGAAAGAAAAAAAGGTTTGTGTAATAGGTAAATGAGGAAAGTAAAAGGTGATTGACATAGTCTATAAGATAGGATAGTCAAATTGAGGCGGCACTGGACTGAAGAACCGATAGTCGATGGGGTACAAAGGTTCTCGAGTGGAATCCAGGAACTGGCAACGCAGCCTAGGATGCTCACCAGCTCACTGGGTCAACGACAGACTGATTCCAGAGGCTAGCTGGATAAGAAGGGCCGAGGACAGAAATAGTGGCGTCACAGAAGTGGCGTGCCTATATTCAGCAGTGGAAGAATTGATGGATTGACTGAGGAATCATTGGCACCATTTAAGGACTTGGCCAAGCAGTTTGGATTGCCAATCAAGACCCCAACTTCTGGAATGCGAAAAAATATAATATTTGACTCGCAAGTTTAGTACTACAGCCACCAGAAGCTTACTTTGTCTTAAGGTGCTAGATTAAATAAGCGAAGTGACCACTCAACAAAGATTCTGTGTTACATAACAATCGGCAAATTGAGTGTAGCGGTAAAATTCACGCACGAATCGATTACACAGCCATCCGATCCGGCCCGAATCGATTCAATGGTGTGCTCTCGATTCTCGATTGATTGCGGTGCGGAATTTCACCATGGCCGATGCATTGGGCCGGTGAAAGAAGCTGGCCGGTTGGAATGCGGCCGCCGAGTTGTAGTGCGGAAAGTTTTTGTTCATACAAGCTTGGAGGTTGGTACTCTGTGCAAGTAACGTTTGATAGGTTGAGGCAGTATGTCAAATGCTTGGCGACTTTGATTGCGAAGAAAGCTAGCTGGAATTTATTTTTATTAATGGCCATTCTGATAGGCAAAGTATAGAAAGGAGTATGCAGTGCAGAATGATCAACCAACTTCAAAATAGATTTCTCATTAAAAATTTTGGGACCTCTTTGCTATCTTCTTTTTTTTTGTTTGACAAATGCATCTTCATCCGCTGTTGGTTTTATCCCTCTTCGTGCGCTATGAAACAATGGTACCTATGTTGTTTTTCATAAAATCGATTATAAAATTGCGTTGCAAAGCCTGAAAGCAAGCCGATTCAGCTGGCTCTTAATTCTATCTTGTTCTATCCCGCAACTTCGAACAAGTAAGTGATAATTTATTCATACAAACTTCACCACCCCTTTAGACGTGATTTCGAAAATCAACCCGTTAGTGCACCCCTAGAGTGTATAGATAGAGAACTGACAAAATAATTACTTGTGATTCTTACCCAAAGGGTAAGGGTCCCTATTACTAAGACTCCACTGTCCGTCTGTCTGTCACCAGGCTGTATCTCATGAACCGGGTAGCTAGACAGTTGAAATTTTCACAGATGATGTACTTCTTTTGCCGCTATAACAACAATACTAAAAACAGAATAAAATAAATATTTAATAAGGGGGGCTACCATAGAACAAACGTGATTTTTTTGCCGTTTTTTGCTCGATATTAATAAGGGCAACAGGTAGACGCTCGAAATATTCATATGTGGTATAGATGCGGAAGATACGGAACCCTTTGTCCGACTCGCACTTGGCCAGTTTTATTTATATGTAAGTAATGGTATACCTACGTACAATGGGAAACTTGCACCAAACTTAAATTGGAGTGCCATCGCTTTAATACCATAGAAGACACAGAAAAACTAAGGAAAAATTGAAAAATAAAACCAGAAAACCCTTACCGTTATCTTTTTTTGCAGGTGCATACAAACATTATTACGAGATAATTCAAATATTAATAAACGCTACATGCATCGTTACGTGCAAGCATAAGCAGCCTATATACGTCCCACTGTAGGGCACAGGCCTTCTCTCAGGGAGAGAGTATGGACTTAATCACCACGAGTGCCCACTGCGGAAGTATATGAATAGCTCAGACACTCAGGTTTCCTCACGATGTTTTCCTTCACCGTTAGCGAGTGGTATTGCTACTATAACTTCACAAATGTACTTAGAAAACAAAGTCATAGATACATGCCCGACAAAGTCATAGGTAGATGCCCGGTTACGTGCAAGGTGTGACGTCATGGCGCATTTTTGTACCACGTGACTAGAATGAGTTTTCGACGGGTTATAAGTGTAAAGGCGGTGAAAAGTATTAATAGAAAAGAAAAAAATTACCACGTTTATTTATCTTTTAACATGGCGTCTCCTATTATATTAGAACTTTTTTCAGTGTCGTTTTTATCGCATGTACTTAAGGAATATTTCCTAATTTCAAATCTCTATGTCTGCGTCGACTGTCAGTCATTCACTCACCCAGCCACAACTGCTTTACAAGTAAGATAGATTGTGAAGGAAACGCTACTGTGAGTTTGAGCTGCCTCGAATACTGTCGGTGACCACTCTGTTCCGTGTCGGTGACCGTTCAAAGAGATAAATAGATAGCACGACTGCCTCGGATCATTAGTTAACTGCACCATTAACCATTTAGAATAACGTTATTATAGTGGCAGCTTCATAACATCGCTCCAAGTAAAATAAATAACGATTTAATTCGGTGATTTAGAAAATAGGATGCAATTACGTTTAGCCAGTAACGAGCAAAACTAGTTATGTTATAAGTGAAAACGGTACGCGAAGTACTTGCAGCTCTGAGCATGTCGATTAAATTAATCGATTCGAATATACGAATGCATTAGTCGAATGACCCGAGCCGAGAATTATTAACGATTCCACGTTCGTAGCTTAAATGAATTCAAAATCATTAATTATATTTTCTAATGCAATTAATGAGGGGAGTTATTAATATATTTCGTGTGGAATTTAAAAGCATTGCGTGCTTTAGAAAGGTCGTTGGCCCAGTGTTCTTTACGTGTATTTTAGAACAAGATTTTTTTTGTCTAATAACGTTTGGTTTCAACATGACACACGCGACTAATGTGAATTATTTTAATTTATTCGCTTCTAGAGGCAATATCTCAACGAGTTTTTCCAATAAATTATACTCAAATTAACTCTAGGCTGAGCGTGTGATAGATAATTTTTAAGAGGTCTCTCTATAACCTTAACATGCAAACGCTTTTAATCATTAACATGTTTTGACGTACCGTTTAAGAATATTAAAAAACATCACTCTTCGTTTCTTACGGTTCCGTACCAGAAGGGTGCCAACGGGACCCTATTAAAAACACATCGTATGTCTGTCGGTCTGACCTAAAGAGGGTTTATCTCTCGAACCGTAATTTAGTTAAAAATTATCACAGAATATGTGTTACGGTTACGGTGCGTGATTGCTCAACAAATAATAAAAAACCGGACAAGTGCGGGTCGGACTCGCCCACCGAGGGTTCCGTACAAATTTTTAGATACTTACATATTATAAATAGTTCAGTAATCGAGTCTCGCAGTTTTTCCGAGCTTTTCCCGAACTTCAGTTTTTTTTTATGATTTAATTACAAATTAATGTATAGTTTACAGATTTTACTTGCCAAATTTCATGGTTCCTAGGTCAACGAAAAGTACCCTATAAACTTTCTTTCCCTTGTGTGTCGAAATATACGTTTTTGCAGCATAATCGGCCGTATCTTTTATTACGTTAACTTAGAAGTTTGATTTTTTCACACCTTCAAGGGACTGTAGACCTGAGTAGGTATATAGTTTTAATTTCAATTTTGCGTTCCCGAGATAAAGGATTTTTGAAAATTTGCGTTCCCGAGATAAAGGGTTTTGACAGACAGAACTGTCGGATGGAGAACAAAGTGATCCTATAAGGGCTCCGTTTTTCCTTTTGAGGTACGGAACCCTAAAAACGTAAACGGTTAAAAAGTAGAGATGTCACTTATCTTTACTTTTTAACCGACTTCAAAAAAAGGAGGAGGTTCTCAATTCGACGCGTAATTTTTATTATTTTTTTGCTGTGTTCTTGCATAAATCGGTCAAATCTCAACCGATTTCGACAATTACTTTTTTATCCGTTACGTTATAGATATAACGTCCCATTGGTCCCATTTTAATCTGGTGAAGATCTGATAAAGACTTTCAGAGATGGAGAACGGAACTCCTCAATGGGCAGCAGTAAATAAAGCCTAATGGGGCCCATCCTTTGGTAATATGCATATGTTTCATAAAATATAGCGTAAAAGTAGTCCCAGGGTAATTTGGCGATGTTGTGGTGACAACTTTCGGGGACGGAAATTGAGAACTTCAAATTTTTAATCAAAGAATTGAATTTGTGATGTTATAAGCACTTTGTTTAAATAATTTCATTCAGTAAGTAATTTTCTGGTGTCTGGTGGACATTGACGCATTCGTTTTGAAGACCATCAGCTCGAACGTCCTTCTTGAGAGGTTCTAAGCTTCTATTCTAGATAGAAATATTAATTCTTTATCTGAAATATTCAATTTCGCTGTTTTTTTCCCGCGGGAGCGTGGGGGACGACTAAAAATTGAAAAAAAAAAACAGGCACCTACTCCAAATTATACTTCTACAATACCTTCATATATACATACTTCTAATTGAAAGGTATTCTTTTAAATTACTTCTAACTTTTTAGTTTTGAAGTCGTTTTTTTTTTATTTTTTGCTCTATCGCGGAAACAGTTATACATACAAAGTGTCAAACTTGGTTTGATTATAGTGAATTCCCGAACACATTTTTCGTAAGTTCATGTTTATTAGGTTTTAACATATACGTAAGAATAACAGTAATTTTAAGGACTCTTAGAAACTGATAATAAACAATCTTTCAAGTACATAAGACAAAAATATCTTTAAGAGTGTTAGTTCAACGCATGTTAAAAATACCCACGGACACGGACAATATTTTGATAAAACCTCTTACAATTACCAACTTCAACATAGAACAACTTTAATGAGAATCAAAATAAAGCCAAGCGTTATAAAATCCCGATTATTTTATTATTTTATGAAGGCACACACTAGGTCGTTAATTGGCCTCTATATACATACAAACTCAATATTTTATATGACGCTTCGGACTTTACGAAGCATAAATTAGGAGTTTAAGTAACGGAGCGGGTTCCGTCAGTCTACAAACCTACCAAAAACTTCAAAACGCTATAATGTACTAAAGAAGAACGCGGTGGCTACGTACGATCAATAAAGTCGTAAGTAAAGTTAAAGCCGTTAGTAAAAGCATGAAATTGTTTAAAGGGTGCCTTAAAAGGGTATATTCGATACCTGATTGAGACGCCGTACTTAATTTGTACAAGAAAATGGCCTGTGAAAGTGTGTTTTTCCATGATTGTGATGTCCTTGCCTGGTTACCGTATCACAGGGTATCCTAGTTTGGGACCAGGACAAGCGATTGTATTGTGTCGACGGTGAAATCGGCTCTAAGTAAAACATCGCAACAACAGAGTCGTCAGAGTCTCAGGGCTTCCTTTAGAAGCAGAAGCAAAGCCTTTCTCCACCGATTATTTTTAGCAGAAGGACAAATAGCCAATGGCAAACAAGTAAGCCTATTAAAACAACTACAGCAGTTAATAAAACAACCGAACAGCTTTAGCTGTGTAGCTCGTTTACATGTCAATATTTGCTTAGAGGCCGCGGCGCAAGCGCTTCAAGCTAGACTTGGGTAAAAATATCGATAAATCTAAACATCGACATTTAAGAAAAAACGATATTTTTTTTTCGGAAATCGATATCAATATATTTTTAAGAGTTCTGCTCAAGCTTCGTAACATGTTTACAACCAAACCAATCTTTGAAAAAAAGACATGGTAGGCTGAATGGGTTCAGATTCCGTTGCCATCATCGGGGCGATATAGACTATGGCCTGTTTCATTACGCTGTTAATTAAGGAAAGACTGGACACCTATTTTGTTGTTGATATTAGAATATTGCGTGACAGAGAGAGGCAAATAGTTATTCAACAATTACAATATAAAAACATATTTAATAAATTACCACATAAATAATCGCGATTAGACTCGTAAAATTTTCAACTAAATAGTTATTCAGTCCCTTTTTTATAGACTAGCATTGCTATACTACCTTTATGCCTGTTTGTGGTCTGAGCAATGGTGCTAACAGTGAAAATGACAGAACAGTCAGTTGGTTTGCTTTATGTCACTCTGTGTTTGTGTCTGGTTGTGTCTGTGTGTGTTAGTTTACGTTTCGTTTGCAACCGTTACATCGATATTTCTTTTGATAGATATTTTTGGTGGATAATAACGATACATTTGAAAAACATCGATACGATATACTTATATCGATATATTTTCCACTTCCCATCCTTACTTTGCGCAATGCTGCCGGTAATTCTCTAAAGGCGCTTAGTATTATAACGAAAGGGAGGTTTTACAAGGCTTTACAATATTTAATTGCGCGAGAAAATATTTCACGCGGTAGACATATGACACAGAGAGAGAGTGTTGGGGGGCGTTGACATGATGAGTATTACCTAAGACTCAAGGTCTATACAAGCGGTCTTATCAATAAAAACTCGATTCCTTAAAACACTGCAAAAACGCCCATTAAAATAGTATGTGAGAGAAATCGTGTTTTTATAAATAAGGCCGTAGAAGTTTCTAGAAAACCTATTTAGCTTATCTGTTGTGTGGCTGACCACGACGCATTGGAAAAGCTCCACACTGGTGCGGCCGCGGACTATACAAATCAGATGTTTTATGTTATGTATGGGCCATGACCGCGCCAGTGTGGGGCAAGCATAGTATTACACAGCAAACACAAGAGCAGATTGTGTGGTCCGGACGCGAAGACCCTGCGCCGACGAAAATTATATTTTACGATTATGTAAAGAATTCATTTTATTGCTTGAACCAAAAGCGAATTGCATTCTAAGCACACTTCTCTTTACGACTGAGGGGAAGAGAGCCACCACACACACCGTCTTCTACGGACTCGCGCCATTCCGTTGCCAAACTGACCAATTACGAAATAATTGTATCTTGATAAGTCTCATTCCATTATTTTGGTAACATCCCCCTTTTTGTAAGGTATTCATTACATTTCCGTTTCCGTCCCATTTGCGGTCTCTCGGCTCTCTCGGTAAATTTTTTAAGTGATAACTTCTCGCTTACATTACTTTGTACATTAAAATTCCACAAACAGAATGTATTAATAAATTCTTTATGTTGAAATTTTCTGATTTCCTTAGGCGCACTTTACGCTCTTTCTGAGCAGCTGACAAAACTGAAACGGCGCGCTCGCTGAATCGGGTATACTCGACAGCAGTTGGTCGGTGACGCGGAATCACGTATCCTGATATCCTCGGCTCCTGTCGTCATCTACACGTTTTCACTAATGTATGTGTGGTCATAAGCACGCTTTTTTCTTGTCGCAGGGTCTTTCAGCACTGCCTTACACTACTATGAGTCTGTCTTGCAGTTTGTTTCGTCCAATGCCACTTGAGATTCATTACAAAACAGGGCTTAGAGAATAATAAACATAGTTATTATTTGCCTCTATTTTGTCGTCTACTAAGCAATCGTATTACAAAGGCATTCCAATAGTAGGTATAACCAGCGCAAATTAAAAAGGCATCTCTCGTAAAGATCGGTGCGAGGCGCCGAGTAAAGTTGCACAGGTTATACCATTGGGATGCGATCGGGTAGTAGACTACCAATAATGTCTATGTAACCATTATTGTACTAATGTCGCTCTATTAAATAACTATACATTTAAAAGGCTTACCCTCCTACATACACGACACGCGCCGAACGCCGTTACGCCCTATCATACACAGAACTCTTCCGAAAGAAAAAAGCCATAACTCGTGCAGCTGACTAACCGCAGAACAGCCGTCGTGCTGTCCGCAAACAAGCAAATTGAGCGCAATCTCGGACAATCATCGGGTTCGGACGGAGAGACCGCGCCGCGGCGCCTGGGACCGCATTCTACCAACCTGCTCGCTTAGTTCTGATATTTGTGCACTTAGCCTCATAGTTGGGCCACTGTTACGTAGCAAGCGATGAAAAAGTATCTAAATACCTCAGACACTAGGGTTTCCTCACGATGTTTTCCTTTACAATTAGCGAGAGGTATTGCTATTACAACTGCACAAATGTACGTAACTTAGAAAACAGTCATTGGTACATGCCAAACACGATTCGAACCCACGACCTCCCGAATGTGAGGCCGGTGTGCTACCGATGCGCTACCTACCACCGCTCTCGACCTGCTTGCTTAGCTATTCAAGTTCTGTACGGGGTCAAACGGCGACACACTCGGAAAGTAGGTCAGATGTTGCCGTTCTATTTTCACATTTCTTTTGAACCATGTTCCAACTTTTCGAACAACTCCAGCCCTATTCAACGATACTTTCGTAAAAAGGAGGTTATGCCGCGTTCAGACAGACTAACTGGACGAACGAAGGCTAACCGCACGCTCACACGCCTTCGTTGTTTGCGACTAAAGGCCCCCGTTCGCATTCGCTTGCTTTCGTCACGTTAGTGAAGTTATATTTCTTTTAAGTCTATCAATACAAAGACAATATAGAAGTGTCACTTGGTAAATAATAAATCACATATATCTCACGATATGGGCTTAATCGAGTATGTGATACATAATTACTCGACCATAACAAGAACTGTTTATGTATTTTTATGTAGCCCCGATTGTGTACCACTGTTGGGCAAAGGCCTCCCCTTTAGTTCTCCACTCCTCCCTATTTGTAGTCACCTTCTGCCAACCCGGTAGAAAGGTCAAAAGGAACTTAATCATAATAAGCACTTAATCAATAATCTCCACAAAAAATGTAAGTCATTCTAACAATTTCCTTTAAATAAATATTTTTTTAATTTTTCATATAAAATTAATACTAATTAGTATTAGTAATCATGCAGGATTTTGTACAGAAAAAAAAAGTCCACATGGATTCGTTCGCGTTCGGTCAGTTGGTCTGTGTCCGGCATTAGGAGAATGATGGCGCGGCCGCAATTTCGGCACGCGAATCCCGCATCGGCAATTATCGGGCCGGTCTGTTTGCCCGCAGATTCGTGTGGACACGGCTCGCCTCGAGCTTCGGGCGGCTAATCGTCTGCGGTCTCGTTTGAGTCGGTAAGGGGCATAAGGTATTGGGCAATAAGGGGAGATGATTATGGCGCCGCGAACCGAGTCGGGATTCTGATGAAAGCCTTCATTCGTTGTCAGTGGCTCAGAAGTGGGTCAAAAGTGGGTCTTGGTCATCTCTCCCTGTCTTGAGCATACCTCTCCACGAGGATTCTCTCGATACCAAAGTATTTAAAGACAATATAATTTTAAAATTTTAGAGTCCTTTTACAATTTTAAGCAAACCGTTGCAGACGATTATCCTAGTGTGGGGCCAGAAGCAATGTATCTGCCTGCCTGTATGTAAATGTAAAAAATGTAAACGATTTATCGACGTCTGATTACTGCTAGAAATGAGCCGAGAAGAATGTTCTTCGCAAAATGATGCCTTCGTTTAACTAATTCCGTTCAGGTCTTCACTATGTATATACTGTCTGTACTGTAAATTACTTCAAAACAAGTAAATCACACTTTTCGTTTCAATTTTAAGTTCCCGTTATACGAGAAAATTCTCTGAAAATAGACCCCCCTAGACTAGTTGGTGCTATTGGAGTGACAAAAAGGTTTAATAGAATAGTCATGGCCACATGGTCACCGCGCTTTCAAGAATTAATTTAGTATGATTGGTACGAATTTTGCGTCGTAAATAGTGGCAATGAAAGCTGGGCTGAGCTCGTCTTTTCCCAGCTACATAAACTAACATATTTCAACGAGAAACGTAGTTCTGCGAAATACAATGTGGGCTAAGGCACGCACAAGTAACAAGTCATCGGCAATTACTTAAACAAAACAAGTAATTGAATCGCACGAAGACGACTTTTTTGCTGCGCAAGCGCCTTCAATGGCGTTGGGGCAAAAAACTTACCTACATTATAAGTATCGGTATGCTCGAAGCGTATTTGAGAGCCCAGTATGTAAATGCACCTTGGTCTATAATTAGAAGTACCTAAGCCATGGTGACAGAAGCGAGAACGCCACTGTTATGAAATACAAAGAATCGAATCGAATGTAATCTAAGCGGACATCAAAACCAACGAACTCTATAATCGAACAACAAAATAATTTATGACGGATACACACCGACCGAACGAACGGTTCGGTGAGTAATAAATAACACTAATAACTTCCATACAACATAGGTAAGTGCCAAGGACGTTCTTGGTAATTGCTTGACCTGGTCCCAAACTAGGATACCCTGTGCTATGGAACCAGGCAAGGACATCACAAACATGGAAATACATCCAGACAAATGTGCTGCGGCCCCCAGTGGGAATCGAACTCGTGACCGCTGGCATGGTGATCACATGTGATACCGTTAGACCAATGAGGCAGTCAATGAGTCAATGGACGGTTTCCCATTGGACGATTACTGTAACGAAATGAATGACATCTACATTTTTATGCATTCACAACGGCTCAGCCGGTGGCTTGCGAGAAAAATGTCTTGCAGTAGGTAACCGTTATTGTCCAATGTCCTCTGAGGGAAGGTGGACTCCCACTCAGAGGGCTGTTAAGACAAAAGTTTCATAAAGTAGGTAACCAGGTAAATAAAACACACAAGGAAGTTCTTCCGATGACGAGGTGGAAAAAACCCTTCAAAATAGAACCCAAGACCAATGTTGATAGAAATTAGAATTTAACCATCCGATTTACTACAATGAAACCTCAAACTCAGTAATTTCCTATATTTTGTAATAGTCCTTGAAGCCTAAATGAGTTCATCCGTCTGAGGCTATATTTCTTACATTTTGGAAAACAAACGTGTTTCCAAACGCTAATAAATATAATAATGGCCTTGTAGTCTTTCTGGAGCACAAAGACTTTGTTCAAGCAAGTAAATCCTGAACACAAAGCGAACGCTAAAATAATCACGCGCACTAAAGCAGCAACTGAATGTCGGAGACTTGAAATCCGATATAGACAAAGGATGGAACTATCGAGTAACCCACTGAGTGGGTCAGCTAGATCGTACAAGCTGACTTTACCTAACAAGAAACAATAATGTAGATAGATTAGCAAGCGGAAGTGGCAGTGGGCTGGTCATATTTATGCCGAAGAACCGATGGTCGATGGGGTGCAAACATTATCGAGTGGAGACCACGAATGGCAAACGCACGCAGCGTAGGACGCCTACCAGCTCGCCGAACCGGCGATCTGAGGCAGATTTCTGGCAGCGGCTGGATGAGGATGGCCGAGGACAGAAGGAAGTGGCGTGATTTGGCGGAGGCCTATGTCCAGCAGTGGACGAATACGGGCTCATTGATTCTTTGAAATATTATGTACAAACTGCGATGGACTTTAGAGGAAAACATGGCCGGTAATAAGTATTGGGTAATTGTAAACTTACTTATTTAAGTTTTAAAGACATGACCAAAGAACTCAAGAATGGGAAAACGTCGAACAGCGCAGAGGCGTGAGAAAGACAGATATATGGCTGAGTAACTCGACTTTCCCCTCTATTCAGTTTTGGATCTCCGTCTAAATTTACCAGAAAGGCTCCATAAGTCGTGCTCGGAGCCTCCTCATTCCCCACTAAAGCAAATTGTCTTTTCATGGTGGTTATTAATGTGGAGTTACCGCGTTTTCGTTCCGAAGCCTCCCTCTAGTGGTATTTGCCGACCGATCGCACTGTCCCAGTTCAGAACGCCGTAAGTGCACTAGGGTGCGGTAACACGCAGTTATTACTTAGTAGTGAAAGAGCAGCTCGCTCCTGTGATCACAGTCATGTTAAACCGCGGTTGCTTTTCGCACCAAAGAGTTTTTAGAATTTGTTTTGTCATAAGGAAATGTGAGAGTACTCAGCCACAGTAATGAAGAAGCAATTCTTCTATCTTCCTCTATCTGTCTTTATCATCATCATCATCATCAGCCACTCGACGCCCACTGCAGGACACAGGCCTCCTTCGTGGTTTTCATAACCATGAGGGGTTTTGCCATAATCGCCACGCTTGGCAGGCGGGTTGGCGATCGCAGTATACGGTTAGAATCTCGGGAAGACGCTGCTGCCCGTCTCCTGGTAAAGTAGTTCCTTAGTCGCCTTCTACGACATCCACGGAAGGAAATGGAGTGACGCTATTTTTAATCCGGCGCCACAAGGATTTTCTATCTTTATATTTAATTATTTTCGATCAATTTCACGAGTAGTGTAGAGGGCGCTTTACGGCGTTCCGTGGACGAGCCTTTAGGCGCACTTAGGACGTTTCGTAGACTTCTACAGACCCGGCCGGTGGGCGGCTACCCTGTAATCAGGATTCCCCTGCTTTGGGAGCGGTGATTATAGGCGGAATTTTTACGGCTGCGCCGGAGTTGTTAGCCCGTCAAATCATAGGTCCGCGCGGTAATGGGCACGGGTGTGACGGTGCGTGGGACGGTTGTCATTTCCTATAGGAGAGACGAAATTGGGGGCTTTAAGATTTGGCCCTCGACGAAAACCGGTTTTATGGGGTGGGGAATTGTCGGTGAAATTATTATGTGATCACGGGATTAAGTAGTAATGCAGACTTTTGTGCGCGATTTCACAAAAGAAAGGAAATAGTGCAACGGCCAGCTTCTACAATTTTTTTTTCTTGCGGCCAGCTGCTACACTATTTGAATTAGTTTCCGATGGGTGTAGATTGGTCCTTATGCCGGGAATGCTTCCTAGTCGTCTTTGAATAAACACGGAACACGGGGTTTCAAGTCTTCGAACTTATAAGAAAACTTCCTTTACTTTTTACAACTTTATTTAAATAAACTTTTGTGAGCACAATCTAAAACTAATAAAAAATAAAAAACCGGCCAAATGCGAGTCGGACTCGCGCACGAAGGGTTCCGTACCATTATCTATACAACATTAGACAAAGATCGAATTTGTGAACAGCGCCATCTATAGAATCCAACAAGACATTGACATTTAACGACATGACATCGGCGCTGTGAAGGTTACATAGATGGCCGCTAGATGGCGAGCGCTGTCTTTAGACAATGTTTGTTGTATGTGAGCCCCCATTAAATATTTATTTTATTCTGTTTTTAGTATTTGTGGTTATAGCGGCAACAGAAATACATCATCTGTGAACATTTCAACTGTCTATTTGTCACGGTTCATGAGATACAGCCTGGTGACAGACACACACAGACAGACAGACACACACAGACAGACAGACAGACGGACAGTGAAGTCCCGTTTGGCACCCTTCGGGTACGGAACCCTCAAAACAGAAAACGGATTTTTAAACGAGAACCATTACATTTTATTTTGCAATATTAAGTATCCTTTTGTAAATCTTGCATAAAAAACAGGAAATAGATTTTAAAATACAGAACGGTTAATTTTTTCGCGATTTTGACGCTTCCGGACGCCGGTGCTATTTCCTTGGCTGCCAGCACCTCCAATTTCATGCCCATCAGGCTTTTGAGCTCATCATAGTTTCCTTTTAATTTCGAAAAGTTTTCCCTAGCGTCGGCCGGTTCGTTTGCTGTGATGGCCGCCCCGCGGACGGCCACTAATTAATTTCGAAAGCGCAGCTGCGTGTGGCATCGGTCTGTGTGCATAGGGTCATCAGTTCAATTTTTCGGAGTTTTGTCATAATTTTCTCAGCACAGGGTATCCTAGTTTGGGACCAGAACAAGTGATTGTATTGTGTGGAAATTATTCTTATTACTTCATAGTAACTAGCTAAAACAAACCGAATGTACCGTGTGTCTAGAAATTATGTCCTGTTCCCCACAAAATATTTAATGTTGTCTTCAAAAATCCCGGGCACAGTTATTACGTTCTTCCTGGTTTTCAGATTTTTCAGATGTCAGGAATTTTCTGGACACGACTAGAATTAGGACCCTCTGTTAGGTTAGACGTGTCCAGAAACTTCCTGTCATCTGGTAACCCTATGTGTGCCTAGTGTGGCATGCATTTGTTTTATTTATGGCACGATTCAGCTATATTAAAATACGCTCTGTTCCATTCGTTACGGCAACTTAGAAAGGGATAACAATCATCATATAGGACGAAAGAGCCCGCATACAGTGATAGTTAAAAACATAGATGTCTAACTAGCGCTAAAAATTAACCTACGTTCAATTATGGGAAGGCGGGCGGGGCTTGTCAGTTGTGTTACCAATCGCAGCGAATTTAGTATCACCCAGCAAATTACCTATGCACCTGCCACCGTCAGGCCGCCATCTTCTAAGGTACCTACATATTTCGACGGGTTATACATCATAATGTCAATGGTTTGACGTTTTTGTACTATAACTAAGTTACGCTGTCGTTCACTATCGCCTAATCAACGTTCACGTCGTCACGCATGGCGTACAGAATGAACCAATCACAGTGATTTATACACACATCTTGCGCTCATTAATTTCATTGGTACAGACTAATCGAGTGGAATGTTTTTGACAACTTTTATTAAGTTTGTAGGAAGAAATATGTACTTCTCTATGTTTTTTTTTATAGTTAGCAATCGTAGCCCGCATATCGAATGCCAATCAAGTGTACGTAGTTACTAAAGTAGGTTGCAACTATTAATTGCAGTTGACTAATGTAAAGTGCTTGAGGCATAAAGTTCACCGCATTGCCCTGTTAAGCAATACCTGGGCCCTGTTGCATAGAAGTAAACATTGGCTCTTTTGTGGGATTGATAAGCACTATGGCCAGTTTCTGAAATGAGAATTTAGCTAAGTAAATGGTTGACTTTAGTGCTGTCTCTTTAAATGTCTCAGAAAAGAGCGTGAGAGAACGTTACATAAGTATTTAGTTAGTGAATTTCTCAATTCAGAAACGGGCCCTAAGTGTCGCATTTCCTTGAAAAACCGACTAATAATTTTAATAGACCGGATTGTCAGTTTTATGCCCCTGCCGTCTAGTCTTGCAATAAAACAAAAGTAAAAATAAATCCACCATTTTTTTTACTATGACCAGCTTGCATTTCAGCTTGAGCCCAACTGTACGAAGCTTCCTAAAATGAGAACAACCACTTGGCAAGTCGCCGTAGGGACTTTAAACAATGTTTGAGCTGTGTATTAAACACCTGTCACTTTCCAAATGACAAAGTCAAACAAGAAGCGCACTTCCAAACAACTTAGTGAGCGTTGCGACATACACGAGTTTTGAAGATGTACGGTCTTCTACTTAGATACCACGACTGATGTAGTTTAGTTACTGAATTTGAAATGTTTAGCAATATTTTAAGAAAATGTTATTTTCGTCTTGATAAACAAACTTTTTTTTTGACTCCGCATTTTTTTTAAACTAGCGCCATACCTAGTGTTCTTAATAATAGTCAGAAAAAACTTAAAAATTTTCATCCTGTAGTAACTAGTAACTACAGTAGTTGTATCTAAGCCCATAATATAGAGCTTTTAAAAAAAATTGGTCAATGTGGTTTCAGAACGCATTTTACTTTACCTTGTCCATGGTTCCTTAATAGTAATGTCCAATAGAATTATCGATATAATTTCGATTTTGTATTCTTATTCGAATTTTTAGTTTTTATTACCCTTAACAATACACTTTGAACTCGAATAGGACTGTAATGTATTGTCATTATTGACGGATTTCTTTGTATCAGAGTAAAAAAATCTCAATTCAACAACAATCATTTTGACTTTGAATCGAAATTTCGTCCTCGGAAACTACCTGTAGACAAACAATCACGTGATTAAGGCCAATTTTCGACCTCGTTTTAGCCCGAAATTGGGGCATAATCGTAGGATGTCGGTCGCCTAAGTATAGCCAATTTTAAACGAGGTCTGGACTGTCTGAGAACAATGTGGTTTTTCTTTTGTTATAAAAATAAATACACAAAAAAAAACTCAATAAAATTCGTAATTTATATAGCATTTGATAGTTCCATAATTGGAAGCACACAAAGGAATGAATAGGCAGACAACAATACTTCTTTCGACAAAAACTATATTATAGTCACGCCATTAATGACTAAAATAATGATATTATTATAGGACATAATAGTTTCAATTATATATTCAAATAAACTTACTAAGCGCTTAAGCGCTTCGGACACTTCACTAAATTAATTTATACGACAACGTGGGCGGAGAATGTTAGAAGTCCTACATAACCCGTGAATAATCGATTAACTGAGGCACATAGTAACTAAATCATTGTGAATTATTGAATTGTTCTCTATAAATCATACAGTATGTTATCGAATCACCCACGCCACGCGACGATGTCTGGTTTCGTACTCCATATCTCACTGGAGTAATTGTGGAAATTACAATCTAGACGAGGAGAAAGTCCAAACCATAACTAATACTGTGTAGTGATGATGAAATTTTCCGAGACCGAGCAAAAATGAAAAAGATTACGAGTATTTGTTGAAACTAATGCGGAATAGGAACAATAGTAACAAACTATCGACCTTGGCTACTGAGTTCGGTTTTCATAGTTTTCACGTTTGAATATGTTCAACATATGACAAAGGAGGTATAACCAGATATTTTCTTTTCGACCCAAAAGTACTGGAGGTTTCGGATGACGTCACGACGATGATGGTTCTCTCGAGCGTGCATTCGTCACTCGACGAAAATCAATTAAGTGCAGGACTTAACGATCTTCCAGCGTATATAGGAGACAGGGCCATAAAAACGAATTCAGCTGAGCCTTAATTGGACCGTCTGTCTCGGTACCTAATGAAGGCACATGTTGTATTTGAACTCAATCCTTCTCGAGGTTTCTCGAGTGTATTCCATTACTTCTCGGTGGACGCGACACGAATCGCAATTAGGTGAAAAAACTGCCTTCGGCTCTTAATGAACGCAAAAGTAGTGATCAATTATTGTACAGCTTGATGGCAGATATGAAAATTAATGGCTACGGTCTCCGGACAATTAAAACTTAAATTATGTATATTGAAAAGTAACAGTGTTATTTACTAAAATACGATTCGTAAAACACTTAAAGCCCGTTTAAATAGTCTAGCGTAAAGAGAAAAGAACATTTAAACTGAATTCAAGGAGTGTTTTAAGGAATCCTGTTTTTACGAATAAGACCATATCATCATCATCATCAGCCATTTGACGCCCACTGCAGTACATAGGCCTCCCTCGTGGTTTTCATAACCATGAGGGGTTTTGCCATAATCGCCACGCTTGGCAGGCGGGTTGGCGATCGCAGTATGCTGTCGGAATCTCAGGAAGACGCTGCTTTAATATTATAATTAAACAAAATTGCCCAGTCGTTACTGTCGGATGCTAGGACACTTGTTACGTCCCGAGAATTTTATAAAGAACATCACAATTGGAATAAGAGGTAGAGGAAGGTCATGGTGAAGCTATATGGTGGTAAGTAAATGAAGGAGATGGTGTGTGTCGCGGCGGTGAAGGATCTGCCCTGTGGAGAGCCCGACCCTTAAATATAATAGAAATAAAGTTACTGTCGCATTATTCAATTAGTGTGTAAAGGTTAGGCAGCTGGTAAGACAGCCAAAGTTTTTAGGTCACCACTATTGAACTTTAATCCAACGTTCCCAGACCGTAAGACATTTACCAGGCGTATAATGGGACTGACATCGGTGGTAATTATAAAGACAAACCGTGTTGCAATAGCCACGCATTAGCCAGGGTAGACGCGAGTGATAGATTTACGACTCAGCTGGCAGTTAACTGCCCTATGCCCCTTGAAAATACCTACAGCTTTTAGCACCACGAAACTACGTTACTATAGCAACTCAGCAAATTAAGAAAAAAAAAAACTTGTTCGGCAAAACGTAATTTTTGATAAAAAAAAAACAATTTTACAGCCATCTAAAAATTCCATTAATTAAATAGACCAATACTACAGGAAGGTTAATTTATTCGTAGCATCCGCAGACAAGAATCTGCAATAAAAGTCGACTATTTTCCTTACGTCATCGTCACGTGACATTTGAAATCCTACAGTAATGAGTCCGACACCGTTCGATTTTCGAAAATAATATATCGATAAAGGCGCCGCGGTATGGCTTGTCATCGCGCGTCGGCGATCATTGCCGCCGAGTGGTGGCGCCAAAAGCGACGTCGCAATGAGGTCAGCGGTGGCGTCGCGCCAAGTGCAACGAGTCACGCCCGCCCGACGCTTTTTATCGACACTTTTAATTTATTATTTTATTAATTGCTCATTCTACATGCATCGCACGAAGCGTCAGTAAAATTTATGCGTCGCGGTAACGCTCGATTGTCGTGTATCGATGAAGGAAGCGAGCAAAATTAGAAATCTCAGGAAGCATATGGTTGCTTTATTAAATGTTCATCGTATAATATTAATAGGTATTCTTTAATTTTAAAATAATACACCGAACTGGCAACCTTCCAGGCCACATAAATGACGCACGATTAAAAGTTTGATTTATAATATGCCGAAAGTATTAGCCGAATGGTTTTATTGCCTGCGTGCGCTTCATTGTCGTTGTTTGGATTAGCGAATTAAGCGGACGACCTGTTTCCTATTGCAATGGCACCCGGCCAAGTACCGTGGCGCCAGTTGCGCGATAAATAAACCAGAAGTACATGCTTGCAGCCGGTTTTCATAAAACTACAATTCGTAGTTAAATATGACAATTCGATGGCCACTGCTTAGCAGTCTTCTTACTTGTTAATCTGTGGGTTAATCGACTTTTCGATGTACTCGAAAACCGTGAATTGTATGAAACAGGTAGTGAAAAAGTGCAGTAAGTTCAAACTGGCTGAGTAGCATGAAATCGTCACTCAAAATTGGATTTAACAGCATAGTTAGAACGTGAAAAGTTAAAACACGTTACAAGTTATTAGAGACCTCTCCGTTCTCCCTTACCAGCACTCACTTTACAATAATTGCATACTGATTTTGACTTGGAAAAGAAAAAACATTACTAAGGATAACGTTCGTTGAGAGCTCTTGTAAAGCTAACCTTCTGTTGTAATTTTGTACGCAGGCGTAGCTGTCAAGTGACATGACAACGACCGGAGTCCAATTTGTTGACCTCTTGAAACTTCATACCATTGGTGTTTAAGTGCAGATCACCAGAAAGTTCGGCAGTCTGGATATGCCATGTGCGTGTAACATGAGATGCAACATTAATTTATATCAGACTCGAAGAACCAATTATGAGAGCCTAGACTTAGAACTTGGAAACAGTGCTTAAGAGACGCTATTTACCCTCCCAACAATTAAATCTCCAGACTACTCACGAGTTAATTATAAACTGCACATAGCTACTTAGTAATTGTAAGGCACGGGACAATACGTGGATTTTAATTGGTAACAGCGTGAGACGGTACGGGTTAAAAACTCCGTTTAGAACAATAGTGATGTGGCGGTACCAGGCCCGCTAATCGCTTATCGAGAGCAGACAGGCGCCACGGCAGTTCCGCTAGCGGTGTCACTGCGAAAACTGTCAACGTGTAAAAACTACAATAATTGTTTCAGAAAAAAGATTTTTGTTTCTGGCGATGGTAATTCTGAAGATCTTTTGTTAATAGCTCAACAAAAGTTCTTCAGAATGTTCAGTGCACTTGCTGTTAGTAACATTTTAATTCTTCAATAATGAAATGCTATCTCTTCAAAATCTCTCTGCCAAATACTCAGAATGTCAAAACTTCGCAGGGTCTGATGTCAAAATGTTGGTTTTAAGTCCTGAACGTCACGAAATAGCACTTAAATAGATATTAATCACGTGTAACACTTTTGATAGCAGACCAGTTTTCGCAGTCGGCGGCGTGCAAAGTTGACGGCGGTGGCGTTAAGCCAAGCGAGACCGGTGGAATCAACCGCGCGCCCGGTAATATCGATAAATTGCTAATCCCCCGCATTACTCACTCAGGTTATGAGTGCATCTGCACATAATTTACCATAATCATTTCCTGGCTACGAAGACGTAACTGTTTTTTTAGATAATTATTTAGTACGTTCAAATGAAAGTTTCCCACAAGGACCTCTCAGACCAAGCTTTTTTGTGCTAAGTAATGCGTAGTTCTCTACAGTCATACTACATTCAGGTAAGATAGGTCGAAGTTGAGGTGGACTTTTTCGGAGAGAAACCTTTTATCCAATCAGAGGCAACACCAGCGTAGTAGGTATAGCAACCACCAACCGAGTATTATGTATGAGTTAACATGTAACATGTCAAATACAGAGTTTACTACCGAATTGTGAATTTAATGAAATAATATACCAAAAGTACAACTTGAGATGGAAAATAGTTTTGGAGTTCTTGGAGATGTCACTAAGTTTAGAGGATTTACCATCAATTTCGAATGAATGAGGTTTCCTACCTATACTAGTGCTGTCATACACGTTTTTAATTTTCAATTAAAGATGACGTAATAGAACTAACAGTGCCTAACAATACTTCAATTGAATTAAAAAAATCGTAATAAAAACATATTTTGCCTGGAAGAAATTGCTATTACTAATAAGGCGCCAATTGTATCTTATCTTTTGTCATTGTTGTTTCTGTAACATTTTTTTCAGGTATACAATAAATAATTCTTATCTTATTTTATTTTTTGTTTTTACTTAATTAACGTTAAAGTTAATTCGTCTCACTTTTCCTTCAGCAACTCTACATTCGTCGGTTGCCTGGAAAATTTGCTATAAGCAATAAGGCCGCCAATTGTCATGCATTTCTGTAAATATTTCATGTTTGTCTTTTTCCTGGTACAATAAAGAATATTCTTATCTTATCTAATTTGAAAGTTATTTAATAGTTAGTTAATATATCGAGCGAATGTGGGTGGAGGGGGCGGTAAGGGCCGACCTAGGCGGACATAATTCGACCAAATAGGGCATGTATTAGCAAAGGGCAAGATAAAAAGTACCCGAAACCGACGTGCGTGCATGCAACGATTAATTAATGTTGAGGAAGCGAAAGTGATCTGTCAGGATCGTGGCAAGTGGCTGTTCCTGGTCTCTACCTACGCCTCTGGGATACAGGCGTAAGTTTATGTACGTATGTATGTAACGTTAAAGTTATAGTTTCAGTCTAAAAAAGGGTTAAGTTGACGATAACATCTCTTTACGGCTGTTCTTACTGTCCGGAGCACCTCGTCCAACACACTACGGTCGTCCCTCTGTCTAAGTTTTCAGTTGAGACCGAGTGCACAAATAAAACCCAATGCCAGAACACGTGACGTTGGCGCCGTGTTTTGTAAACACGGCCGGCGCCAAAACTTGGGCGATGCATAATTGACAACACCACGACCGGTACCAGCGAATTTGACCGCTTATTATGTCTGATCTCTGTACAGCGGGGTGAATTTGGCTTCCCACGCAGTTCGAATTAGGTGATATCATGGTGATACAAGCACACTATTTTGTAAGCTTGTTAATAAGTTTTCTCTTGACATTAAAACTAAAGTTGTTTTGTTACAATACTTCATAAATCAAATGTGTCATCAACTTCGTTTTGTTTAGTATTATCCGCAGAACCCTTTAGTAACCCTTAGACCCGTCAGTAATTAAATGAACGACCAAGGGGCCGGAGGAGGACTAAATCTCTAAATTACTTATGTTCATAACTGTGTTATTTTAGTTTTGTAGAGATTTGATAGTTACTATTTGGTGGTCAATATCAACTGGGGATAAATCGAAAAGTCTTTAGTCGACTAAAGAATTAAAGAAGCAAAGAGAATTTCCCCTAAAGAATATTCTTACATTATTTAAATACCTATTAATAATTTAAAATGGAATAGCAATAAATACTTATAAAAGTAACTTCCACACAGCACAATCATTTCACTACGTCCTGAATTTACAAGTATCGGGACAGATTTTTAACTCCGAACTGTTCAATACGTACAGTAGACAGCCACAGGGCGCTTCCCAAACTAGGATACCCTGTGCTAAGGCAATTGCCGCGCCAAACCACGCATAGTACAGATTGAAATTCATTGAGGGCACTAAAACTGGCGTGTTTTTTATCGAACCGGGGACATCACTAGCGGATGCGGCGGGGGCAACGGCGCGCGCGCCGGCGCCAATCTTTGGCAAACAATGCGTTTGTTGTTCGTATCGCAGTAGAAAAAACCACAGAATAGCGGGCAAGTGCGTGTCGGACTCGCGCACCGAGGTTCCGCACTGCATAATATATTTTAGTCTTAATTACATACACTGCATAAACTGACGCCTATATCCCGTATGGGTACGCAGAGACCAGGGTCTGCCACTTACCAAGATCCTGACAGATCTCTTTCGCTTCATCAGCATAAATTTTTCGTTGCATGCACTCACGCACGCTGGTTTCGGGTACTTTTTAGCTTGCCCTTTGCTAATACATTCTCTATTTGGTCGAAGTATGTCATGTCCGCCTGGGACGTCCCTTACAGCCACATTCGCTCTATATATTGCTTTCGTCAATCTTTCTTCCTTTATCCTCTCCATATTTATAAACCAACATAACATTTCTTTCTCAATTCTAGTCACTACATCCTCTTTCATTCAAAGTAACACCACACATAGTTTTCAAGGACCTCATTTCTACTGAAGTAATTCTACTTTCCTGATTCTTCTGGCATACCCAAATATAAGTCGCTACAATACATTTATTAGTGTACACTCCATTTATGGATAGCCAATCTGGCTCTTTTGGACGTGTTTCGGCTACTCACGAGAGAGTGCAAGGTACCGTTTATAGAATTTCCCAAATTGTGATCAATATTATTATATTCTTTGTTGCACTAATGCTGAGGACAATTTTAAAAACCTATTTAGAGACTGTCGCTGCCTGTACGTAACACAGAGAAGTTTGTAAAGAGGTTCAAAATTTCGCCGATGCCTGCACTTGCCCATTAGCTCAGTTGGGAGAGCGCTGGTACGGTTAGCCAGAGAAAATTAAAGAAACAATTTCACTAAATTAGTACTGTAGTATCTGCCTGTCTCGTTCTTGTTTCAAGAATTTTAAGAGACAGAGCGATACTTACCGAAGTGTTTTCTTAGTGAAATTATATC
The DNA here is from genome assembly GCA_947310995.1 of Yponomeuta cagnagella. Lineage (NCBI taxonomy): Eukaryota > Metazoa > Arthropoda > Insecta > Lepidoptera > Yponomeutidae > Yponomeuta > Yponomeuta cagnagella. Next base: position 5,056,242 of record OX371279.1, read on the forward strand.
TAAAAAAATTAAGTTTGGATTTCAATTTGTGACGTTTGTGCTTCAGTCTAGGTATATTTTTCATGTTTGTGACGTTGACGTAACCCTTGCCTGATTACCATAGCACAGGGTATCTTAGTTTGGGACCAGGGCAACTCATTGTGTTGTGTGTAAGTTATTATTATTATTTTGATTTCTAAGCTCAAATCAAAATTGAATCCAAATTCCCAAATTATTCATAGATTTTGTTGAATACTTACAAATAGTCCAATGCGACAAAAAGTCGCTTGGAAACGTACCTGAAAAGATCAAAACGTAAACATTAGTAAACACATAAAGTATAATTAGAGAAGTTATTATTTATGATTTACAATGACAGCACAGTAGCAGCAATAAGCATACAATACAAACTTAAATAGCCTAGTTGCATTGTGTCGAGTACCTTAGCTTATTTATATTAAAACAAAGATGGAACGTTTATTCTATCTAACATTTGCACCGTCATAGTACAGATGCCGGCAAACATCTGGAATAATACTAACAGATGAGTGTGTTTAGTCGATTTTTGGGACTATTTTAGGGTCGAGGTTAGTCTAGCGGTATCAAGTCTGATAACCAAACCGGTCGTGGGTTCGATTCCCACTGGGGGCCGCCGTACATTTGTAGTAATGGCCTCAGTCTGGGTGTATTTCTATGTTTGTGATGTCCTAGCCTGGTTACCATAGCACAGGATATCCTAGTTTGGGACCAGGGCCTCGATTCTGTTAGTGCATTGTAGCATAATGACAGGTACATTGTCGGGTCACGTGACGTGTTTTTTCATACCATTGACGCCTAGAAGGTTTGATGGGTGTGCCCGCGTAGACTTAAAGCAGCCATGAAATGAAAACCGCCATGTTGATGCAGTTGTCATGTTACTACAATGCATTAACAGAATTTAGGCCCAGGACAGGCGATAGTGTTGTGTGTAAGTTATTAAGTATTACTATCATTATTTGGCGGAACGTGGCGAGAGAGGATCGTTTTGGCCACGCGATTGGTTTATGCGATTATTCAACTTATTAGCAGGTCCGCGCCGCACTTTTTTTTTCTTGACTGCTCAAGATGTTTGCCGACAACTATACAAAAGTTTGATTCCGTATTTTGGTAACATAACATGCACACTACACTACACAATCACTACTAGCTAAGGTAACCAGATTGGAATCCACGACGTCCTCGTTAGCAGACATCCATCGAGGCAGATTTTTTATATATATATATGCTGAGGGTTAGGGCGCATTAATGTGCGTACGAGCCAGTGAGTGTCTGTTTACTGTAGTTGCACAAGTAGGGACGTAAAACTTGTAAACAGTGTTGGGATGACTTGTAAACAGTTATCGGTCGACCGTTGGCAATCAAGTCCATAAGTAGGTACATCGTAATGGCTAACAATTGGGGCTGACATTTTTTAAGTCAACTTGGGGATCCGAAAAAGCCAATTTTTTTTCAATATCGGGTTCGAGGCTTATTATGTAATACATAGGGGAAACGGAGACTCCAAAAATGAATAAAATTGTCTTATATACCTACTTAATAAATGAAAAGGCAAACATCATGAGGAGACTTCGGCCTCTTCAGCGGGGAGAAAACACGCACGCGCGGTCGTCGATGGTTTCCGCTGAACCGACTGAACCAGCTGCTTGCGGCACCACCATATCTTTGCTAGTCAGTGGCGGGAGGAATGCCGGGCGGTTTGTGAGAAAGATTTTCATTATAATTTATTGACATTTTGATGCATTTAAATTATTGACATGTAGACTTATTTAAATTATTGAACCCGCCCCTGGTTACTGTGGCGGGGAGCCGCTGGATGCGGGCGGCACAAGACTGGGAAGCTTGGAAAACCATAAGGGAGGCCTATGTCCTGCAGTGGGCGTTAAATGGCTGATGATGATGATGTCATCATCAACCCATTATGTCCCCACCGAGGGGCACGGGTCTCTTCCCTGAGGAAGGTATAGGCCATACTCCACCACGGGGGCCAATTCCGGATTGGTGGAGGCTTGTAGACTAGTGGCTCGTCTACTGTCAGAAGTTGTCAAGCCGCCCTAAGGCCTCTGACTTGGCTTAACGACTGCCATCTATCGACGGCAGCCGGCACCAACCAACAGCTTAACGTGCCTTGCGAAGCACGGAACCGCTCGGAAAAATGCCACTAGCGTTAGGCATAGACGGCGACCCATCCATGCACTGAACGCGCCCTGTGTTGCTTAACCTTCGTGATCGTTTAAGATCACTCAGGCAGCCGGGGCTACGAGCGATGATGATGAAATTATTGAAATTGATAAATTATTACAATGGTGTTTAGTTGTTTTTCTTTTTATTATTTACTCTAAGTTATTGACATCTCTAAAGATTTAAATAAAATTGTATAACAAAAGTATAATGTAATAATTGACAGGTTTACAAATCTTGATTTACGTGCTAGGTTCCCCTTTCTTTCTGTAAATACTTACTTACTAAGGAAGGACAAATTATGTTTATTAGTATTAGAGCATGCAATTAATTACGCAATAGTCGTACTGTACTGTAATTATAAAATTTGCAAATAAATATTTTTTTACATTAATTGTATGTATTGGTCACAGAAACAAATACTTTTAAGTTGAAAAATCACCCGTAACGTAAGTGAACAGAGTGCACAAATGTAGTGTTGTGGCCCAGTCAATGTATACACATTGACACACTACAAACAAAATGTAAGTTCCTTATGTTGAAATCAATTTCTAATTTCTTAATAAACATAATTCCGCTTCCCATCACGTCCTCTCCATTACAATACATAGCGATAACACGAGGATAAAGCCCTGTAATGACCTCTCATATAAATATTTGTCAAGTCACTAATGCGGGAAGTGTCAACAGATAAATATTCAGTTTAAACTAGCAGCCGAAAAACGAATATAATTAATACTTTAATAAGCTAATTAGTTTGGACATTCTCGCTGCGCGTCAGCGGTTACAGGAAACGATTGAGGCTGCTGGTAATAGTTATGGTTGTTTGCTGCCTTTTTCATCATCATTATCAGCCTCTTGATGCCCACTGCAAGACATAGGCCTCCCTCATGATTTTCCAAGCTTCACGGTCTTGTGCCGGCCGCATCCAGCGACTCCCCGCCACCGCACCGTAACCAATTCGTCAGACTGCCTTTTTATCCGTATAATATTAGCGCCAGCAAGATATTGTTCCAATATGTAGATAATTAGGAGTGGCAACTTTGGAATATCTAATCCCTGGTTATTTTTCGTAGATACGCCAACGGGGCGTTCATGTGCATTAAGTTCCCTTCCCGGAATATTCTTTTCTCAGGTCACTTTTCCACAAGGTCCCTTTCCCATAAATTCCCTTCTACAAAACATGAAGGCGTACACCTCTCGGCACTTTATTATAATAATATCACGATCAAAAAGACCTATAATTCCCTTTTTTATTACAAATTTGAGATAAAACCAATTTTGTACATTTGTACATACCTACGCAAAACACTCGCCATGCGCTAGCTAACACAGCGACACTTTATAACTATACGTACACAAACAGAGACCATCATCATCCCTGGAGGGATCATAATCGCTGAGAGACGTCCAGTCCAAAAGACCTCTTGGCACCCGTTTATGTCGTAGTCACCGAGGTCATGCTGTCTGGTGGAATAGAGCCCATTTTAGGGTTCCGTAACCATAGGATGCCTCCACTGTCTGTCTGTCTCACGTTTAAAGAGCTTAAAAACCATAATAGGTGGCTCGTTGAAATCTTCAAAGTAATATGTGTTGATATACTATCTTTCTATCTAATCAGCCCATAAACAGAACTCACTTTAGGGCACACGCCTCTTCTGCTTCACGCCAACCCATCCGGTCTGTATTAAATCGCCGGCTTCTCATTCGGAAGGTCGTGGGGTCGAATCCCGGCATGTACAATGACTTTGTTTACTAAGTTACAATGTACATTTGTGAAGTTATAGCTTAGCAATACAATTCGCTAATTGTGAAGGAAAACGTCGTGAGGAGACCTGAGTGTCTAAGCTGTTCACGTACATCAGCGCTTGAACTCTCTGAGAGAAGGGCCGTGCCCTGCAGTGGGACGTATTGTTGAAAAAGGAACGATGACTCGATTGGAGCGCCCCCTCGCGTCGTACATCTGAAGTGTGCCACACGGCTTTTGTTGTATATTATAAAATAAATAGTCTTATTGTTATTCTACTAAAGCCTTCTCATTCCTACAGGTTATGGGCCGTCCCGTGCCTGCTGGGAAATGAAAGTTCTGCATTAGAAGCAGAAAATAAAGTGAAAAAGTGCGAAAATAAAATTGAAAATTTTCACTAAGAAAACCGTTGACATTTTGTGTCAAAAGTCAAAAAGCACTGATTGAGAATTGCGTCAAAGTCATTTGTGTAAACAATGGCGAACAGTTCAATGATGTCAATTGAAAAACTCAATGGACGAGATAATTGGGCCAGCTGGAGTTTTGCGGTAAAAGCATACTTACAACATGAAGATCTATATGAGTGTATAAAAACGAAACCTAACACCAGCGATCCCAAATCTCAGAAGAAAGACACGATTACCAAGTCGAAATTGATACTGTTGGTAGACCCGATCTTATATGTCCATATTCAGGACGCGGAATGTGCTAAGCAGGTTTGGGACAATTTAAGGAAGGCGTTTGAAGACAGCGGACTGTCTAGAAAAGTTGGGTTGTTGAAAGAATTAATAAACACCAACTTAGAAAGTAGCTCGTCAGTAGAAGACTATGTAAACAAAATAATGTCTGCGGCACACAAATTGAGAAACATAAATTTCAATGTAGATGACGAGTGGCTGGGTACTCTGATGCTGGCGGGATTACCCGATGTGTATAAGCCAATGATTATGGGCTTGGAGAGTAGCGGTGTAAAGATTAGTGCTGATTTGGTGAAAAATAAGTTGATTCAAGAAGTCAAGACATCAGACACTACCGCTCTCTATATAAATACAAAAAAAAAAATCTGCAGAAGATTGACCAGCAAGCACCCAAAAAATGCCCACAGTGCTATAACTGTCATAAGTTTGGGCATCTAAGTAAAGATTGTTGGTTCAAGAAAAAGAAGAAAAATGCCAACAAGAGTGGATTTATAGCTGCTTTTTCAGCATCCACGATAAACGACACCGTGAACTGGTATGTGGACTCGGGAGCCTCTATGCACATGACGATGCACCGAGAATGGCTCAATGACGTCATCGCTTCAGGGGAGAATGTTGAAAAAGGAACGATGACTCGATTGGAGCGCCCCCTCGCGTCGTACATCTGAAGTGTGCCACACGGCTTTTGTTGTATATTATAAAATAAATAGTCTTATTGTTATTCTACTAAAGCCTTCTCATTCCTACACGTATATAGGCTACATACACATCCGGTCCTTTGGTAGTCTCGATCCCAGCCGCCATCCCAATGTCGTCGCCCCACGGGGCTGGAGTGGTCTGCCCACCCACTGTCCATACATTAATCTACCGGCCGTCTTCAAGCCTAACCATGTGTCTATTGCCAACAAGAAATAAAAAACACAAAGTTAGAGTTAAAAAAATAAGTGTGGCCCCAATCCGCACAAGAAAAGTATTTTTTACGTTTCTTTTTGTTTTAACTCTATCGCAAAAATACTGAACATACGAAGCTTAAAACTTGGTGAGATTATATAGCAGTCTTTAAGTATAATAACCAATAACAAAAAACGGCCAAGTATGAGTCAGACTGAATGAAAGAAAACACATACATAACGGCTGGATCACACGTAATCAGTCACAGTCACAGACGTCAGTGCTGACGCCTGAAACTGACTTCTTCCATTTACAGAGTCAGTGGAGGTCAGCAATGTAAAATTAGCACTACGCGACAGCGCTGATTGACTTTGAAACACGGGGTCAGTACTGACTTCGCATTGCACTGACGGCAGTGACTGACTCCGTGTGATCCTTAAGTCTATAATTATGTGGTACTTAATACGGATCTCTTGGTGCGGAAGTAGACTCGCACTTGCCCGGTATTTTTTTTAAACCAGGGGGCGTAGTCATCAACTTCTCTGTACAGTGTTCTATTTTCAAACACAACCCAACCAACGGACCGTCAATAAATGAGCTAGGGACTTGTTTACGTCGGGAATAGTCAGGATGTTATGAAAACTGGAGCTAGGGTTGGAATTCAATTTTGAAGAAGAAGAAGAAAGACATTTATTGGGTCAAATTAACACATCACCAGAAAGAAAAGGCATAATACAAAGGAAAAACAAGTCGCATAAATACAAGATAGGACAAGGCAAAGTCACCGCGTCCGAGTGCATCCTGTGGTGTGTCAAACTTGCCACAAAGGGCAACTTGTCAGGGCTTTTGTCCGTACAGTCGACGCAGGCATATAAAAAATAACTTCCACACAACACAATCACTCGTCAAATTAAATTTACCAACCTGACCTATCCGTAATCTGGGACCAGGTGCTATGGTAACAAGGCAAGCACATCACGAACGTGGAAATTCGCAAAGACTATTTTTTTTCTTGAGGGCTGAATCAAAATCCATTTCGAGATTAACATCTAAGTAACCATATTTTCTATATTTAAGATAAATATTAAGGAAGATGAGCGTTATTTTTGCCAAAAAACAATAACCTTCATTTGACCTTCTGGTGACGTCACATTTTAAAATAAACATAACATATGGCAACACTACGTTACTTAAAAAAAAGACTTGCTGTCATAACTGTCATATGCATATAATTTCCTTGTCTTTGAAAAAAACGTCTGTGACAGCAAATCACAGAAACAAAGTGTGACAGTTTGCGAGACGTTTCGGCGTGTGCACTCGAAAAATATGACGTCACGCTTTCAAATATTTTAAATAAATAATTTATAATAATAAACTTAACAAATCGCTGAAAAAATTAAATTAGTCTCTAGAAATTACTTCTGCTATAAGAAAAAAATATAAAATAAGATCAAAATAAAAAATATACTGCCCGAATTCACGCGGACAGAAGCCATTTCTTATAAGTAAGGCGGCCTCAAATGGGAATCGAGCCCACGACATCCGTTTGAACGATTAACCCGTAGCTAGACGTGTTAATTAAAGTCAAGAAATTATTAATACGGGTTGATATTAATTTCATGAAATCGTTCGATGAACGAATGTCCTAGGACGAGCAAACAACTTGATAGACATTATTATATTTGCTTCCCATACTTAAGGATTTCTATTCGATGAACGGTTTCTGTACATGAAGACAAAAGCTGAATAAAATGAAATATACAGGGTGTCCCAAAAGGTTACGTAGCTGGGAAGGGGGGTGATAGGGGTGGTCACAAGGGTCACCAGAAAAATATTATTTTTATTTTATTTTATAAAGGAGGAAAAACAGAATAAACAAAAATTACTTAAATAGAGAAAATGAGTTAGCTTAAAACATTTTGTTAACTCCTAAACATTCCTCACCGATAGATAAAAGCTTAATAATCTTAATAAATGACAAACTTAAAACAAATGGCATGCAAGAAAATGTACAACGATACACACTAAAATTATATATAACTAATATTGTGGTAGCCTAGTGGGTAGAACATTGGGCTCGAAAGCGAGAGACCTAGGTTCGATTCCCAGTGTGGGCATGTAGCTATGACTTGGTTTTCTAAGGTTATGTACATTTGTGAAGAAAGCAATACCACTCGCTTACGGTGTAAGAAAACATCGTGAGTAAAAATGAGCGTCAGAGCTATTCGCATACCTCAGCGCTTGAAATCGCCAATTGAGAGAAGGCCTGTGCCCTACAGTGGGACGTATATATGTATGTTATGTATACTAATATTAGAAAGAGTAATCTCCGAAACTACTGATACAATTTCAAAAATTCTTTCACCCATATTAGAAGGGACCTTCAGGATGGACATGGGCTATAGGTTTATTCAACTATTACGCGCACGAAGTTGCGGGAACGGCTAGTAAAATATATATTACAAGCGATGGTAGCAGGTTGCGTTTGAAGGCGCCGCGCACTACTGTTCCATTTATGAAATGATGATTTAATTAACAGATGACAATTTTGAATGGCCGCGTCAGTTTCGAATGACACTGCGATGATTCATGTATAGTAATAGCGATGTGGAACGTAATGTAACAGGGACATTTAGATTGCACGGGTTTCTAATCGTCTTCTATGTAAGAATACTATATAAGAACCAGAAATGATATGATAAAAAGAAAATGATTTCTTTATCCGACTGAGAAAGTTTATGAGTTTTATTTTTTCGCGCGTATGTATGTTTCTTTATGACCGCCCAGAGGCTAAACGGCTTAACCGATTATGACAAATGAGATGGCAAATTATGACGTCACGAGATTTTTTTTTAAAGAACTACGGTTGCACTTTACTTCAAACTTGGAGTCTTTATGGTAATTGAAGACGGATCCTAAAATATAACGTGCTTGCATGTTAGCCACGCTGCTCACACTCGCCCGACAGTATCACTTACCCCCGGTTTCTCGTACACTAACAGTCGATTAACAGCTGTCAGTGGATTTTTTTGTATGCACTTTGGTCAATTGACAGCTGTTAACAGTAGATTAACAGCGTGTTAGTGTACGAGAAACTGGGGGTAAGTCTTACATTGCGGGTTTCATAAAGGCTCGTTTACGTCAGAGAAACATCGTGCTACAGTGCGGCATGCTAAAAATTGTGGCATCCGGCTCCTTGTTGCATGCTACAATCGCCAACATCAGCATGCGGCCGATGTGGCATGCGGCAATCTATTTTACGCCGAGGCAAAATCGTGTTCGAATACAAGCTACGACAGTCTGCCACATGACGCAAGGTGTTGCTTTGCTATGCCGCACGATTCTTGCCACAATGTGCGACATTTTTAATTATTGTAGCATGCGGCCTTGTGGCATGCCGCAATGCTATTAAAAGTTATTCCCGCTTTTAGCAGTCAATAGAGATCACCCCGGAATACGACGAATCGCTTCTATGTCTGCCCCCGTTGCACGACTCTACGAAGCGTTTTGATTTTTCTATTGACTAGGTACTTATGTCGCTTTATTTCACTTCGGAAAACACTACGCGATTGCGCGATAAAAAATGTTTGTCGCGGTATCGTGCAGAGCTGGTGCCTGTCAAACGATGATCAAGGATATAAAAGAACAAGAGAAAACTTCATTATTGACTGCCTCGTTGGTCTAGCGGTTAACACGCTTGACTACCAAAACAGAGATCGTGGGTTCGATACTCATTGGAGGCCGCTGTACTTGATTTGTACAAATGGCCTCAGTATAGATGTATTTCCATGGCCTTGCCTGCATGAATAGTAAGATGGTACGAGTCACGCGTATGTGGCACTAAAACGTAGGAATTTGACAATTAATGTACTGGAAAGTCGCGACTTTTGATATTTCGTACTACCCATGCCGGTTACCATAGCACAGGGTATCCTAGTTTGGGACAAGCCCAAGTAGGTACTGTGAAATACACCTAGATTGAAAGCAGAATCTGTAACAGATCTAAAAACTAGACGAGTTATCATCGCCCACGCAATATCCGCAGACGAGACGTAGATACTGATTCGCCAACAATAAAAACCGCAACAATAGAAAATTACGTAAAACGTGAATAAATAAAACCGCTTTAATGAATAAATAATGGGGAATCACAAAACGAAAGAGTTCCCAGAAGTAGATAATGTGACTAAGACAGAAGATTGTAATCAAATATCTGATCTAAGAAACATCCCTAGCCGTAGCAAGTTTTTTGAATTATTACCGATGAGTAGAACCATCATCTATATCCTAATAATGTACAGTTTGCCCATGCTAGAGATCTTTCTGAAAAAACTACAAGCTTAGTAGTGCTACATCTGCCATTAGGTGCCAAACTCATCTGACATCTACTAACATACAATAATTGAAGCCTACAAGGACTCAGTCATTAACTGCTGTTATTAACGCTGGCAGATTAACTTTTGACAATCGGGACAATTCGCTCTACTATTTTTAAGTAAGATAGCACTTCTGTTGTTACTAATTCTTGGCCAAGCCCTGTTAGAGCGGCGCCGGCGCCAGCAAGGATACAGCCACGAGACTAGCACGCAACCAACCGTGTTCTCCACTCCAAAGTAGACCTTAAGGAAAAGCTACAAGGTACGCAACACAGCAACAACAGCGGCATTTACACCATTCACAATACGCGGTTGCCGAAGACCGTAGCGAGTCTTACGCTTACCCACCTCTCTGATATCGCTCCAGTAACTATTACAAATGAAATTAAACTTTACGCCTCTAAGAATACAGATTCAACAAACATGGTCTAGTAACGCCATCCCGCTCACATTGAAAAGGAGAGAGTGCGCAAAAACACAGAGCTCTCGTTCCGCAAACGTAACAATCCCGTTCTTCTGACTTGTAACTGCAAGAACCGAATCTCCGGGGCATCTTCCTAGGTGAATTTAATTGAAAACGAAGAAGCTCGGTGCATCCTGTGTCTAGATAACAAACCGGTGACGTATGAACCGAACAACGGCTCTGAGCACGAACTCTTGTCGACAAACCACTTCGGGTTCTTAGATACCGTCGAGCAAACAAAGCTCGAGATGCCAGACAATAGACACTTAGAGCTCTTAGAGGAAGGCAAACCCGCAACTATTAAAAAAATAAATAATGATTGCGATGAGAAAATCTACGAGTAAATTGGACAAGCAAGACCTATTTAAAGTAGAGAGCAGGTGCGCTGCAAGATATAAATTGTGATTCGATGGCAGATGTTAACCAACCGCCGCGCCCCATATCCAGCGAGTAAGCCTGATGTAATAAACTAAACATTTCAAGCCACGGCAGAACTGAAAAGGTTGTCATAACAAACGACCAAGAAGGAAACCCGGCAAAAAGGGTCAAAATTTATCTCCAGGAGCACTAAAAGGACCGAGCACTCAGCAGAGGTAGAAATAAAAAGATAATTTATCAACTCGACATTAAACAAATAAGCGAGCTTAAATAAACTCGAGCCTAATCTCGACGGGAAGGCAAACCCTTGAGTGGAATCCAACCTGCGTCCGTGTTTTATTATCTCTCGAGACTCGGGCCCTGCTATCGGGCCCATAAAGGCTGTCTCGGGTCCCACAAAAACCAATCTTATCAGCAGACACGGCGAGCCACTTAGGCCGCCTCAACCCTGACTATTTTTACGCTCCTCCGACGAAGCTTTTAGCGATATCGGGTGCTCTCAAACCGCCAGATTTATTGCCGTCAGGATCGATTTACAGGTCGGCGGAAGTCTACATTAGGTAACGGAAACTTAGGAGAGTAATTTTAGACCATAAAAGCTGGGACAGAAGTGTCGGTAAGCACTTGGTGAGGTAATTGAGGAGGGTAGCGACTGAGAATGCAAAGTACCCTAAGATGATAAAAGCAATATGATATTAATGGAAATACCTTGAAAATAGATTGAATAGCGAAAGAGAACAAACATTATAACAACTTTGCCCCATTATAGCCGCTGTTACGAAGCTTTAAAAATATCTTCCGTGCCACTTGAAGCTCCCATTTCTGAACGATGACTCAAAGTCGAAGTCCCGTTTTCAAATGCAACTACATATTAGCAATTTCGTGCAACAATTCTGCTGAAGATAAGGATGACAATAGAGGTATTAAAGTAATGGTGTTGTAAAACTCTCCAAGTGCCTATAAAGATAACAAGGGACCAAGCACGGAGTACCAATTTATGATGGACGGACACTTGTAGTCAACAGGTAGACCATAATGGATGAGTCACAGGCGCCACACATAAACAATGGCACACCTATCAAGACCATAGTTTCAATATGGTATTAACAACCATTCAAAGCCCAGAAATAAAATATGAAATGGCCACTTGGACTCTACTAGAAACTCACTTTCAAGTGCTTCTAATTTAAAACAGACATAAAATAACAAACGCCAGACAACGGCAAAAAAGGACCACAAGTCAACAGGTATTTGTATTTTCGAGTGACTATAGAAAAAAAAATTGCTATCCCGAAGGCAGGTAGACAAAGGTACCTGTGCCGACTTGTACGGAGAACAAAAGGGGATCCTAGCGGCCCCGTTAATGGCCGTAGACTCGGTGTGGGCGACTCAATTAGACCATCCGCTGGACACTGGATTCCGGGAATGTTTCCAGCGCCGGCCGACAAATGGCTAGCCCGATAAGCGGACAAGGTGGATACAGTGCCTTCTCGCCCCCCGCGTCCCAAATGCACGCATCATCGACCGACTCTGATAACTCCACCGTTCCGCCTAATTGAATTCCCCTGTTTTCCGTATCTTTATCGCCAAATCGCATTAGACGTTCAGCGATACGTCGCGTTTGCTCCAACTTGGGTTCATCGTCGTCAATTAATGAAAGAATGGATGTCTCGAGCGTGTGTCGAATCAATGTTTAAATGTGTGTTTCTGTATGTTGGTGATGCAATTAATACAAATATGCATATCTTTCTATCTACTTAAATGATAGTGTCCGCCATTGAACAAAGCCCTCTTCTCTTTGACACCAAACCTCATTTAATGCATTCTTTATTGTTCTTTTATGTCCTAAGCCACATCCGTTCTGAAATTGATAAAATAAAATGTAGTGTACATTCAAAATCGGTCTTCACTGAATAGCAGAGGCACATGCATGTCATAAAATTCAGATAAAGTAACACTGACTCACAAGTACCGTACTGAGTGCTTTTGCTTGTTTGAATGATCGTTCCTCTATATTCTGAGGTGCAGTTAGGTGCATACTTTTTTTTTTCTTTTCGATTTCACAGCCAGATGGCTTCTTAATAAAATTATTCATCCTTTTTTTGTTTAAAGTTGCAAATACTTTCGCAAGTTAAACACATAGTTTCTTCATAAATTATTTTATACATACCTATCAAGCATTTAGAGCAAGACTGCGCGGTGATTATTTTTCTTCTGAATGCGAAAACTAATTCAGAAGTCATCACAATTTTACGAGCTGCCCATAAAAACCGAATATAGGAGCACCTAAGAATAGGTAATTGACGATAAAAACTTTAATTAGACGCTATACGAAACCCGTTAATAACAAACGGGTTGCCGCTGTTGCTAAAAGGCGGAAGAGGATTTAGCAAAGAACGTTCTATGCGGAATTTGTACGCTCTGTAGAACAAAGTACAGTAAAGGGAGGAGTGCAATCTTACTGGTGGCGCAGCCGCAGTTATTAATGCTGGCAATAAACTCCTAATAGTTGGACGTTGCGTGCGCGCCGACTGAAGATGTAATCTTCCTATTCACTGGCTTTTGACCCCACTCGGCAATAGCTATGTTTTATTTAGATCTATTAATTACATTCTGCTGTTACAACGCAGCGTTCTACGGCCAACCCTTGGGTTATTTTGTTTACTGTCGTAACAAACTTTCGTTGGCTTCGTCTGTAATAACAATAATTGGGAAATGACGTGGTAAAATATTAAATTTTCTATTTAGATATAAATACTACGTTTAACTGAGTAATAACACCTAATAAGTGTAACATTACGAAGGTAATTTCTTCGCATTACATAGTATGGTAGGCACACTTTTCGGGCAGTTGTGATTATAAGCACAAGTGCACGCAGGCAATGGCCTTAACTTTACTCTAAGAACAGCTGCTACATGAAATTTTATTATAAGAGGGCCCCGAGCAATAATTATCAAGTAGAATATGCATAATATTCGTTCCATGCCGCGACTAATAATTGAGGGAGCAGAAAAACTCGAACGACGAACGCAAGGAACTACAGCGCAGCGGTTTAATATAGGAACAGACCCAGAGCGTATCTTGAGGGACTCTAAATAACTTCAGCGCAGAGACCAAATTCCCTCACCATGTATTGGTATTATGTGAATTAATTACGCTAGTCGAATTAAGTGTAATAAGTTTTTATATTGGAGCCGATACAGTCGCTATAAGTTCTTCGCTTGTATCGGAAGCTTGTAGACGAGACGGTGTATTTATGGACCTACTTTAGGAGACAATTTTAAAACAAAAAATGTGTCCTTTACTATGGCGATCAGTAGCCAATAGTCAAACGTTATTTAGTGGTGGTACCCGTAACGTTGCGGATGGAATTTTAGCCGTAGAATTGGTTACCAATGCTTCTATTCTCACTTCTAAGATCGCAATAGAAACCACATTTTGTCGCTGCTGGAGCTCGGGCACAAAATAAATACAACCCGAAGCTCGGAAATAAAATCCCCTCAGGACTATCTTCAGCCAGTAGCGATGAAGATGCTGAAAGTTGGGAACGACAAAATGTAGTAATCAAAAGTTAATCAGGTCACTCATACACACACAAACATACTCGCAAACAGAAAAGACCACAGAAGCTGCGTTTTGAGCTTAGACATCTAAATATCATCGAGTTCAATCCGTCCGCTGCTATGGCGTCCACCGACATCTTTTCAGACGGGAATAAAATTAAAATGAACCCGAAGTTGTCTTCTGTTCTTTCAATTTCTTGCGCATACGCAGCAATGCTGAGTCAGTGCGCGCGTATTAAAATATTTATGAGAGAGGCAAGCTTCCTAGCGTTGGATAAATTCACATCTCGATAGTAATAAACCGGGCGCGATGTTGAGTGTTAGCAGTTACTAAAATCCATTTCAGAACTATACGATGCAGTATCATTTGCCATTGTACTTGCTGATATTCTTGGTGCATTATTGTTAAATTGAATAGTTAATAGAGCTTTGTAGTCCAAAGCGCAGAAGGATTTTTTAAACGAATATACGGTTTGTCTGTGGTCCGCTGTCAAAGTTGTGTTCGCTTAAGAATGTCTCATTCCAATTTACGAAAATACACTTTTTGACAGCAGCGCCTCTACTGCACTTAAACACATCTACCTACTGCACTTTACTAATATCGCTGGCATAAAGTAACATCAAGTTTAAGTTTGACATAAGAACGTTATTTGTATGGGGTTGGATTTCTTATTTTAAATGTACACTCGATTTAACTTTGTCCTGCGGTTATGTGCTGTTTAAGGTTTGTTTCTACAAACAGAAGGCTGGTTTTCGGATTAACAGTCAGCGTCTTGGCATGTTTCAATTTGCTAAGAGTCTAGCCGAATTACAGATACTACTCGTCTGGATATACTCACACACTCACTCACTTACACAACTTTCTTTTCACAACAAGCGGCTTGAGTTTACATTGCACTTCGCGGAGGCATTTGCATAATATGCCCGTTCCTTGCGAGAGATTAAAATCGGCTATGAACCGGTAATTCGGCTGCGGCGCCTTTATTTGCATAACCAGTGTCGCTCGTTGTGCAGTGCAAACTTTACGCATCTGTGCGCTTCATAGGGGGCACAGTTCTGTACGGAAGTCTCTGTTTTATTTTATTTTTTGTAAAATTTTATGTAGAGCTTTAGAAACGAGCAGTTTTCACTTTTCTTCTGCTTCTCCATTAATATTTGACTGTCAGCCCATACTCTTTTCCATTCTTGAACGCTACATCCGTCCATTCGTTTTTTTTTTGTGCCATGAATTCATTCTTCTACCAACAATCCTCTTCCCTTCAATCCTATCACAATTAGTTGAAGAAGTCGGTAGTTTTCGTATCGAAGATGCCCTGAGTAGGTAACTAATCTTCTTATTTTTCATAGTCGCCATGAGTTCTCGGGAACGATTGACACTTTCACTTTTCTCGATTTATGTAAGACAGAAGTTACTTTGACATTACTTGCAATCTGATTATATCTCTCAGTGTGACAACATCATCGATTGTGAAATCCTAGTTCGATATTTGACATATTCATCTGCAGCATATTATTATTATTCATAATTTCCTGTCCTTCTGTAGGCATCTTTTTGTTCTCTGCATCAGTATATGGAATGCCGCGTATTTGTTCAAGTGTCATTTATTGAAGTACACTCGTATAAGGCATGACATTTATGGTAATCGTTGCAATGCATCTTTTTTAACCAGTAGCCATTTTTTATATGTGCCAAAATATATTTAATAAACGTGTTGATTGAGCGTCAATTCTTCTTAACTTCTTATAATTCTCAATTTATACCATTGTCTTTAACACTGTATATCTTATAAGCGACGTTGTACCTAAGTTATATAGAGGCAAAACAGATATTTATAGCAACTCTGAAGGAAACCAGACAGTAGGTAATAAATAAAGTAAGTAAGGATAATAAAATATAGGCAATAATAGCCAATCCAAATACATGCACGTACAGGGGATCTAGCACTGATTTTAGCTTTGAGATATCATTCCTCATTATAATCAAAATCATCAATCCTCTAAAATATTTGCATATTTTATCCATTACATTTAGATACTGAATTATGATTAACTGCTAGGAAAATTGATAAATCGCATCTCGCAAAGGGTTAAATTGCTAACGACAAAGACAAGTCACCTAATTGTGCAACGATTATTTGTCATGGACAATTATGCAGTTATTCCAGCCGCTGTTGTGGCGCCTTGCCCACGCTCTTATGACGTCGCATTTAGACTTTACAAATATAGAATCAAAGTTGGCAACCCAAATTTTTTGCAACACTAAACGCAAACGACGACGTATTACGTACGACATTACTGTTTTTCCTGAGCCTCGAAAATATTTTTTACCAAAATCGACGCTTTCTAATCAAAGGTGCTTTTCATTTAATAGGACTCAAATAATAGAATACTTTTTCGTTTACATTATAATTAACTCACGCCGCCTGTATCCCCACCACCACCGTATATATATATACCATAAAATTAGATCAACGATAATGCTTCCTTAAATGAGAAGGGAGGGGGTGCTATTACTATAATGGACATAAATTTAGAATGAGAGCTGATCGAGTATGATCAGGATGTCACTCATAAAAAAATTAAGTAGGTCGAACTAAAGGAAAGGTTTGTATTGGCAAACTCTTTGACTTCTCGTTATCTTCTGACTTTCTTGATTGATTCTATTGAAGTAGCAGCGTCTCGCTCTGACTCTGCTATGTGAAGCAAGATGGCGCTATTAATATCGAGGACAATATAATATTTTCACGCTAAACGGCCTGGCGAGGCTGGAAGGTGACAGGTCGAACAGGGCAGTAACGGAGTGGCGCCCGAAAACCGGACGGCGGTCAGTGGATACCAACAACCCGATGGTCGGAAGATGTGGTTCCAAGTTGGCAGAGACAAAAGGTCTATACCCAGCGGTGGGCAGAGGCGGGCTGATGATGATGATGATGAATCATCATCGATGAACTAATCTAGACAGAGGATTCGTTCACTCGCCCTAAACCCGCCGTAGCTTCTGAACAATTTCCATGCACAGAAACTGATTCTAGACAAACGAATAAACAAAGCGTGGGTTCTATTAGACTCTTCCTTGTGGCTTAATTTTCTCACATTTGTTTTTGATTGGTCTGCTTCTAGGATATTTATGGTCGTTTCTGTTTTTATGGTCACTTTTCAATGGTTTGCTTTATAACGCTTATTTTGATCGATAAAGTTATACAGCTTAATTAGGACAGTCATCTACATTTTTGTTGGGGGCGTATACAGTGTCTAGTAACTACCGAGCTGCTCATTGTGTATGTGTAGTAGTTGGGTAAATACCATTGAATTTTAGGAAGGGATTGTTATTATGACTACTTAAATAAAATTCAATGGTAAAGACACTTTATTTTCTGAACTAAATCAACTAGGAGGTAGGAGTAATTAATTTGAATGAATTATCTTGTGTGTTAGGTCAAACATGCTCTTATGAATTTAAACGTTAATTGGACAAGAGGACAAGGTTTTTTGCAGTTCACAAAGTAGCGGATATAATTATAATGAGTGTCGGTTGGTACAAATTCCACGCTTACCAAATACGTTGTAGGAGGTTGTTCTGAGTACGATTACACGAACCAAGTAGACTGGCATAATTAGACCTCTAGTTATCGAGAGATAGTATGTTCCTTAGGGGTTACAATTAGCTGGTTTATTTGAAAACATAAATGGAGATACTTCTATGCTAATGAGGCTTGTGCCAGGCGCCAATAAGTGATTGATGGACAACGTTACAAGAAATGTTGAAAATAATGAACTGGAACTCAATAACGGCCAGTTGGGTGTCCAATAAAACACGGCTCAATTTTTCATGAGAATGTCAAAGTTAAAGGCTGATCGATGTCGGAACCTGTTAACAAAAGGTCGACGATGATGTAAATAATAAAAAATATTTTACGTAATAACTAAACATGTCGGTAATACTTCGACAGTTTCAATAATACTTCACACGATAACGTAGCATTGAGTCGACAGACGCTTGATGCGAATACTAGGAAGAGGGCACGAATACTAGGAATTTCAGGTAATTTCACCATGATACTAATTACGTTTCGTAATGTTGCAAAAACATTCCCAGTGTCGAGAAATAAATGAGAAACTCGAGGAATCTTCTGCTTAACTACAAAGGTAGGCACAAAATTGCGACCCTCACCATTGCGACAGACAACAGACATGCGCTTCATAACAATAAATTGAAACTGAAGGCTTAATAAACACAATCCATTCATAAAGAAGAAAGACCACCCAAAGGCAGTGAATCGCAAAAGTATTTTCACAGTGTAAAAGTATTTTGCCGCAACATCAGCCTTTTAAATCCGCAAGTTTACTAGACATACGTACAGTGACCAGACTTTGTCAATTATTATTTTTTGTTGAAACAAAGTCTGGGAGTGTTCTTTGTTATCCTATCTAATCAGGTTATATTTTGTTATAGACTTTAATAAACTGTTTCACTTAAACTAAGATATCAAGACTATGAGCAGAAGAGTCCGTAAGTTCCCCTTTCCCTCAGGAGACTCGGGATAAGGCAATGGCCATATTCCTAAAGGGTCTTCGATGTCCTCATAACCACGTTCGGGCAAAGGACAGGCTACCGGGTAACAGCGGTTTTCCCGAATTACTTCACGCAGAGAATAAGTGATCGCGTTGTGAACTTTATTTCTTTATTAGCATAAAACGCCAGAGTTGACCTTCATATCGTATTTATTTAGCACCAGCCAGTCAAATGTCCAAGAGCTCTATAGGCGAGTTGCATACACAGGGCCTATTTAGTCATTGCACCAACTGCGTGACAAGCCGGATTAATGCTCATTTTGCACACACTCGACGGCTTGTGAAAATGTGCCGCTTGAAACCAGTATGTGTGCTGCTTGAGCAATAGCATTGAGTCTTTCGGTCATTTGGTATTTTTGCAGGGTTTGCATTTTTGTACAAAGACCGACTAAATTCTATCACAATTCATAGTGTACCGAAAAACGGACGAATCATCAAATTAGCACACAAAAACAATTGTTGTTCATCGATGCTCATATAATTCCGGGAGCATGTAACCATGACGTCCGGTCCGTCTCGCAGTTTGGCCACGTATGACCCAAAACGGCGCAGCGCGCAGGCGCCTGGCGCCATGCTTCCGGTATCTCGCTGGAAGCCAGCTGCAACTGTCGCACTCGATACGCACTACTAGGCCTGTTGTTCTCACTTCTCAGTGTCACTCGTGTATCGTGTTACTTGGCCGCTGTAGCAGGCAAAATTGCGCTCAGTAGCTCGGGGTTTAGGTGGATTTTTGTTCGACTAGTAGGAGAAAAGACATCGTTCTTTAGCATAGCCATTCTACATTGCCTTTCTAGCGATGTTTGCGAGTTTTCTCGAGATATTTTCATTCGAATAAAATACCGCTCCAAAGCAACATTCGTCTCGGCTTTCTTGGTTCTCTTTATTAAACTTGTTACTCACGACCGTAAGTTTTTAATTTAAAATGTTGTAAAATCATTGTATCGAATTCAAAACAGCGCCAGTTCCGTCGAAAAACGCGCTTTGTGCTGAATTTATTTCTGTAGAGATTGTTTCGAGAAGTCGTGCGTGACGCACATTGATAAAAAAAATCAAGAGTTCTTTTCACCGAAAGGATGTGGAGTTATCTCTGGAATATGATCTCATCATCTTTAGTCACAATTTGTCACTTCACTTGGCAACAGAGTCATTTTATAACGAGATATTTTTACCCCTGGGGTAGACAATTAATTACTTTCCCTTCGATGACGTCAGGCACTGGCGCCGAACATGTTGAGGTAGGATCATACATAACGCCACTGGCGGGCGTATCGTGACCCCTCATAGAAAAATAATTCGCTAAAATGAGGATTATGGTGACGCTGTTATCGATTGACAAATAGGGTGCAATTAGAGGCGCTAAATATAGTTTAACGGATTCGTCATCTGTAAAAAAAATTGGAAAGTAACCAGCTACAGTAATCAGGTATGGAGCAAAAAATACATTGAATTTGGTATTATGGAATAGACGTGCGCGCCGGTCGAAAAAAATCAGGCGGCGGCGCGCCGCGAAAAAATCCGCGGCGGCGGCGTAACGCCGGCGGCGTGGGATTTTTCGACTTTGCAATAAACGTAAACGTATAATGAAAAACCACGCTTAAACAAAAGAACTTTATTAAAAAGATGATAGTCACTTTTCATGACAGAAATTGCTTGACAGAAATTGTTTGCAACTTTTATAGTTGTCGTGCACAAAAATGATTTTGTTTACCCTAAATGGACTCAGCCGGGACCTTTTGGCTGTTAAAACCAATCCAGCAACCGAAAACACTCTTTCGCTCGGAGTGCTGGTTGCTGGAATGCATAACAGAGCCTGTGCTAACGATGATAAACGCGGGTAGGCAGATTGTCTGGTTAGCCAGTAGGACAAGATGATCTTGCGGGTTTTGTCTCGGCGCGAATTTTAAACTACCGGCGGCGGCGGCGGCGCGCTGCCTCCTTATGGCGGCGGCGCGCCGCGGCGGCGCGCACGTCTATTATGGAATAAAATTATACGGAAGGCTGACCATGGAAAGTTCATCTATGATGTTAGTAAAAAGAGGAAATTGCTAATCAGTCCGACTGTCCCCATAAAAAAGACCGACAATCCAACGGCTAGAAAACAAACGATATCACCCCAATCGCATGTCAGTAGCCATTACCCGTCGAGACACCATGACCGTTACCGACTTTCCCATGCCCTTTGCCAACGCTCTTACCCTCCTCATTATAACGATTCTTTTCGTTTACCCAAACAACCTTTGGCAACTTTGTCGTCACGTTTGTTAGACCGACTCCTCAGGGTTCTTTAGTGAAGCTTGCCGCGTGAGTTTAGAGGTTAGTTTCGCTTGACAAAGGGGTCTTGGTGGTTTGGTGGTGAGGTGGGGTGGTTGGCAGATGCCAGGCGCCAGATTTGTGGAGACACTCGGCGTTGGCGCCACGTGGTTGCGTCGCCGTCGCCGGCCGGTCGCGTGGGGTAGCTGGTTCCTTATAGGGCTCGGTGGTTTCGCCAGCAAACATAAAAAATGACGCGTATTTAAAAGTACTTTAAAATTGAGCGGTCTTATTTATAAAAACTCGATTCCACTATATTACTCTTAGGACGGAGTTCAAGCCGGTTTATGGAAGGAGATCCTCTTATAAAGCGCTTTAAAATGACTTTATTTTTTTTATAAATAAGACTGGAGGTTTCCAACTCATGATGTGTAAAATAAATCTTTTGCTCTTCAAAGTTACGGGTAGTGTAGAGGTAATTTTTTAAATTTCTACTTGAACTTAAACATTTCTTTTACGAGTATTATTAACTTTAAAATACCCGCACCCGGATCCTCCGTATCAGGATTTTGACACTGAACTATCAAGACATGAAACTTCGATGAACTTAAGCATTTTAAAAGAAAAGTATTCTTTCGTTAAAATTTACAAATCGCGATGAGACATTGAAGCTTCATTTTATAGTGAAAACCCAGAAAACCCATATTGTATGGCTGTGTTAAATTCACAGCTTTATAAATTCATTACTTATTTCAATCTTTTTTTATTTTTCTTTATATTACTCCGGTAATTTTTTTTTGTCGACTGTATGTCTTATTAGAGGGCTTTTCAGTGCGAACATTGTGAATTCGATGCAGTGAAGTTTACCAATTTGAAAAGAAAATGTTTTACGTTTCCATCTAAGCTAAGTTATTCCGACTGAGCGGAATTTTGTTCAAGTTATCTGTCGGGCATTACCTAGATATCACTCCTGTTCAGGAGCCAGGGACTTAACTAGCTAAGTAAAAGAAACCGTAACTATGTAAGTGGCTACAGAATTGTAATTAACTTGGTCAATAAATTTATAATTACCTATTAAGTATTATTATCAACAATCAGCGGTGCGAAAATCCCCGAAAAGAGAAAGTGCCGCAACGCTATCAGAAAACATCACTCGACCGAATGTTAGGATAAGGTGACGTCACCGATTCGATAAACTGCCGATAGGCTATCGATTAGATAAACCTGGCGCCAGACAGATTAGGGGGTGCATTCCGCGGGTTCGCGAGCCTGTGGGTTGCAAAATTTACATTAGGCTCATTCCATTGTGACGGGCACATCGCACAGTACAAATAAAGGCGACGGGTGTGACATTTTCACTCACATTTTGAACTTTAATTCTCATGAATTTCAATATGATAGGTCTCGATTATATTAATTAAAATATAAGCCAAAACACACGAAGTTTGTTTTTTTTTTTAATTGTCAACGATTTTAATCACTGTGACGAGTGTGGCGCGTAAGGAAACACAATTAGTTACTACAAGCATGATTCACAGTATGTTTGCTAATTATGAATATATGTTTATTTATTGGAATAGTTCACTTCTTAATGAACGAAAGTTACCTACATTACCATAATTCTTAATAATATATAGTTGATATTATACATTTTACATCCAAAATTCAGCTGTGACGGGTGTGACCGTATAATATGACGGGTGTGACGAGTACCTACTGAATGTATCTTAATATTCGTTTATAGGCATAAATATGTTTATTTTTCAAAGATATCAACTGAATTTATTATGAAAAATCTTTCATAAATAAAAAAAGTGTAGGTAAGTTGATGTCATCATATATTATAGCAGATTTTTTTTCAGTTATAGGTTAAATTATGCAATTTTGGTAATTATCATAGATAATAGAATGTATCCACTTTTACTAAGTAGGTATGTAAAATATAATCAAATTTACGAAAAAAAATGTATCGATTACCGTGGAATGGGCCGTTAGTACTTTTGTCGTAAAACGTCTTTCAGTTCGGTAGTACCCCCTACTACCTCTACTCCTAGTACTACTCCCTCACTTGCAAAAACCGTATGCAATGAAAACATGTCGCCTCGGTGACGACTGTAGCTATGTAACTACGTGTCGAGTGAAATTCATTTATACATCGTTGAGTTGAGCAAAGTAGCCATTACTCAGATCCTCTTGACTCGTGCCGCTAGATGGCGCCAGTGCCGCGTAACACATTACTTGACATTACACAGTTTGAGCTAAAAATTCACGCTTACTAAAAGACGTTTCACGTTAAATCAACGGCCGCCGTGTAAGCCCCACCCGCTTCTACATCCTAGTTATGGGGGTAGGACAGATGTGTACACGACAAAAATCCTGGGTTCGGAAACACCGAATTCATGGGTGCCTGCCTATGGAAACTCAAATTACTGAGAATGTAATTACTAGTAGAACGACGCCCTGTAAGAGCAGTACCGTCAGCCTAAGTAAGCTAGGTGATCAACTCTTGGGTTTCTTTTTAATTAGTGTTAGTTTTACCCGAAACAGGCGTGCGCGCATGCAACGACTGATGAATATTGAGGAAGCGAAATTGATCTGTCAGGATCGTGGCAAGTGACAGTCTCAGGTCTCTGCCTACCCCTCTGGGTTATACAGGCGTGAGTTTATGTATGTATGTATGTATGTAGTGTTAGTTTTCCCTTGTGTACCTCTGCCCCCATACTCTCTATGCTAAATTGACTAACTTGCGTTACAATTGAGCGCGTTTATTAATAATTTCGCCAAAATATCCCTTTAGTTTCTGTTGCGCACCAAGTTACAATGAGCGTAATGCGATTAAGTCATTATGTTTGACATATAATCGCATTTAATTTTAGACGCAATTTGTAACACAATAAAGTCGATAGTAGTATTGTTGGGCATAGGCCCGAGTGGTCAGCTGTAGGCTGGTGATGATGATGATTTAGAATATTAGCAGTTCGAAGTAAGATCCTTAGAGACCAATTTATCATCCACACGAGTTTATTTTTTTATTCTAATTTGTAATAAAACCAAAGAAGACTTATTGGCTAACTAAAAACAAACTGGTATAAACAACAGTGAAATCAGCAGTCTTGGCATTGTCGTCGACTGCCACTGCGGCATGACGAGTCTCGCTTCTCTCGCTCCCTGCAGTCGCGGGTTTACAAAATCCACATCAAGGTAATTGGCAATACAATGTGTGCTAGAACGCTATTGGGTTTTATGGGCGGGCCGCTACAATTCGCAAATTATGTGTAGTAACTTTTTCGTAATAAATTTTCAGTACTTTTGGCCAACCTCAGCCTGAATTTTCCGTCACAAATTCACGATTGATCGGTTCGGGGAAAATTACTGACTGTTGAAAGCTTATTACTAAATCATACCTTATGAAACAAGGCCCTGGCTTGGTAGCGTTTTTGCCACTTGAAGTGATATTCCCAGTCGAACGTTATCAGCGTCAATCCCACAGTGGAAGTGCATTGGAAGTGTCACTCATAGAGAGAAAGTGATCAGTGACATCCTCCCACGTGTGCTGTTTCTTCTTTAAGTCATCAGCTCTATCAGATCAAAACACATAATTAAATACGAGTTCACTTTGTTTTTAAACCGGTCAACTCTGTTTCGTGGATTGCAAATACGCCTCCCAGCCAATAATTCACAGTGCGTGAAACGATAGCGGCACGAATGGGCATGCCACTGTGAATCATGCTGGCTCCTGTTTGTTTGCTGTGCCAGAGAGCT
Source organism: Yponomeuta cagnagella (assembly GCA_947310995.1). NCBI lineage: Eukaryota > Metazoa > Arthropoda > Insecta > Lepidoptera > Yponomeutidae > Yponomeuta > Yponomeuta cagnagella. Next base: position 5,081,139 of record OX371279.1, read on the forward strand.
TAGAGTTTTGCCTGAGTTCTAGGATCGTGAGCATTGACTTGACTTTGGTGACTGTTCTGTTTTTAGGGTTCCGTACCTCAAAAGCAAAAAACGGAACCCTCATAAGATCACTTTGTTGTCCGTCCGCCCGTCCGTCTGTCTGTCAAGACCTTTTATCTCAGGAACGCGTGGAGATATCGGGTTGAAATTAAAACCATATACTTACTCAGATCTACAGTCCCTTGAAGCTGTGAAAAATGAAACTTAACGAAACGTAAAAAAAAGATATGTCTGTTTATGCCGCAAAAAACGTATATTTCAACACTCAAGGGAATCAAAATTTATAGGGCACTTTCGAATTTGGCACGTAGGTAATATCGTCTTACACAAGGTGGTGCAAAAGTAATATCATAATTTGAATTAGCTGGCATTTTGTTATAAATGTAGAAAAGGAGCTCTGTTTTCATCAAAAGTTACAGTACTTGGAAAAATGTATATCGCTCAAATGCCCAATGGAGATTTTGAGACACCAATTTCCAGGTCGATTGATCTCCCGTTTTGGATTTGAACTGGCCGTCTAGATAACCAGATCTAACAGCACCAGACTTCTTCCTTTGGGGCTTTTTAAAATCTCGCGTTTATCACAACAAACCACGAACCTTGCAAGACTTGAAAGCTAACGTGGAAGAAGAAATCGCCCATTTGAAGCCAGATGTTTTGCGAGCATTTTGCGAGCAACAATTAAAAATGCCGAAAAATGAGCGCAATTATGCATCAACTCGGGAGGTGCCCATTTGGGCGATATATTTTTTCCAAGTAATGTAACCAATTGTACACTTCGGGGAAAGCTCGGAAAAAACTCGATTCCTGACTAAGCACCTACCTAAAAATTTGTACGGAACCCTTGGTGCGCGAGTCCGACTCGTATTTGGCCGGTTTTTTTAGGGCTAGATACTCTAAGCTTACCCGACTCACTATACTATCCTCAGGTGTACCTACCTACTATTGTTACGCAGGTTGCGGCGAAGTTAGACTCTCTGTGTGTGTAACTAGTTATGTAGAGAGAGTACACTGTGGATAGAAACACATTATGCGGTCTAATTATACGACATAATCGATCAAATCACGAAATCAATATACAGGATTTTTTTTGCAGTATTTCAAAGCAGCAGACTTCAATCACATAATAGTCGACAGCCAAACTACATTTAAGTTACAAATTATACGCTTCAGAGTAGAGTATGAGACTATATCTATCTCTTGCAGTATTTTTGTCTACTAGCATCTACTAGTAATCATTGACTTGGCGCAGTGGCGCAGAATGGATGGATTCAGTACCTAGGCTTGCCTTAGATCCTTTCAGTCTGACTTTCTATAATCATACCTAACCTACCTTAATATTTGTTTTGTTTTCTGGTGGGTACCTAAGTACAATAATCTAATCTTACTGATCTAATCTAATCTTACCTAGGTTCCTAGCGTGCGCGCCGCCCCAACATGAGATTTCCGAATAAGCCTAGAAATATTACCCTAAGGCGGTCCAGGGTTACTCCAAACAATCACTATTAACATGATTGAGAGATTGTACTGACACTTTTTGCAAATTTGATCTGTAAGATATGATTTTGTTCCTCGGCTGATGGCGCTAGTGTTACTCCCTGAACCCCCTGAACACGCCGACTCCAAGGATACTTTGTAGTTAGTAAGCAGGGTGTTTCTGTATAATCTACGTATTTATCAACCGTGGAGTCTAGTTCAGGGCCTTAAGATTTCACGGCTCCAGCAGACGGGGCGCGGCGAAGGCCGACTCGCGGCGCCGGTTTTATCACCCTAGCAAGTCCGATAGAGTGCTCGCTAAGTAGATAGGTACCTAGCTCCAATAATAATCGATCGTCGCGTTCGAGGGCACGAATTAGTCGGGTGGATGGGTCATGGAATATGGGACAGTTTATGGGACTCGTTCCTCAACCATAAGTACCTATACATAAGCAGCCTATATACGTCCCACTGCTTGGGCACAGACCTCTCAGGGAGAGAGTAGGTATGGGCTTAATCTCCACGCGTGCCCACCGCGGATTGGCGATTTCAAGCGCTGAGGTATGTGAATAGCTCAGACACTCAGGTTTCCTCACGATGTTTTCCTTCACAATTAGCGAGTGGTATTGCTACTATAACTTCACAAATGTATAACTTAGAAAACAAAGTCATAGGTACATGCCCGCACTGGGAATCAAACCTGGGTCTCTCGCTTCCGAGTCCGATGTTCTACCCACTAGGCTACCACCGCTGTACCATGAGTATAGCTATGAAGGAATAAGCGCGTTGCGAGTTTCTGTCTAGACTGTGGTTTAGACGTTTCTAGAGGACTGTCTTTTTGCTTCGCTTTTTAGGTACAGTAAGATAAGATAAGAATATTCTTTATTGTATACCGGACAAAATGTTACAGAAACAGCAATGACAAAGTGGGCAGTAACTAGATAAAAGAGAGCATATAAGATTTTTAAAATTATTATAATAAGTGGACTAACAATAAAAAAGCTGATATTTTACGAAAGTGTATTATTTGCGACTAAATGCGGAACGTTTCAAATTTTGTATGATTTGCTACAAAATGTACGAAATGTTACAACAGTGTAAGTTTTGTGAAAGTTTAAGAAATGCTAATAAATCAGTATTACATAGCATTATAATATTTTCAGTGGACCCTCCTATCTTTGTCTCCACGCGTCTGATATCTAAAACCCAATTATGTACCTTCAAAATATACCGCGTGCATTTTGATGGCCGGGCCTATTTCATAGAACTGAAATTTATGTTTTGCTATGACATTTCGATGAACTGCAAAGTCGATTAACCCACACATTGACGAGTAGAAAGACTCCGCTACGCAATGTACATCGAATCGTCATAATAAACTATGAATTGTAGTTTTACGAAACGCGGGAGGTCTCTACAGTACAGTCAGTCGGTATCTAACAAGTCATACTCGACAGGGTTCATTCGTTTTTAGACTGCTACCTAGGTAGGTAGCTATTTATTTAATTTTATGCCTCGATAGTCTAGTGGTTAACGCGCTTGACAACCAAACAGGGGTGGTGGGGTCAATTCCCACTGGAGGCCGCCGTATTTGTATATTTTAATATTATATTTTAAGTATAATATATAATATTTTATAATTTAATATTTTAAGTTGAAAACTCTGTTAATTAAGTTAAAACGTGTTTTGAAAAGAATAAATGTGGAGTTTCTTTGTTAGTTTCTTCTCCACATAATCCATTAATTGTGAAACTAACAACTTTGACGTTCATTAAGTAAACATTCTGTTTTTACAATGAATAAAAATATTTGAATTGAATTGAATTGAATTGAATTTGATTGGTACTAATGGGTGATACAAATCAGTCTGGGTATATTTCCATGTTTGTGATGTAATGCCCTTGCCAGGTTACCATAGGGTTGTCCTAGTTTAGGACCAGGACAAGTGATTGTGTTGTGTGGAAGTTATTATTTATTTTTATTTTATTTATTTGGTACCTAGTAGGTTAAATTCTAACTTCATTCATACTTCTAAGTACTACACTTTTTTGTACTATACCGCAATTATACAGTAAAGGCCTAATATCCGGCTGATACGAGTACCTTGAACAAATATCCGCAAAAATTTTAGGTGTCATTATTGGACTGACTAAATTCCGAAAAACTCAAAGTCACACACGTCCCGCGGCCCCCGGGCTGTGAGGACAAAAAAACGACTATGCGAAGTCAGTCGTATTTTCAAGTTATTTGCCGGACATAACACCTATGGTAGGTATATGTCCACAAAACCATAGAGTACCAAATGCCAAAGTTTAATCTGTAGAGGCCACCATAATGGTTTTTAATTGTTCTTTTCAAAGTCATAATCTAGCAGTTTAAATACTGATAAACCGCTAAAAAGGCTACCCTAACCTAAAATTCGCCAGATCGGGTGAAATACCTCAGCGAGTCCCAAATTCTGCAGCAGATTTTGAGGTTAGGAGACTAACCGAGGGGTCGCAAAACACCCGACGATCACAAACAAGATATAGGTATGTATGTACGCCTAATTAAAATGCCAGTAAAATTTACCAAAACATCTTTGACCCCGACGCGATAACCCCGCCTCCTGATTTAATCATTTAGGCGCTGTGCGAATTTAAACACGGAAATGCTCTGTAATGCTTTAGTTACTCAATCCTTCGACTTACCGTTTATCAGATCTCTGGTATCTGAAGAGAACTCCTCAGTAAGCACCGACGAAAGCTGGTACAACACCAGCACAGCACACAGACCGATGTTCATCACAGCCATGGTTCCTACAAGTTACAGCCCTTCTAATAGACTAACAAACAAACCACGTCTTCTCTCACCATGCTAGAACACTATGAAATCAAAAGAAAGGCTGGCCATGTGTACAGAAGCCCCCAAGCTTCATCACAAAAATAAATACTCTTTGACAACACACACTTCTAGTATAGTCACTTATAGGCTAAAAATATCCGTGGAAACGGTTTCTTTAGCGTTCCTCAGCACTGCACATTAGCTTTCCAGTCCATAGACACTGTTTTATGCAATATCTAATTAAAAAAACACGTGAAATCGGTAAAAAATTGTTTGTTGAAGATTAAGCACGCGGTTGCAAAGTTATTGAACGGAGCGACACAACCACACCGCGCAATATTCCAAATTCAACTGGGGAAAGAAAAAGACAGACAACAAACAAACGAGGAGCGAGCAAGACGAGCGGCCTAAGAATAGTGAGGGACATAAAGATTTTTGCTGTCGATAAACTGTGATGCATGTGGTCAATATCTGATAATCGTGTTGTCGGCCCCAATGCTTAAGGCTCTAATAAGGGCTAACTAGCGCCGCCAATGAAAAAAATCCTATCTTCGTTTGTATCCATTTTTCCAAAAAAGTGAACGAGACAGTTTTCTGTATTAGTGATAGCTACCTAGAACCTACAACTTAGAACCTAGGGCCATGAACCTAGCCCACAATTTAATTTACGCCAAAAACGGCCTGAACCTAATTTTTTATCTGTTCTAAAAATTGCTATTAGACATTTTTGTTGTTCACTTTTTTGCAAAAACGGATTGTAAAAGAAGATGTGATTTTTTGTTCATTGGCGGCGCTAGTTAGCTCTTATGAAAGCGTTAAGCAATATGACGGTTAAGACGTCAGGTCTGGTCCAGTTTTACACAAAACAATCGCTTTTCAATACGCAAAACTTTGTTTCTTGTTTGCTCCCACAAGTATGTAACGAAAATGTTTTACGCATTAAAAATGGATTGTTTTCTAGCTAATCTTCTTTTAAACTTCGTAAACAACAATGAATGTGTCAAGCCTGAAATAGACATAGTGATAGCAACGCATGTGACAGAGAAAAATGCTGTTTATCTTTACCAGTGAGTGCAAAAAACATTTGGTCACATAAGTATAGCTCAATTTTGGCACAGTGGTTAATTTTATGATTTTCCCATGCTTGCACGCTGTTCAGTTCTACGGGTGACTTTGCAATAAACAACATAACTTTTGTATTGTAGCGTTTTACAATGTATGTTAGAAATATGAACAGAATTTATAATATTTTGAGGTCGGCGTCAAGTTGGATGAGTTGCACAGCCAATCTTAATAAATATTGTGTACTGACTCCAAAATGTACTTGGTATTAAAGATCCCACGTTTATTTTAATGTTATTTCTGTCCTTTTATAAAAGTCAGTATTTATTTAAAATTTTAAAACGTTTCAATTATTTTGTTGGTGAACTAATAAACTGCATTAATTATGTTTAATTTGTTGATGGTCATTGAAGAGTTCCATATATTTTAAACGACGATCTTCTTCAAATTAAAATAGCAGTAACCCGAAAGTACAATCTTTTGTATAAAAAATTATAATCGAGATCGGTTAAGATTTGACAAACATGCGAGGTAACATAGGTTTTGTACATGAGGTAGTACAAAAATAAATATATGCGTCGAATTAATCGTCGAATTGACCTCCTCTTTTTTTAAAGTTCATTAAATCACTTTGCTCTAATTAAATAATTTACACACACATATACACTCAAGCGTGAGTAGGCATGAGATGGGTAGGCAAAGACCACTGACCATTGTCATTTTATCAGTAGTTTGCGACTAAGTTTTACTAAATTTAAAATTATGGTGAATTATAATGTACTTAACCGAGTTTCATCGATTTTTGGGTCCGTACGTAAGGTTTCGTACTTGCAAAGCCTTGCTTAAGAAAAACCAGGTAGATTAAAAAATAGAAATTCATAGTAAAATTTTCAAATTTTAAACGGGACACATCAAATCGACTGATACATAAGGAGTTATTATCGAAGGACTTGATGAAATTGTATCGATATCCATAAAACATCTCTAGATGCTTGAGATTTTTTTTTTGACGCAAGCTACCACCGCTATGCACCAACAAGCTTCAATGAATTCTCAACTCTATTATCGCTAATCTTTGGTTAATTACTAGAGGCTTTCCTATTAGGCTTTAAGGTTGAAAATAGTTTCTGACAGTGGCGCTCCATTAGCAACGACTTTTTTGCGGCGCTTGCATTCTTCCTTTTCACTGTTTTTTAGGGTTCCGTACCCAAAGGGTAAAAACGGGACCCTATTACTAAGACTTCGCTGTCTGTCTGTCCGTCCGTCCGTCTGTCTGTCATGTCACCAGGCTGTATATCAAGAACCGTAATAGCTAGAGAGTTGAAATTTTCAGATTATGTATTTCTGTTGCCGCTATAACAGCAAATACTAACAACAAAATAAAATAATTATTTAAGGGAGCTCCCATACAACAAACGTGTTTTTTTGCTGTTTTTTTAATCCTTGTGTCTAATGTTGTAAAGATAATGGTACGGAACCCTTCGTGCGCGAGTCCGACTCGCACTTGGCTGGTTTATTTGAGTTTTTTTCGTGCCGTAACTTTCTCCAAAATGGACGGAATGACAGATTCACAAAGAATTCGTATCCTTGACAAAGAATGGCAATTAAATGACCATTTGGATCGTAGACTCTTGTCGTTTGTTTTAGTTGGGCAGTCGGCGAACAGTAAGTAACTAGGACTCGAGGAGTCGTGAGGTAGTTGGGTCTTATATATATTGGTCATTGAGTTAAGGTGCTACGTATAGAGACGCCATCATCCCGAACAAGTGTCGCAAGCTTTGCGGTCATTGTGACCGCACCTCATTTAGTCGTGATTTAGTCCATGACGAGTGCTTGAGAATACGATTTTACACGTTACTAAAATGCCTTCATGTGTTCTTAGATAGTGTAACAACTACTCACAAAAAGAAAAAAAAAAACTGACGGAATAACCTTTTATCGGTTCAAGTTCTGCAAAACTCTTGATAAAACTATGAAATTACAGAATAATTTTAGTTTTTTTTATGCCCTCTCAGATTGGCTAATTTGGCGGTATACCTAATAAATAAAATAAAATAAAATAAAATAAGTGCGAGTTCCGATTCCGAATATAGAGTTAGAACTAATACATTCTACAAGCTTCACATTTTTGGTTGCAAAGTCATCCATAATAACGTAACTAATTAGAGTCTTATCCTGAGGTCTTATCACTCCTTGTTAGAGTGCAATGTAAAGATTGATATGGTGCTATGCGGCAGCTGGAGACAAAAATCATTCTGCAACTCTACAGGGTGACTTTGATTTCATTCATTCATTCGTATCACAGTGTTTTATAAACCCCGATTTTGTCTCATCCACTTTTTATTGTTCAAATCGTTAGTACCTACATAACATTATTAGCACTACAGTGAAACTCCGAAACTTGTGTGCCTTCTAGTTTATTTTTAAAAAAATCGTTAAGTTTCACTGTATTGTTTCACTGTTCCGAAAATCGCAAAAAATATAATAAAAAAATAAATATGCAATATAATTAAATTTCAATACCTTATATGGAATACATATTGAGACGTAAATTCTAGCAAAATCTCGAACATCAAACCTTAATAGATGCCGAAATATTAATATTTTTCTTTCTTTTCATTTTTATTTTTTATCTCGCGAATAACCCCATTTAGACCGAGATTTTTATACAGGTTATTTGCCACACTTTATTCTATCAATACTATGAAAATCACAATCTAATTCCGCTTTATTCAAAAGTTATTGTCAAACCTAATTTTAACCTAACAACCACAGGGTTGTCACTTCTCATAAATTAATTTTTTATAACCGGGTGTCTATAATGAAAAGTCTAACATGGATCATATTCTGAAAATTGTTAATCCTACTTAGTTTATGTCTACCTCTCATAACGTCAACATAGACGTCATGTTAACAGTAATAAAAACAATATGTTATGTTACCAGTTTTTAAGCGTGAAAGAGGAGCGAAAATACAGGCACAGTTCATAAAAACTAAAAAAGCACAACAAAAAAATTTTAAATCTTGACAAGTGGCTTTTGGACCACTTATAAATAATTTCAACAGTATTGTCCACTAACTTACCGAACGATACTGAAAAATTCTCAGCGTACTATAAAAACTTGGCGTATAAATACATAGAAAAATATGCATGGCATGACAGTCACAATACATAAGATTTTAGTTCATGGTGCTAAAATTATTGAATCGTCATTACTACCCGTCGGAATGTTATCTGAACAGGGCAGCAGAATCACGCAACGAATTCTGGCGATTTGATAGAGAGCATCACACTCGGAAAATCAGTAGTGAAGCCACAAAGTCTGATTTGTTTCACAGAGCATCGTCAGACCCGGTCATTTCCGACTATACATCAAATAAACGAAAACTCAAAACAAAAAAAAACCATTGCCGGCATTAGCAGTTAGTCTACTGAAACCTGTGTAAGTATAACAGTAAACAGTACGTCATAATATTATGAAGGTGACGAAAATTTGGTAGTCCCAAATGAAAGCGAATAATCTCAACGCACAATTTTAACCGCCGATAAAAATAAATATAAGTCCGGATACTCCGGATATTCGCAGGTGACAACCCTAACCAAAATAAATAAATACCAATAACTTTTGAATAACGCGGAATTAGATTGTGATTCTAAAAAGTGGACGAGACAAAATCGGGGTTTATAAAACACTGTGCGTATTTTAAGGAGATATTCTAGTGATGATTTCGTAAATTATGATGCTAGTTTTGAAAAAAAATTGTTGTCACCCAAAGTTACTTCACTTAAGCACAAACAAACAATATCGGGACGAAGGGCAAAAAAAATCCAAAAAAACTAATATGTTTTGAGCGTCTTATGATCGGCGCCGGCGAACTCAATTATTTATTTAATTGTTTACGCACATCGGACGGCATTTAACATAGGTATCAGAAAACATTATTCAACGTTACGGTACTTCCTACCACTTCGAATTTGGATTCACAGTATATAGCCAAGGATCGGAAAGCACGAATATTTACAGATAGACCATTACTGATAAATTATTAATAATACTGGTTTTCACAATGAAAAGAACATTCTCTCAAAGTCGGAAAGTGTAGATTTGGAGTTTTTTAACGGCCAAGTATATTATTATGATAAGGCATTCTTATTCTGATTCTCATTCTAAGTCTTAGGGCCGGTTTCTGAATTGAGAATTTCACTAAGTAAATACTTAAGTAACTTTCAGTCACGCTCTTTTCTGAGAAATTCGAAGAGACAGCACTACAGTTAACTATTTACTTAGGGAAATTCTCAATTCAGAAACTGACCCTGCCTGCACTTGCCCATTAGCTCAGTTGGGAGAGCGCTGGCACGGTTAGCCAGAGGTCGCGGGTTCAAGTCCCGGCATGGGTGGAATTTTTAACCTCTAAATAGGTTTTTAAAATTGTCCTTAGCACGGGTTAGTGCAACAAAAAGAATTTAATCATATACCTAGGTACAGCGATATCATTCCGATGTAAAAGCCTAACTGCAAAGTGGGTTGCTCGGGGCTGCAAGTGATGTAAATTGCTTCGGCCAGATGTCGCTGCCTGTACGTAATACACAGAAGTTTGTAAAGAGGCTTGAAATTTCACTGATGCCTGCACTTGCCCATTAGCTCAGTTGGGATTGGGAGAGCGCTGGCACGGGTAGCCAGAGGTCACGAGTTCAAGTCCCGGCATGGGTGGAATTTTTAGCCTCTAAATAGGTTTTTAAAATTGCTCTTAGCACGGGTTAGTGCAACAAAAATAATATAGTTTCCAAGTGCCTAATTACAATGTAATCACCGAGTGTAACTAAAGACTATTTCATAAGATGTGGAGTGCTTAAGAAATCTCTGCATTAATTTATGAAAGATCAATAGTAGATTGTTCACCAAGGGCTCGAGGTTGTGAAATCGAATCCAGAGCGAACTGAGGCGATTCTTGCAAGTTGCATTAAAGCCCGAGCGAAGCGAGGGCTTTAATTAAGAATCGCTGAAGGAGCGAGGGATTCAACACTACCGAGACCAAAAATGATTTGCGCCCGTGTAGAACACTCTGCTTTTTACTACCATCTGAGAGGAATGAAATAAAAGATAACACTTAGGTACAATACCACTCAAATGCCACATCATCGCTTGACGATATTTTTCCGAGAAAATAAGTGAAAATAGAAAAAAAAGCGCGCCAATGTTATTGATTTTTTGCATAGAAAAAAAACTTGCGTTCCAATTTCAAATATTTGACAATTAGGTAGGTACTTAAAAGTTTTGCAGCAAAGAGTTTGGTAGTTCAGTAAGTAGTTCCAAACTCGGTTTTACAACTTATTGCTTGGGTTGGAGCGAAATAGATATAGGACGAATCCTCAAGAGTGAAAGAGAAGTCCGATTCTTAGTAAATGAGTGCATTAGTATATAAATTCAAAATTGGATTTTGAGTCTATTTACTTCAAGGTACCTAAAGGTAAATAGATTCAAAACCCAATTTGGAGTCTATTTACTTTGATGCATCTTAGCTTGAACAACAATAGCGTGTTTTGGGTCGAAATTTGGGCATCAAAATGCATAATTTCGAGCAGATTGAGTGAAAAATAATGAGAAGTCCGCAAGGAGTTTTTTGCTGCTTTTTCTCCCTGGAGAATTGTATGTTTGAGAGTTGTATTGCAGTGTAGTGTAAAAAAGAATTAAAATGAAGATGAACTAACTATGAAGTGGTTTTCGGGTGCTATCCTGACTGAACACTGCCCCAACCCATGCATGATTATGGCCTCTGACACGCGCGTAGATTAGAAGCACTAATGAAATGACATCGGTGCGTTCATGCAGTGTTATGGTACTACATTTCATAAATATAATCTAGGCCCTGTTCTGGGACTTATGACTTGTAAGATAAGAGCTAGCTAGATGCACGACTCGCCCCATGGCAGATTGAATCACCATTTCTTGGCAATGTTATGAAACATCACCGTTGCCGAATCATTTTAGACAGGCGCTTATCTTTTTGCATCGTGTGAAAAGTCTGTATGAGCCACTCACAAATTCACAAAACCGGAGTGTCCGAAGTATTTGGATACCCAAGTCTTCATCAGAAATCGCCGTGGTGCAGCGGTGGGCATGCATGTCGATCAAGCCTATGCTCTGTCTAAGTGAAGGTCCGTCTCATTTAACTATCACTGTCTGTGTCCTGCAGTGGCGCGCACATCAAGTGATTTAGTGTCCTTGTTAGGTACAAAAAACGTAAAATAAGCAGATCAGGGATCTAATGTGATCAGGGATAGAATCTACTATTCGTAATCGTGATTTGTAGGAGATGCTGGGTTAGCTAACGTCACTAGAAGTGGGTAAGGACGCACCTGTTGAGAATTGAAAATTAATTTTATATTTTCAATCAAAAATTGTTAATTTATTTACAAACTGATTAGTGTTTAGCATAGGTTACTTAAAACAATTTTTAAATAATTTCCTACTAAAAGAATAAAAAGAAAACTACAAAAAGGGATATGTACAAAGTAAAACTTGTAACTTGTGTAAATTAAAACACCTAAATGATCATCATCATTAAGGTGTTATAATTATAATGATCATTGGTATGATCATAATGCGGGAGACGATTGCATGCAGCAATGGTCCATCTTACTGTGATAAAAGTACATTTGACAGCAGGCTAACCCTTTACATTCAGCTGCAAACTCGCCCAAAATGTAAGAAAAGACTACCGAAGCTACAGTTGACAGCACATCGTCCTTTAAATCCATGCACTCTACTCAGTTAGCTTACAGGCGATTTTGCAACTAAAATGTAATGGTTGATGTATTGTCGACAGTACTACGAATTGTTCAAGTTAGGAGGTCTATCGGTATTCATTGTGGGTTTCACAGAACGCAGCTTGATAGTGACTGAGTAAAACTCGCAAAAACCTATGATGATCGACCATAGATCTATGATGATCATAGGTATTTTTTCGCTGATCATTTAAATGTCACCCGTAAATCTGTAGCGAAGACTGACAGTCTTATAAAAATACGATTCCTCAAAACACTCCTCGGATTCAGTTTAAATAAGATAAGCTAAGATAAGACAACGTGAGTCTTAGGCCGATATTCAGAAACACAGCGTTGAGTTACACTTAACGTGCACTAAGATGAGCATCGGTTGAGCAATCTCAACAAAGACTCAAGAATTTTGTATTCACAGTCAATATCTCGATTCGAACTCAGCTAAGCCACAGCTCAAGCTAAACTTACTCGAGCGTGTAGTCTGTGGTACAGTTTTTTACGTTACCGGTCTATATTATCTGTTAACGCTACATGAAAGGCATACAATAATCCACAGGAGTGAATGAGATGGCAACAAATGTCGAAACTTTTTACGCGCGGTTATACTTTATTTTGACTTCTCATTACTCTAAAAATACAATTTAACTTTTCGAAGGAAAATGAGCATGCAAAATGTCAAATTGTGAATAAAAAAAAAGGTTACTTCACCACAGGTTAGTTAGATTTCTCGAATTGCCTACAGGTGTCGCTACTTTCTTCGTCATTGCCACCTTGAGTCTGAGCTAAGTCGCCGAAATCCACTACTCAGTCTCAGCTTAGCTTGCGCTCAATTTTTGTTATCTCAAACTCAACTGTGAATACAAAATATCCCTGAGACTTTCATTTTGACAGTTGGCTGAGACTTTCATTTTGACAGTTGGAAGACCCGGACTCACATTGAGCTCACGCTCAAAATAGTTTCTGAATATCAGCCTTAGAGGGCTGAACATGGTCCGTGTCTCATCCTTGTTTTTTGTCACACGTGTCCTGCCTTGTCGGATTTTTTCTGTTACCCGTATTCAATATTCGTCTTCCTATGGGTAGAGCCTGTATAAAAATGACGCTAAATGGGTACAAAATCTCTAACCACCTCTGAGGGGTCTATTCTGATGCGAATCCGGTCTAACCTTCTTCCGTTTTTTAGTAGTTGGTTTCGTAGTTGTCGTTGTAGTTGGTGCTGGCGTAGTGGTTGTTGTAGTTGTAGTGGTGGTGGTTGTAGTAGTCGTGGTTGTAGTTGTTGTAGTAGTTGGTTTTTCTGTAGTAGTTGTTGTTGTAGTAGTTGGTTTTTCTGTGGTGGTTGTTGTTGTAGTTGGTTTTTCTGTGGTGGTTGTTGTTGTAGTAGTTGGTTTTTCTGTAGTGGTTGTGGTAGTAGTTAGTTTTTCCGTAGTGGTTGTTGTTGTAGTTGGTTTTTCTGTGGTAGTTGTTGTTGTTGGTTTTTCTGTGGTGGTTGTTGGTGTTGTAGTTGGTTTTTCTGTGGTTGTTGTGGTTGTAGTAGTTGGTTTTTCAGTGGTGGTTGTAGTCGTTGTTGGCATTTCTGTTGTTGTCGGAGTCGTGGTGGGTTTTTCCGTAGTTGTCGTGGTTGCTTTTGTCGTAGTTGATTTTTCTGTGGTGGTTGTCGGCCTTGTTGTTACCTTCATTTGCTTAGTCGTCGACGGTGATCGCTTACGCGTTAGTCTAACTGTATATGGGGGCTTTCTGGTAGTAGTACCTTGGAGTATAACTTTCACAATGCTTCCTGGCACCCAATGGCCAGGCATGTTGGCCTCTATAGGGTTGTCAACGAAGATTAGAGGATCGTTTTTCGGGTCCGGCCACTTTGCACAGTTTGACTTGGATATTAGAATGTCTAGGAGCGTTAGCTGGATGACGACTGACAGGTGCACTGCAAAAAGCAAAAAGGTATACATATATCATATAGGTATACATATATAATATTTAAACAAAAAATAAACTGGAATCGAAGTACGATGTATTCTTAAAGCCATCTGTCATATGGTAGCGTTAGGTTTGTCAAAACTACGCTGGTGGAAAATGAGGTTCGATCTCTCTTCACGGACAAAACAATATGACTGACTTCTTTTTAGCTAGCCCTTGAAGTTAGACCTCTTTGTATAAACCCCGCAGCACCATGTTCTCACATAAATAAGCAGCATATGTATACTTTTCACTTCACGGCACAGACTATATCTCTCAGAGAGAGAGAGAGAGAGAGAGAGACGCGTGTCCTCTGCGGATTGGTGATTTTAAATACGGCTTCAAAGATTTCAGAGTTTCATTGTACTTATGATCTGATTTTTGTGTTTGTATTGATGGGTAGAAAAACCACACTGAAGCTTCCGTATAGAAGTGCACCAGGTATCGAATCCACGACAGTCGTAACAGTAATCTAGTCATGTTGACTACTTTTCCACAACTAGACAGGAGAGGTAAAAACTTACTTTTGGGATGTAAGCCGTAAAGCAAAGCATGTAGGTATTTCACAAAAAATTATCTTGCAAAAGAAAAAACAAAGGATTGGCTCACCTTGATAAATTAATGCCAAGCATGCGTTTCTCATTAACTTTTCAAATTGAGCGGAACGAATGTGTACTAAACCTGAAATAGGTAGGTAAAATATAAGGTATAACCGAAACAGGTAACGATATTTACTGGTGTCAAATGGTACCTTATAAGGGTCATTTATAAAATATCTAAGACATATATTTTTTTAACACGATTGTTTTGTTATGCTTACGCTACTTTCCTTAATAGACTGATAACGAAGCAAGGTCGATAATACTATCACGCCTGACTCACCTGCGCCTATATTACACGCCCCAAATCCTGAACGATTCCAATGGTCTCCAATGGTCTAACTGTCAAATTCCATACTAAATGCTATCGCAAACGTAAGGATTCCGACAGGGTTTGGGCCTCTCGTTTTCAATGCATTCACTCAAGAGAAGTAGCGTTAGCATAGCGTAAGCTGGTATTGCTGTTTCTTGTAGTCGTTACTTGCGTTACGGTATAAGAACGTTCAGATATTAGATGCTATTAGTAACTATTGTAAAACACATATAATTATGTATTTTTGAAGAAGCCTGGCTACCCATAGCACAGGGAATCCTAGTTTGGGAGCCAGTAACCACTCTTTTAACCCTTTTCTAAATAAAGTTTTTTCATTTTAATTTCAATAAAAAAATATCGAAATAACAATTCCATTTCCGTGATATATTCTTATCACTGTGACTGGGTGTGTGTCTGCGTGCCAGTTATGTGGCTGAAAATGCCACTACTTTATATTTATGTTTTTTTAAATTTTGTTGCGATAATGTGCTCATCCCATCATTATTAGCCTACGTCTGCCCACTGCTGGCTTTTCACCATAACTCCATCTTTCGAAATCTCTCGCCATCCGCATCCGACGATCTCTGCCGACTTGACTACAACGTCCGACCGACGTCGGGCTGTTGGTCTACCGTACGGTCCTCGGCCGCCACTCGGACCCGAGAGTCGTTCACCAATATGGCCGATCTTCGTCTGCAACGTTTTGATACTCTATCCATTGTCTGAGGCCTAGCATGGCTCGCTCCCGGGCGGTTATTGTATAATGTTAGCCATTTTTTCTATTAATTAGGTAAGACTCGCCAATCGTTCGAGATAGCTTATGTTGAGTATAAAAAGGGATAAAATTTGTTATCTAGGGCATGTGCCGACTTGTTCAAGTTATTATGGTGGGCAAAATTGAGGGGAAGAGTTGGTTGGAAGAAGAAAGAAGTGGTGCCTCAGTAACATTAGGAAACGGACAGATATGTAGTCAGTGTTGAAGACCTGTTTCGCTTGGCAAGAAATGAAGAAGAATATGGAGAGCTGACGACCAACGTTCATCAGTCGAGAGGCATAGGAAGAAAAGGAAAATGTAGTACGAATAATTCTTGATCAATATTTAGATTGATAAATTCTCAAATACTTTAAAGTTGAACCGTGATAGCCCAGTTTACGAATGGAGATGAGAACGAAAACCGAAAGATCAGGGTTTCCACAAAACATCTTTATATGGTGCAATCGAAGGAGTTAAGAGTAAAGTAAAAATACATAATTTTAATACAAAGTCGTACTATTAACAATAACGAACAATAAATAATTAGGTAACTTTGTATAACATATAATATCAGTCTTTGGGAACGCATGATTTACTAGGGATGCCAATGAAGGCCAACTTGGCAGTAGGTAGGTTTGGTGTGCGCGCTAATGCACGGGCGGCACGTGACGAACGACAGTGCGAACTGCAGTCGCCGACATGTCAGCGTAGAAAATCTGCGGTATACATGTGTCAAAAGCTGCCGCTGACGCTTTGACGGCTGCCGCCCATGAGTGTCGACGGCTGCAGTTGGCACTGTCGTTCGCAACGTGCCGCCCGTGTATTAGCGCGCTAACCCGCTTGGTGAAAGATAAATGATAGTTGGACCCGAATGGTCGTCGAATAGCCCACAATATGATGCGTTGGAAATCCTATCTTTCAGTCGCAGTCATCCACGACAAACAACTCATTTATGAAAAAATCTTTATCTGGAGGGAACAAACAATCAAAGTTTACGTTGGTCTATCTCCACTTCTTTCGAGTCGTCTTCACTACTTGGCACAATATTGTGTCCAATATCTGTTAGTGGTTGGCATGCCAACCCCTACCTTTCATTTACGCTTGAAACGCTTAGTTCAGTCATGGAAATGCCGTCTCTCGAGATGCATTGAATAGCAAATAGTGGAAATGACTGGTAGACTTGCCAACCGCTTATTTCCTCTCACAACGCTAAGATCACTCATGGAGTAGTCAACTAGTCACCTTTGTCTGGAGAGATCACGCAATCTGTGTTCACATGCAGCTTCTGTTGAGCCCGTAATTCTCCAACTGTTTGGGCTTAAATTGACTGATAGTTGGATAGATAAAAGCACCCAACAATTGGCAACCCAAACGATCATTTTCTGTAACAACACTATGTTCACTCTTGGTAGTGGAGGGGTTCATTCTAAAGCGATCAATATCTGTCAGGGAATGGATTGACAACCTTACAGTTCATTTACTAGGTTCACTCATGGAAAAGTCATCTTCGTCTGGAGGGAACACACAGTCTAAGTCCACATACAGCTGCTGTTGGGCCTGTAATTTGTCCACTAGTTGAGCAAACGTTGGCCGATCGTCTGGGAGCTCTGCCCAACAGGTGATCATGAGTTGGTAAAGTCTGGGAGAGGCGCGGGCGGGCTTCGGAAGGCGACTGCCGCCTGCTAGGAAGGCTGGGACTTGGTGGTTGCTCAGCTCCGCGTAGGGGAAACCACCTGGAAGTTTAGAGAATGGGGATGGCTGAGTATTGAGCTGGTGGTTAGCTATTGCACCGAGTGCTTGAAAATACTTTGTGTGTTACTTCTAGGGTTCGATTAAAGGCCGTCACATACGGGCGCTTTACTAGTTATTAAAAAAACGCTAACGGTGAAGGAACATACTAGGTATACAGCGTAGCATACTCTACAGATTTTTTAAGTTAACTATGACGTGCTGTGACATAGTTAACTTAAAAAATTGTATGAGGTGATGCGCTTAAGTATATTTTTTACCCAAGAACGGTTCGCTCTTCGGCATTTGTTTCATCATCACTAATAGGCCACATTTGTCACCATAGAGTGACGAGAATGCTTTGCCAGACTAGTACGTAATATCTTAGGCGAAGTGATATCTATAGGTATACATCACCGCGGAACATGACTAATTGTTTGACGGTATCTTAGTCTGATGGGTCTTTTTTTAGCGTGTCGATGGCAAAACAAATCTTATTAAAAGTCTTTTATGTTATGGCCCATACTAACTTGGACACAGATCTGTGTCGCGGCAGACGAGTGGTTAAACAGTTGAGTCCAACTTCGAGAAAGAGATCACTCGTCGAATCCAACTCGGATGGGCAGAGTTCGGGAAACTAAAACACATTTTCGCTTCCAAAATACTCAGTGTCTCAAGACAAAGGTGTATAACCAATGTGTGTTGCCAGTGATCACTGATGGATGTGAGACCTGGTCGCTGACTATGGGCAGAGCTAAGAGAGAGAGCTATGTAAGGAGTTTCACTGCGTGATCGAATCAGAAATGAGGAGATACGCAGAAGAACCCGAGTTTCTGAAATTGGGCGTGGGCGGGGCACATAGGTCGCCAGGTCAGAACTATTTCACCCCAAGGGCCATCAGTTGGCCCTTGGGGTGAAATAGTTCTGACCTGGCGACCGCGGACCGGACGACGCAGCGTGGGCAGGCCTCCCACTAGCTGGTCTGACGACCTGGTTACTGTGGCGGGGAGTCGCTGGATACGGGCGGCACAAGAGCGAGAAGCTTGGAAAACCATGAGGGAGACCTATGTCCTGCAGTGGGCGTCAAATAGCTGATGATGAAACAATTGAGGCCTACAACTTTGTAATGCTGACTGCGTTATCAGTTGCAATCGTTAGGTCCTCACAAGTCTTAGGGCACGCAGGGCACGATGAAAGACGATCCATCGTCTGATGGGTATGGTAGGTAGTGCCACTCATTTGGTTCGTTTGTATGGGGGGGGGGATAACTGAATCTCTTACCTAGGGTGGCGATCTCCCAGAGCAGCACAGCGAAGGCCCAGACATCGCTCTTGGCGCAGTACTGCGAGTGCAGGATGGCCTCGGGGGC
Organism: Yponomeuta cagnagella; assembly: GCA_947310995.1. Classification (NCBI taxonomy): domain Eukaryota; kingdom Metazoa; phylum Arthropoda; class Insecta; order Lepidoptera; family Yponomeutidae; genus Yponomeuta; species Yponomeuta cagnagella. Next base: position 5,100,036 of record OX371279.1, read on the forward strand.
CAGCCAGCGCAGCGGGACAGGCCGGGCCCGTGTGTGCACATAGACTCCGGACCGCGAGAGCCCGAAGTCGGCCACTTTGAGGGTGCCCGTCGCGTCCACCAGGATGTTCCGCGCTGCCAGATCTCTGAAGAGCCACAGGGAATATTTGTGTGCGTTAACCCACCAACCCACGATAAGTAACTTTCGGGCAAAATGCTTTATAGGGTTCCGAAGTCAACAAGGAACACTTATAGTTTCGCCATGTCCGTCCGTCTGTCCGTCTGTCTGTCTACGGCATAGCACAGAGACGATAAGTACTAGAGAGCATTGATATACATATTTATTACGCCGCCAAAACGGTGCAATAAAATAGAATAAGACTTCGAAAAAAAAAATTTTTTATGGTACCTACGCCTATATTAGAGATGCAATTTCTTACATCGCATTTTATTCAAATATTTTTGTGATCTAAGAAGTCGAAAGCGTGGGTCATATCCATATAAATTGCGCGTACGTACCTCTTCGGTTGTCAACATTATTCATTATGGTGTCAAGAAATTCATATATAGCTAGATTTATAGTCTTGCTTTTTCTAAATCCTTTTTGTTTATTTACAAATATGTCTGGTTTGTCAAAGTAATTGTATAGTTCGTTAGCAAGAAACTTCTCAAAAACTTATGAAAAAATGCAAAATGTCAAAAGTGCAACAGTGTAATATTTTTGTTAACACACCTTCTTCTATTGACATGTTTATTATATGACTGAAATGTATAGATATACACTCTGCCACTGATTTTACCCCCTTTGTGGATAATTGTCATCTATGCCTACGCTTTTTTTTTACTTTTTAATGCTCTTATGATTTTTAGTACCTACATCTTGCGGTGTACCTACTTGGAGACATAAACATCGATGCGGTCCAGCGGAGGGAGCATGAGGTTTTATCGAGGCGGTTTATCTACAAAAAATGGCCGTTTTAACGAGTTTTGACGTCTATAGTAGGTTAACTTATCGTCGCGAGCACAATGCATCGTTTTTATACCAGTGCCGTGAGATAAAAAAACATCTGTCACTATAAGATAAACCCTATCGCAAATGCGAGCATGATGACAACATAAAAAGATATATTATCGACTTTTGACAGATGTTTCATTTAAATTTATCCCACTTTTGAGAGGGGCATATAAACTTATATCTAGCGTTTCTGTCAGTCATTCTACGAATAAAATCATCACATTTGTCATGATTTGTCCACTGGTGCCTCTTCGCGCCACCTACGCATCCCATTCGAGCCCTTCCTCTGTTTCTGCTCACTGACCGACGTCCAGTGGCCGTCTCCAGGGATTTAAGGACCCGCTCACTGACCTCCGTTCAGCCCTACTCCACGCAACCAAGCACCTGCTCAGACCGTCGTCCAGTGCCTATCTCAATTAAAATAATAGTAGGTAAAATGTACCAGTCAACAAAAAATTTTAAAATAAGAAACTTTAAAACAAAGATTTAAACCGACGCACTAAAAAGGCAAAAATTATTTCTTTCTATTGAACTTGCATTTCAAGCCATTTACTCACCCCTCAAATCATACATACCTAACTTCTACTAAGTACCTAAGTATGTATGTTGTATTTACTACAAATGTATGGTTTCTAGGAAGTTATCTGGAAAAAGCTTGACACAGACTCCTCCATTTTTTAAGTCCGTTAATAATAAAATGCTTTTGGTTATAAGTAAATCTAATATTTATTTTGTAACTTTAAACAATGAAATAGGTGGTTTACTACATAACTGGGTACCCAATGGAGAAAAGAAGCATGATATGTTTTCTTCTGAAAACGGGAAATTGTTACCAAACAAATTAATATGTTCTTCACCTTTGATATAATCTGTAACAAAAAAATAAGAAGTAAAAAAAAATGTAATGCATTTCCTAGGAGACTCTGGATATGCCTTTGAGCCTGCCTTGGCTGATGACGCCCATCAGAGGAGAGGCCGAGTAGACTCCCGAGGCTCGGTACACACATTGCCATTGTGGAGCCTGAAACCCAGTAGAGGAGGAATGGCCAGCTCAATGGAACATTCCCTAATTATATTTAACCCTTGAATGAATGCCCCTGTGCATGTAATATAAAAAAACTATAGTGGAACTTGGGTAATTAAGCATCCAATTTTGAGTTACTATTTTGAAAAAATACAATTCGTACATACATATTCCTACGTTTTAATATTTGATTTATTTGTAAGATTTGATTGATTGTAGCATAGACCAAATATTATTGTAGTCAGCGCGTTCAAAATATCCTGTAACAAATAAAGAGCATAATTAAAAAGGAGTCCAAAACATTCCAATATGATGTAATAGCTTAAGACGAAAAGAAAAAAGGTAAGACATGTTACGAAAATGATTTTAGATGCCCCTAAGAGCAAAAATTGACGCTATACTGGATAGACCTCTATGGTCTATCTATCCAAATACTGTAGGTATTCACTGAGCATTGCCTAAGTACACATTTGCATTAGTTTGACAAGCATATTATTTACCTATTGTACTCGGTTGGTGATGGTGAGTCAAGTATTGAACTTAATTTAATATATCACTAGATAATAAGTAGGTACTATCAACACTTACATTCCGCCACTGCTCCAGTCGTGTCGGGACCATGCTCCTTCGACAAGGCTCAATGCGCCCCACTCTTTCAACAACCTTTCGCTTCCCATGGGGCCAGAAAACTCATTGTTGGCTAAATTACTGTGGAGCGTCATATACTCGAACGAACCCCAGTTGATTTTGTTTACTGCGCCCTCTAAAACAGAAAAATATTATAGTTCTTGCCGATGAGTGACTTGTATATGATGTGATGTCCGTATGAGCTTGTAGGAAGGATCTCCAACTATTGTAGTATTGTATAAATTAACTGCAATGGCTATAAAGTTTGTACTTACTTCATTTTCGGCATCTAAGCATCTATTGTCCGTTATTTGTTTGTTTATTTACATTTTATTTGATACCTAGCACAGACTAAGTAAAGGAAAGATCACACACAGATCAGATTTCAATCTGTCAAAAAACGCAAATTGAACGAATGAAATAGTGATTTTCGTCACATCCCTATTTGCCGATTCAGTGTTGTCATACCAATAAGTAGATAAAATCTTAACTCCTATCTAAGGAAGATATGTATGTCGAAGAGAAGTCATGCTCGCGGGTGGGATATAATATCGTAATGTTTTAAAATTTTAACCTATCTATCTAGATACGATAAAAATCTCATGCTCCCCCCGCTGGATTCATCTGGATTCATGACGCCCGCCAAGCCGGGCAAAAAAGCGGCACGGCCGTACCATCCTTTTCTCGAGGCAATTCAAACCATTTTCGACCCCCTATAACTTCGTTGTAGATAAGACTAGAAGCTTGAATTTTCATTAACCAAGCAGGCATTGTGTAAACACGGTATATTTCATTTGTCATTCAATTTGAACCATTAGATTAATTAACAGAATATTAACAACATTTCATAATGCCCATATTAATATTAAAAATCTTTGGCAATCGCACTAAACAATCTAATTTAATATAATATGTATTACTTGTGAGATACATTATGTTTTCATGCGATGGCCAAGTCAATCTAGTTATTTAAAACATAAAAGATTTTTAATATTGATATGGTCACTGTAAGATGTTGTTAGGTAAGCTAATAAGGTAATAACTTATGCCAGAAGGACCCTTAAGTAGGGACTGAATAAATTAACCGACTTGGTATTACATGGATCTCACGACTTTTTACGATAGAAGAACTGAGATGAGAGACTTGATTTTTTTACAATTTATGTTTTAATGGCATGCTTGTTATTGCACAATTGAGGTTCAGGTAGTTGTGATATCAATGTAGATGAAATCCTCCGATATTACAATTAATATCTAAATAGATATATAAATAGAAATATAAACGGCGTTAATTTAAATTTCATCTATTGATTGGTTCGGTAAGTCAAATTTTGTGCTATTTATTATGTTCCATGTAGTTTTTTGTTTATTCTCACACGTATTGCGTTATTTGTTTCGTGGAATCATATATGTATATATATTTTTTCAGTTTTTTCGTTTTATAATTTTGTAGATTTTGTTTATTAAGGTTAAGGGATTTCTTTAAAGAAACTAACATCTTAACAGTTGCAAGTCAATCATCATCATCATCAGCCACCCGACGCCCACAGCAGAACACAGCCACAGGCCTCCCACATGGTTTTCATAACCATGAAGGGTTTTGCCATAATCGCCACGCTAGGCAGGCGGATTGGCGATCGCAGTATGCGGTTGCAAGTCAATAAATTTATGAAAATATAATGTATGTTAAGAAAAATATCAGCAATTTCGAAAATATTGGTAGCCATCATAATATTGATACTAGGAATAAACAAAAATTGTTATTTTCACGTTTTAGACTTGCAAAAGTTAATACATCCTTTTTGGGGCACTGAATACAGTTCTTCAATAAAATTCCTCAAGATATATTAGACTTACCACCGAAGCGGTTTAAAAAATGTGTTAAGCATACTCTATGCTAAAAAGCCTATTAAGGATTATTTGGAAGACAAATATGTCTGGTGTTGAAATAATGTTAACGGGGACGATTGTATCTAGTGTAGTGTAACTTTAAGTTGAAAACTCTGGTAATTAAGCAAAACTGTCTTGAAAGAATAAATGTGGAGGAGTTTCTTTGTTAGCTTCTTCTCTGCATAATCTATTAACTGTGAAACTAACAGATTAGACGTTCATTAAGTAAACATTTTGTTTTTATAGTGAATAACATTTTTGACTTTGACTTTATTTGCGGCATTCGGGTGCAGCCTTTAATGCCATAAAATATGTCTTTTAGATTTAGCTCATTTTTTTATTGCCTAGAAATCCATTGTGATTTTTTTTTAGTTTTAATTTTTATCGACTTTATTGGAAAACGGAGGTCACAATTTAAACAATTCCAGAAAACTGTAATATACAATATTCACATCGTTGATTTGATAGATTTCGACAAATGACAATCATTGTAGGCATTGCCAATTTTTTTCCATGTTTTCCTTACAGAGATCACGCATTTTGACATACCAGAAATCTAGATTACACATTTTTTTTATTAGCAATTTTAGCAGCTGTGAAGTACTCGTATCATCGGATAGTGCAAATTCAAGTGCTTGTTGGAAAAAAAATGGCATTTTTTTGTATAATATTGTCGATGCAAGTTCCACTGACAAGTCTAGAAGGCAGCGATATAGTTTTGAAGCTATAGTTTGCAAGCAATGTTCTAAATTTTTGTGTCACTATATCATCTTTTAAGACATCAATATTAAAGTCTCCACCAACTACAATATTATTTGTTGAAACCTTTCAAAAAATATAAACGATTATCATTTTTTGTTCTCTGTTTTTGGTGTGTATAGTTTTATGTTCAGAGAGATAGATAGATAGAAAACACTTTATTGTACATAAAAATTACACAGATATTTCTTAACCTAAGAGTACCTACAGATACCTTTATCGAAAGCTTTGACACTTTTTAGGGTTTCGTACACCGTATAAAAAAACGGAACCCTTATAGGATTACTCGTGCGTCTGTCAGGTTAGGATCGGCCAGGTCCGTCTGTCACAGACAAATTGCTCCGAATCGACTAGACCAAATCAGGTGAAATTTGGTAGGATGGTGTAATCCTATGACCCAAATACAGTTGTGCAAAGTAAATAAATTTTTTTTTTAAATAAGCGTCATTTTCGAGGGACAAATTAGTACATTAAAAAAAAAGTTTTGCAAACCTTACTGTGTCATAATATATGAAATGAAAGAGCTAATTATTTACTGTAGAATGTCGTTTTCGTTTTTGTTCACATGACGCATTTTTATTTGTGGTTCATCATAGTTAGAATGTCCCCTTGAAAAACGTGGAACGAATTCGAAGTCATCCAGCAGTTTGATACATTTACTACGACGATCTTTGCCGACCAAAGACTATCGTGCAGTTACCGTCCATTGTAAAACTGTTCTATAGGGAAGAGGCACTGAAAGAAGAAAGTACCGACCGCTGAGTAACTTTTAACATTAAAATTTAACGATATATTTAAATGTATTTTGAAGTACAGGTTTCCGAATATAACTTATGATCCTTGAAATTGCTATAAGCAATAAGGCCGCCAATTGTACTAGAATCTTTGTAAATATTTTATGTTTTTGTTTTTCCTGGTGTACAATAAATCTTAAAAATTGTTTCAATATTTTAAGTTAAAATTAGCAGTTTTGAAGACTACAATACAAATACGCCTTGAATATTTTTTAACTAATACTTTCGTAAGCAGTTTAGCACATTAAATATTAACGAAGTTGTGCCCACTAGCTCGGAAGTCAATATCTTCAACGCGCATTATGCTAAGTTTAAGAGGTTGAGGTTGTACGGTTTTATCAAAAATGCTTATCCCTAAAATTTAATACTTTATTAAGAAACTCAAAATTACATGTGGCGATGTTAGGTGTGCATGCTTTAGACCACAACTTAGTACTCATGTCATACTTTTATATCGTGTGAGGCTTGTGATCTGTTTTGCACACCAAATAAATAAAATAATATAAATTCCGGAATCACTTACTTGAATTTTTGTCGGAAGCGTCCGACCATATTAATTAAAATTGCAAATTCCAATTTTCTTCTTCTTAAAATGTAATAGTTGGGTTAGATTGATATTGTGCTGTTGACTGTACTGTTTGTGGAAGAACGTACAGTCAGAACCTGTGGTCAGAACATCGACTCTTTACATTACGAATTTGACTTCAATGCCGTAGCGCTAAGATTGTTTCAAAATCCAACTGGGTAGTACCACATAAAACTTATAGGGTTTCGCTCACAACATTTTTCTAAGCTTTTTTTACGAACTTAGAGACAAGTCATTTGCCATTCAAATTATTCCCGTCTTGTTGTGAGGCTGATGTTACCAAAGTGGATTAAAAGAGTGCTCCCGCTGTGACCGTGTTGGTAGGTAAGGGTAACTAAGGGCTATTTTTATGTAGGCCACTTAATTAAAGAGCTCTAGAAATGAGCCCCTAGTGTTTTTTACCTCAGTGTTTTTCAATCTTTTTGAAGACTCAGGGTTACAAGAAAAAAGTCTGATGATCCCTAGGAGTGTATTATAACTGTTCGACGAGATTCACAGAACAACAATTCTGTTTTTACTATGACAATATTCGAAGTAGATTACAAAGTTCATCAACCCATAGATGTCACGGAAGACTCGGCTACGCTACGCAATGTACTTCACATTGTCATAATAAACTGATAAATTGCGACGAAAAAGATATAACAAAATGTCTCGTTGCTCCAAGCAAAGCGCGCGTCAGCGCGGCTGTAAACTAAATGATCGATGGTAGGTATTTCGATTTACTTCTGTGAAAATAAAATAAGAGACCCGTCTTGAGGACAGGCGGGAGAATTTACTACAGACTAAGTGTTTTTTAAGGGGTTCTTAAGTCGACAAGGAACCCTTACAGTTTCGCAATGTCCGATGTCCGTCTGCCTGCCTGCCTGCCTGCCTGCCTGCCTGCCTGCCTGCCTGCCTGTCTGTCCGCCCGGCCGCGGCCGCCCGGTGCGGGCAGTGACATTTTCATAAAACTTATAGATTGTAGCCGAAAATGTACTATAGATTGACGATGTCAATTTCCTTTAGTTCCATAAAACTCAGAGCCTGCAAAAATAAAAGATTTGTCTTGTAAGGACGCCCGAAAAGTTATTAAATTAGCGGTGGGATTTTCGTAAGAACTCAGCACCCCCAAAAATAAAAGTTCTGCCTTATAAGAGCGGGTCAGTGCGCCTGAAATTAAATTGACGGTCGCAACTTCATTAGTTCTGGTAAAAATTCATGATGGCGCCGAAAATTTACAAGCCTCAGTCTGGGTGTATTTCCATGTTTATGATGTCGTTGCCTGGTTACCGTAGCACAGGGTATCCTAGATTGGAACCAGGTCAAGTGATTATGTGATTGTTATTATTATTAGATATTATTTACTAGACTTTTCGTGGCTTTTGCATCTTGAAACCGGCGCACGAAAAGGGAAAGACGCAACTAGCTTTAGAATAATTGCTAAGTTAATCCTCCTTTTACCGAGTTAATTTTTTATTCACATTTCCATTCAAAGTTGAGAAAGAAGTAGCGCCTTACAATATCTCGACTGCGCGAAGAATACACCGTTGCAGAATTTGTTGCTTTAATTTAAAGTCAGGCGTTAGGTGATTTTGTTTTTCTCATAGAGAGGAATTCGTAATGTAAGGTTTCGCCAGAAAGCAAAATAGATACCTACCACAACGAAAAGATTGTCAGAGACATATAGAACCAAATATACCTACCGTATGTTTCGTGCACATGCCTAAACTCAAGCCTGTATTCCGAAGGGGTAGGCAGAGACTGGGTCAGAGTCAAGTTTCAATTAAACTGATAGTTCCCATGGGTTTTTGTTGCCAAGATTATCAACGAAGCATGAATGGAGCTTATTAAGCTTCGGCCATTTTGTCATATCTGGTCCAGTTATTAGAAAGTTCTCTTGGCGACCCAATCAATCTCACTTGTCAAAACCAAAATGTATAATCAGCTCTCTAACTAAGTCATCAGACCCTACACAACTCCGACATACCTTGGGAGCAATGAATAAGGTTCACTTAAATATTATTGTTTTGTTGTGTAAGTGGTTATTAAGCCTTATTATGCAGTATAACATATCATAAACTCACACCTGTATCCCGGAGGGGTAGACAGAGACCAGAGTCTGCCACGTGCCACGATCCTGACAGATCTCTTATCTTCATCAACATTCATTAGTCGTTGCATTCACGCACGTCGGTTTCGGGTACTTACTACCCAAATTGTCCTTAATCGGTAATTGTGTCATTAATGCTTAATTGCAAAGACAAATAAACATTTTCTATTTCTATTTTAGGGTCCTGTCTACACCCTCCGGATGTAGTACCCTAAAAGAAAGTCGGGATTCGAACCCAGCGGCTCTCGATTGCGTAAAAACCTCATCACTATCAATAAACCTAAACCATCAACCTCATAAGTGTCCCCCTAACTTAATTTAAACAGTTCGTCTTTGTAACAAATTTTACGTAATTATGTTTCGAATTTGCTATTTGAAATATAGAATATATTATAATAATGTGTGTGTAGATGCAAATAAATTATTTTATCTATATATTGTCTAGTCATTATATATAATGTCTACTCAGTTTAGATAAAGTGATAATTAACACATAAGTTTTTTAGTGAAATATTTTTTTTCGCTTTTATATAAAAAAAAAGAACTAACACCCGGAACTTCGAACCTATTTTTGCTTATGTGTACTGACCTAACAAACAAAATGCGAATAATTTATTACTTTGTCTAGTGAATTTGGCTTTTATATATAATGACCAGTCATTATGTATAATAGCTATTTAATCACTATGACTGTAACATATATATGTATAACCCCGCCAATGACCAATCACTCGAAAGTCGTAGGTTAACGACAAACGCCGCTCCCGGCTGTTCTAAGAATATCCGTAGCTCTAGCGCGCGACCCGGGCGTCCCCGCCCCTGTTGCCGGGCGCTTCTCGGAAACCTTCGGCCGATTCCCGGTAGATGCCGAGGGGAGGGCCTCACTGCGGGGCGGGGGATCCCTTTGGATCGAACGACTTATGCATTTCGTGTGGACTGCCTCGTGGTTCTATCGGTTAACACGCTTTACTACCAAAACGTGTCGCGGGTTCGGTTCCCACTGGATGTCGCTGTACTTGATTTGTACAAATGGTGTATTTCCATATTTGTAATGTCCTTGTGTGGTTATCACAGCGCAAAACTAGGACTTTTGGAGTCCAAATAGAAAATAATGGCTAAAGGATTAAAAAAATCAGCAATAGTCCTTGTCTTCTTTGGTATTAATTTACTGATGGTAACACTTCAAAGCGTTCAAAAGACATTTAAACGATTATAATAACTTAAAATAAAAACATGATGATGTTGGATGGACCAAATACATGGAGATACTAAAAAGAAAAGTTCCATTGTTGTTTTGTGGCCAACCTATTATATTCTCTAAATTCTCTGTTATATTGTAATTAATATTGCATCTAATGGATTTTCGCACCTCATTAAGATTGTCATATCGTCTGCAAATAACATTGGCATCACCTTGTCTTTGTTTAGTATTTTAGGCAGATCATTTATGTTAACTTAATTTGGCTTCTGCGAATCAGAGCGAAACCTGCTCGGACTCTTTCGACAAAATTATGATATGTATAAGTAATTTATAATATAATAACTTCCACACAACACAAACACCTGTCCGGATTCCAAAGCAGGATACTCTGTGCTATGGTAACTAGGCAAGGATACCACAAACATGGACATAGACACAGATGGAGGCCAATTGTACAAACACATACGGCCCGCAGTGGGTATCGAACCCACGACCTCGGGCATGGTAAGGTAACGAGGCAGTAAAGTCAAGTTTATTAACTTAGTCACCATACAAACACGACTTACCTATGCGAGATCGCCCTCTGCTCCAAATGCCTCATCCCTGACGTCACTTAGAGGACCACTTCTCTAAAGAGTCTTGCGACGAAATTACGAATAGGTTTGAGTGAGAGGCACGTAAGTGCGGAAATATGTAAATTGTAAGATTCTTTGATTAAATTTAACATAATATATAAATGTCGTGTCACAGCGTTTGTTATCGAACTCCTCCGAAACGGCTTAACCGATTTTTATGATTTTTTTTGTGTATATTTGGTAGGTCTAATTAATATGGCAAAACAAATTTAGTTGAGTCAGCTTTGCAAAACAATTTTGCAAAACAAATACAAATAACGCACAAACAAGTCGCACGGTGGGCACGCATGGTGATTAAGCCCATACTCTCTCTCTGAGAGACGGCCTGTGCCCTGCAGTGGGACGTATATAGGCTACATAAAAGTCGCACGACTTACCTATGCGTGATCCCCCTCTGCTCCAAATGTCTCATCCCCAACGCCACTTGGAGGGCGTAGTCCCTCATCGTGGCACTGTCCACGTGCAGGGCTGGTTCCGCCACGTAATGGTCTTTACCCTTGGGCTGGGCCGACTCGAAGGACGACTGACCCGTGGCCAGGGTCGCGTCCGAGTCGCTGAGGTTCGTGTATTCGGCTGAAATGAGATGAAGAGGTCCCACCATGAAATCAGTTTTGTTGTTATGCTAACCCTAGCACTCGCCAGTAATGTATGCTGGGTTGGAGGGCCTTTTTAGGGTTCCGTACCTCAGAAGGAAAAACGGAACCCTTATAAGGGCACTTTGGTGTCCGTCCGTCTGTCCGTCTGTTAAGACCCTTTATCTCGGTAAAACGTGGAGGTATCAAGTTGAAATTAAAACGATATACTCAAGTCTACAGGCCCTTGAAGCTGTGAAAAAACAAAACTTTTAAGTTACGGTCGTTAAAGCCGAAAAAAACATATATTTCACTAAATCAACGGAATCCAAAATGATTGAATGATTGATTGAACTATGAAATTTGATATCTAAGTAATATTGTCTTATAATACAAATACACGAAAAAATGTGAAAACTATATGTACATTTGTAATGAAATCATAAATAAATTAGTCTATTAAGTTCGGGAAAAGCTCGGAAAAACGGCGAGACTCGATTACTATTTATAATATGTAAGTAGAGTACCTACCTACTGTTTGTACAAGTGGTGCGCGAGTATTTTGTCTGTTTATTGTGTGTTTTTGTGGCTTTTTAAATAAATGTCTTCTTTCTTTCTTTAAGTGTGTTGGATATAAGATCTTTTTTTAAGTGTCTCAAGCAAGACAGGTATGACGTTACGGCTTGGGACAAACTGATTAAAGACAGTCAGTGCGCTCGAACCGAGTGCATCGTCATAATCAACTAAAACTGTACGCTCCGAGCGTACTAAAACCGTGAAAACCCGGCTTTAAGCATGACCTTGAGAATAACAATTTTATTAAAAACCATTTTTATGGTGGTCCGATCGGGCCATTTAGAATTCTACAGATTACGGCCTGGAAATCTGTCGAGGTGGTGTACAAAGATTGCCAGTTGTACAACATTACTTGCTTAGATTTAAGAAATTATAATTGTAATATTTTTTTCTGGTTGTGCAATAAAATGCTCTCTATGTATCTATCTATCTATCAACGCACGTGAACTATTTTACGGAAGTGAACTACTCGGCTGAGCATCTTTCACTGCAAATTTTATTTTACGAGTTGCAGTAAATATATTTTACTCAGTATACTGAGCTGTCGAGCAAACGCACTTTGATACAGACACCGGGTGTAGACATGTTTTGCCCTTACTATCAGCCCACTAGACGGAGAGTGGACACGAAGAAGCTTTTTTGGCCAAATTAGAAAAGGTAGATGAAGCACTCCTTGTCTTCTCATTCTAGTGTGTGGAAAAAGGCTTACATGGTGCCTGTTCCTAAAACTGCAGACCCCACTCAGTTCACACATTGCCGCCCTATATAAATCCTCCTGTTTGTATCAAAAGTACTAGAACAGGTGGTAAATCGCCAGTTCTCTCATTATCTTCGTTGTAATAAACTTCTCCATTCATTTCAAACTGGCCTCCGCCCTGCCCATAGTACCTACTTGTTCTGCCCTTATTAAAATCACAGTTGACTTCCGCCTTGGCTGCGATGAACGTCACTTCACCTTACTTACCCTGCTGGAGTTCAGCAATGCGTTTAACATTGCATTTTAATGTTTTAATCATGCTATCCTCAAATCCCTAACCATTTCAGAATTAGTGACCGAATGGTATTCCTATTACCTTTTGGGACGCTATTTGCCTGGAAAATATCTTTTCTGACTGGTGTGATCTAACTGCTGGTTTCCCGTAAGGTGGAGTTCTGTTCCCTCTTCTCTTTTCAGTTTTTATTAACACCCTGGTTTCCATGATCAAGTTTAGCACTTATCTCTATACGCAGACGACCTCCAACTGTACCAATCTTGCAGACTTATGGATGTTTCCACAGCAATAGGTCAGACGTCCGAGGATCTTGAGGCTATACGGAAATGGTCGACGCGGTTTGGTCTTATAGTGAACCCTTCCAAGACGCAGGTCATGTTTGTCGGGAGCAGAGCCTTTATCGCCAGACTCGATGTGGACTAACTTCGTGCTGTACTCTATGATATCTCTCCCTTACTGTAAAAATTTAAAAAACTTAGGTCGCCATTTTGTCCTAAATTGACACAAATGATATTTATATACGAATTTGTATAATTTTCGTAATTGGCACAAATGTGTCTACTTATAAATTTTTTATTAGTATTTCTAAGTTTTTTTAGCGGTAAGCCCTACCTGCATAACACGTTTTCCTCATTTGGCGTGGAGGTGCTATTTGAAAACCAGCGCTGTTTCAAATAGAAACAGCAAACGCTGAAATAGTATCATTGTCACACGCACACTCCTTTATTTTTCCATTATTGTGTATAAGCATGTTTTTTTGTGGCAATAAATCATTCATTCATTCATATATAGAACAACCTGTCTTGGGAGCTTCACGTGGCAGAGATTAGCGGATTTTTTTTTGCCCCCATGCACTCTCATAAGCGGCTTCAGAATTTTCTTCCATACTCTGCTAAACTTACTCTTGTTAACTCTCTTCTTCTGCTTCCTATTGACGATTCTGCTGACGTTCGCTATCCGGACACTCAGCAAACTCGACAGAGTGCTCAATCTTTGCATCCGCTTTATATTCGGACTGCATAAGTTTGACCATGTCTCTTCCTATCGTAATCAGCTCATGTGGCTCAACATCCGTTCCCGCAGGAACGCTTACATTCTCGCCACTCTGTATGGTATTCTTCACAACCTCTGCTCCCCTTCTTATCTCAGAGGACGTTTCGAGTTCCTCCTCAGTGAAGGTCGCCTTCTGCGACCGAGCATAATACGGCTCTTTCACTGTGATAGCAATTTCGGAATAGCTTGTCTCTACACATATTCAAAACCAAGGCTTAAATTCACTACCTAAGTGTCAAATAATTATCTTCATTTATTATGAGTAGTATTCACATTCATTCATTAGTAAGTTTGGAGGTTCTATGTATTTATTTATTGTATTATCTATTTGTTTATTTTTATGTTGTATTTGCATAATATTTCGCCTCTGTGTGTTTTTTTATATATCTAGGTTTAGAAAAGTAATTAGTACTCGTATATTTTACATTCTAAGTTGCAGTACCTGTTAATGTTTTCTTTAAAAGTAAGGTTAGCTGGTAGATAATGCTAAGTAGCATTAAGCTCGCCTTTGTGCTTAAATGCAATAAAGTTTTAATAATAATAATAGATGTCATGCGTGACATTCTCGGCTTTCAAATAACTAACATTTTATGGGAGTACGCGGAAGATTCCTCACGAGTTAGATAACTAAAATATAGAGATGGTCAGCCTATAAAGGCCTCCCCTCCGCCACGCTACGCTGTCCATCCCGCTGTCTACCACAGCATTGTCCATCACACCGCTGCCCCCCTCCCCCGCCGTAGTGTCGTCTGCGCGCCACCCGTAGCAGCGTGTGTTGAGGTGCCCGCGCGGCGCATGCTCAAGCAGCGCGAGCGACTTCTGTCCAGCATCATATAACTTACCTCCCGTAACTTACATCCATTCTCCCGCTGGCCAGACTCTCATTGTGCACCACATCAATTAGAGGCCAATTAAATACAAAAAAAATGTATTTAGCTTCGTAGTGCCAGCTCCCGAAGGCCGACCCCCCGCCAGGCCACTGTCCATCACGCCGCTGACAAACCCCACCTCCCCTGCCGCGGCGTTGTCTGCGAGCAACCTGCAGCAGCGTCAGCAGATCCCCGCACGGCGCGTGCTCGAGCTGCGCGAGCGATCAGCTTCCTAAGACCTCCCCTCCGCCATGCCACTGTCTAGCATCCCATAACTCTCGCTGTTCATACTCTCACAGTCCACCACATCAATTAGATGTCAATTTAAACAACAAATGTGTATTTGGCTTCTTACTGTCAGCTTCCGAAGGCCTCCCATTGACCAAGTCACTGTCCACCTTTCCGCTGTCCACCACGCCGCTGTCTCCCCCGCCACGGCACCGCCCGCGCGCCGCACGCAGCAGCGTGAGCAGGTCTCCGCGCGGCGCGTGCTCGAGCAGCGCCAGCGGCGCGCACCGCGTGCAGCACGCCACGAGACGGATCACGTGCAGATGCGAGCCCACGTGCTTCAGCATGTCGATCTCGCGGAGGAAGTCCCGCTGCTCTTCCTCCGTGGCGATCTCTGTCGGGGGAGATGTTTGGTTGGTTGATTGAGTGACTCTTAGACATGTTAACTGACTTATTTATTGATTTATTCATAGATACAGCGATGCAGCGACGGTCATGGTTTCTCCGGCTGGCACATCCAGCGTACTGACCTTCTTGAAACGGTTTTTTTTATAGAAATCTGTCCTGTATCCCCTACGTACCAGAGAGCATTTTGGCTGCGACGGTCATAGTCTCTCCGCCTGGCATGTCCAGTGTGGCCAGGTGGACTTGCCCGAAGGCGCCGCTGCCTATCAAGGGTCCGAGGTGCACCCGGGACCTCGCCACCTCCCAACCGTCGTTTGGTACTGGCTCCTCCTAAGGAAGTAACGTCTTATCTTCATCAAAATCATTAAAAAAATGTCTTCACGAGGTCCACGATTGCTCTGTCAAGAGCGTACCGACGAAGAAGACTAAGAAGGAATGAAGCGTTTTATGCGACCGCGAAAGAAAAGGAGGGTTATGTTTTCGCGCGTATGTATGTATGCGTATGATTCTTTTATGAAGAAAACAAGAGAAACATTTATTTAACGCCACATCATCATCATCAGCCGTTTGACGCCCACTGCAGGCATAGGGACATAGGCCTCCTTCACGGTTTTCCAAGCTTCCTGGTCTTGTGCCGCCCGCATCCAGCGACTTCCCGCCACCGTAACCAGGGTCGTCAGACCATCTGGTGGGGGGCCTTCCCACGCTGCATCATCCGGTCCGCGGTCGCCAGGTCAGAACTTTTTCGCCCCAACGGCCATCAGTTCTCCGAGCTATGTGCCACTGCCACTTCAACTGAGCAGCCCCTATATTACGCATACCAAATCCTGAGCGATTCCAATCGTCTAACTGTCAAATTAGTATGGAATTTGACAGTTAGACGATTGGAATCGCTCAGGATTTGGTGCGCGTAATTAGGCCACAGTTCTTCGACCTACATCAGTAACTCGGGTTCTTCTGCGGATCTCCTCATTCCTCATTCCATCACGCCACATAGACATACATAATTTGACCGCGTCCAGGCCAAATGGCTGGGCCGATGTTGACATATACGTAAACTGTCAAATGAAAGGTATTGACGGCGGAAGTGCTACTGACTATACCTACAAAGTTACGAAAAAAAATACAGATGTCATCAGAGAAAAACTTTAATAAAAAAAAAGTATTTATAGCAAAACCCCGGATACTTAAAAAGTAGCAAGGTATACACCCGTTGAATTTTCAGCCGCAGCAGGTGGGACCTCTCAATCGATTTCTTGTAGGTAAGTTATTTGGTCCCGCGGCGAAGGTATAATTGAGTTGGGACCTTATTACGGACTGCTCCTATATTACCCGCACCAAATCCTGAGCTATTCCAATCGTCTAACTGTCAAATACCATGCTAATTGCTCTCGCAAACTTCAGGATTCCGACAAGATTTTGCGCGCGTATTTAAGCGGTGGTAGGGGAGTGGTAGAACCGATTCGGGAACAGATTCGGGAGGTCATGGGTTCGAATTCCGGTATGTATCAAAAGCTTTCATAAGTTACGTACATATGTGAAGTTATAGTAGCAATACCACTCGCTAACGGTGAAGGAAAACATCGTGAGAAAACCTGAGTGTCTGTGGTGCTCACACACCTCAGCGCTTGAAATTGCCAATCCGCGGTGGGCACGCGTGGTAATTAAGCCCATACACTCTCTATGAGAGAAGTACTGTGCCCTGCAGTGGGATGTATATAGGCTACATAAAAAAAAATTAGGACTTCGTACCTCAAAAATTTTGTGGACATATAGCGGACTTTGCTCCATTTGCGCCTCTCGGGGCACATGTTCTGTGTTGCTGTGAACAAAACAAAAAAAAATCTGTTAGTTTTTTAGGACAGGGTTGTCAAAACATACCTGGGTACCTGAGGTGCGGGGGGCCCTAAACACTGATTGGCTATATATAATAGGGGTTAAAGTATGAAATTGCCGTTTTATTGCAATAGGTTCTTTGAATTGACATATAATCTTCATGGTTTGAGGTTTTCGAATGAAACTTTTTTCAAATGGTTTCTATGATGTTCTTTTTTTAAAAAATGTGAAACATTTGAATATCGACTTTCAATTGTTTTTGTTATTCAATTTAGACAAGAAAGACGGATACTGCGAAAATTCGAGTGATTTTTGAATACGAGTTCCGACGCGGAACTAACGCGGCAGAAACAGCCCGCAATATCAATGCTGCGTTTGGAGAGGGGTCTACTAATGAACGCACCGTGCGATTTTGGTTTAAACGCTTTCGTGATGGAAATTTCGACTTAAAGAACGAGCCACGAAGAAGACCGCCCACACAGGTGAATAACGATGAATTAAGAGAGATAGTGGAAGCCGACCCTAGTCAAACTACCCAGGAATTAGCGGCATGGTTTAACGTTACCTTACCCACAATATTGACTCACTTGCGTCAAATCAATAAAATAAAAAAATACGAAAAATGGGTGCCTCATGATTTGACTGATCTGCAGAAAGAAACGCGTGTTGAAACTTGTGTTGCCTTGTTGAACCGGTACAGACATGAAGGAATATTGGATCGAATTGTAACATGTGATGAATTGCTCCAACGGACTACCATTTTTTTTCGTGATTTGGACAATTATCTACGTGACAAGAAGTTTTCTTCCCAGGAGGCAGTACAAAATGCTTTCACACAGTTTGTGCAGTCTAGATCGTCGGAGTTCTATCGCAAAGGCATTAATGACCTCCCCATTAGATGGCAGCAATGTATAAATAATAATGGCAACTAGGTATTTTGATTAAATAAATTTGTTAAAAATTTAAAAAATAAACAATTTAGATTTTCAGTACAATTCGGCAATTTCATACTTTAACCCCTAATACTAATCTAAGTATAGCCCCACGTACCGCCGCGCCCGCCGGCTGCGCCGCTGGCGGCAACACATCAACGCCAAGGGGACCGGAGCTCTCTTCTCGCTTGGACTACGGCTCTGTTAGGTCGTTGCATTTAAAACAATTTATATTGCAATTTATTATTACGAATTAATCGTCTTTGTCACAGTGGGCGGGGCACATAGCACGCAGAACTGATGGCCGATGGGGCCGAAAAGTTCTCGAATGGAGGCCACATATCGGCAAGCGCAGCGCAGGACGACCAGCCACAAGATGGACAGATGACCTCATCCAAGTGGCAGGAAGACGCTGGATGCAAGCCGCTTCCAACCGGTCTTTTTGGAAATCCACGGAGGATGCCTATGTTCAGCAGTGGACTTCTTGTGGCTGAATGATTATGATACATGTTTGTACCAGCTTTTTAATATACAGTCCACTCAATTAATATCCTTTTAGGTCAGGACCCTAACAGGGTGTCAAGCAGTTAAGCCTGTGGGGTTAAACGTTTACCTTAGAGCAGGGCTTCCCATACTGTGCGTCGCGCCGCATTATCCCAGGAGGCATCGCTAAGCGATCCACTCAGGCAAGTAATAACCTCCTCAGTCCTGACCTTGAAAATATCAATGGTTTTTTATTGTTGTTTTCAAGGTTAGGACTGAGGAGGTTAAATAACAAGTTTTGATCGCAAGTATATGTAGAGACAGAGATGAGAGTGATAAGTAACAAACGTGAGTCACGTTTTAAGAAACTTTGCTCAGAAAAGCAAGCAGGATGTGCTCTTATTAATAGCCAACTAAAATAGGAAAATAAATCTTTTATTTTTATTTGTCTGTAAGGTGTTATGTTTCTTTTAGTTTGTTAAAATTTTATCTAGAGTTTTTTTTTATATAACCTGTTACTAGGCTAGAACTTCACACTAGTAGGTATTTTTGGCCAGATCAGGGGCATCGAAAAGTAACGGAAAACTCCCAAGGGCGTCGGAGTCAAAATAAGTTTGGGAAGCCCTGCCTTAGAGAACTGTGCTTTCCTTAGCCTCTCCAAAGGAGAACATCGTTCTCTGTTAATCAATTCAATTTCCCGTTCCATTTCCCGAACCCACATTCGTTGTGTGATATTTACGTCGAAATATGACATTTGAAAGACTTTATCATCCCATTAACAAATGGACTTGGTTGCCACTCCAAATCAATAAGGATTTTGTTTTCGCCACCCACGTACTGTGTCTGGAAAATTTTCGTACACAAAAGTCGGCTGATAAATAACTCCAGGCGTAGGAGTTTATAGCAACCAATGTTTTTTGTTATTGGTATGATAAGCCCACTTTGGTCCACTTTCTTGTTTACCGTAAGACTTTTCAGGCTTACGACTGGCAACCCTATAGATATAATCTCAGAGCCCGTTAGCGCTCGCCTCTGGGAAGCGATGGTCTATTACATACAATCCTAATGTTTCGACGTCATACATCATCATCATCATCAGCCATGATAACCATGAGGGGTTTTGCCACAATCGCCACGCTTGGCAGGCGGGTTGGCGATCGCAGTATGCGGTTGGAATCTCAGGAAGACGCTGCTGCCCGTCTCCTGGTAATTTATTTCCTTAGTCGCCTTCTACGACATCCACGTCGTACATAATTTAATTTATTTGTTTAGAGAAACTACAGGCACAGATATTTAGTCTACTTTTTTGCTGTCCGTAAGTCTTTTCCAGACACATAATTGAAGATATAATGAGCTCGACCCTGAGAAGCCATGGTCTCTTACACGGTATCCTAAAGCATGTAAACAGTAAGCAACCCAAAAACCTAGGGTATGCATGGTATGTTTATTTTTATCTGTGCATATACTTGTCGATATTTTTGTTGATTCCATTCAAAATATTGTAGTACATTTAAGATTACACTTATGTAATTAATTTTTGTGTGCAATATTTAAGTAACATTAAGAGCGTTTTGGTTTTAACTGTAAGTCTTTTCCAGACACATATATTGAAGATATAATGAGCTCGACCCTGAGAAGCCATGGTCTCTTACACGGTATCCTAAAGCATGTAAACAGTAAGCAACCCAAAAACCTAGGGTATGCATGGTATGTTTATTTTTATCTGTGCATATACTTGTCGATATTTTTGTTGATTCCATTCAAAATATTGTAGTACATTTAAGATTACACTTATGTAATTAATTTTTGTGTGCAATATTTAAGTAACATTAAGAGCGTTTTGGTTTTAACTGTATTCTTATTGTATATATAAAATAAATAAATATCTGAAACAAAAAATCTTTTACACGTTTTTTAGGGTTCCGTAGTGAACAAAAAGTTTCGCCATGTCCGGCCGTCCGTCTGTCTGCCTGTCTGTCTGTCTGTCTGTTTGTTCTCGGCTTAGCATAGAGATGATAAGTACTAGAGAGCTGAGGCATAGATATACATATTAATTACGCCAAAAAACAGCAGAATACAATTTGAAAACAATTTTTGTAGGGTACCTCCCCTACACCTAAACTAGGGATGCAATTTTTTTCTCGTCTACAGCCATAGTGTGGGATAACGTTTGATTGATTGTTTAAAAATATTGTGGACAATTTTTCGATTTAGTGTTCCGGTGGCGAAATATTAAGCCTTGAAGAGCAAATTTTTGTCCGAGTACGGCGTCCCCCTCTCTCCTGGCTAAACGGTGGATTGTAGAAACGTGAAAAAAGTCACATTAATGAACTTGAAAGATATACTATCACGGCTTAGTAGGCTTTACCCCTATGTAATCCGCAAATGAATACATAGGGGTAAATACAGGCAGAGACCACGGTTTTCTGCTTGCCACGATCCTGACAACAAACATGACATACGTTGCAGAAAACGTAACGGTGACGGGTTCGATTTCTACCGAGGACCGCCGTACACTGGTACACATGGCCTCAGCCTACGTGTATTTCCATGTTTGTGATGTCCTGATGATGATGTGTAGCGTGGAAGTTTATTTTTAAGAGTAGCTTCCTACTAAGGTTCCAAAACTCCACACAAGAACAATGTGTGATTGTGTATCTTGCATTGCGTGGTTTACACCACAACGTGTCGTGCGTGACTCGGTTGCGGGACTTCATTTCTATCCTAGTGTTGGGACCGCAGAAAGGTCAGGAAAGTGTCGATAAACTGGGAAAAGTATGCAATCAACAAATTGCACCGCTAAAACATTAGTACCTTTTGTTACAAAAGTAGGTAAATTGATTAGAAATTTATTTTTATTTTATTTGTTTAGGGACACGAACAAGGTTACATTAACACATCCTATTATTAACATGCACCAAGGACATAACTAAATGCTACTTTAATTATAGGTGTCCACAGCATACGAAAATTATAATTTATAACACCTGCGTGAACCCATAATGCTTATATTCTGAAAGTATAAAAACACACACACACACACACACACACACACACACACACACACACACACACACACACACACACACACACACACACATACAGTTATTAATAATATGAAAGAAAGAGAGAGAGAGAGAGAGATGACGTGGTGGAAGGACGTTATACATTTGTGCGGCTTGAGTCCAAAAGACCGAGAATGGCCCGTTTGACATCTGGTATCCGCAAGGATATCGTTAATTACTTGACTTAACTCTACTGTAAATTGCTTTCTTGTTTGCAATAAACTGTTCTCTATCTGTGGAGAAATAAGTGGTTATTTCTCGCTTATAAAAGCAAAGGCCAAATCTAATACGAAAATGCTAATGTCCACTGTGACCATACTGTCCATATAATAGACAGTGGTTTATTTCACCGTTTTTGGAGCAACTTTTGTTTTCAGATTGATTTCACTATGCACAATACTTACCCCTAGTTTCTCGTACTCGCAATCTGTTAATCTATTGCCAACAGCTGCCGGTTGGCCAAAGTGCTTACAAAAGGTACAACTGACAGTTAACAGTAGATGAAAAGACTGTTAATGTAAGAGAAAACGGGGGTTAATGAAACTTCTTCTAAAAACCGTCCTAGTGTGTGTCGAGCCATACGCATTGTAGGGTTCCGTAATTTGTCTTCAAAATATACGAACTTAGAAGGAAGGATTTGTGATTAGTGGATTTTATTTCACTTATATTAACTACCTGCTTTACACAAGTAAAAACTTTGGCCCTTGAATCTACGTAATGAGATAATTTATGCAGCGTTCAGCACCTTCACTCACACTTGATGGGTGAAGGGACCACTCCGACGCTGCAGTGCCTGGGACATTGTTTTATAGATGGAGTAGGCTTGCTCAGTACCTGTGAAGGAAAACATCGTGAGGAAATTCGCGGCTTGGTTGGCTCCGCGCGTACTGACCTGTCTTTCCTGTGGGCTAGGCCGACTAAGCTGTCAGGATGTTACACAATTAACAACTTCATTAAAGTAATTTTCAATGGAATTTGTACGAAATTTTCCTTTTACAAGTTGGTCGACTACCCCCTACGCTAACAAAAATTGGCACTCGAAAGCTTAACATTTCGCAAACGTATCCTAGAATCATAATATTTTTTAACGACCAATTCAACGATACCCTGCACTATGGGGTAAACCTACCCTGAAAATATTTTTTTAAAGATTTAAACTACATGTATAACTATGCCAAATTTCAGCTTTCTAGAACTAATCGTCTCCTACCTAAGCTGCAGACAGAAAGGCAGCCGGACGGTCATGACGAAACTATAATGATTCCTTGTTACCTACGGAACCCGAAGAAGTGAGAATACTTTTTTTATAAGTAATAGTACAATCGTTTCTTATGAGTAATTTTTCAAGCCGCAACAGACTTGACTTCTGTTCTTTGTAACAATAACCACAAAACAAAGAAAAGTGTGCGATCTAATCAGAAGATTGTATCGAGAATGGTAGTCCCAGACTTTGTTGTTTGTCTGACGGGTGACCGCAACATTTTGACGTTTAATCAAAGAACTTCGAGCCCTTGTTAGCAATTTGACAGCTTTTATAACCCCTGCCCTATTTCTGACCCAGTGAAGTTCTAGCTACTTGTGTTTGCTTAGGAAGAAAAAAATATCACTCCACGGCCAACCTCATCCGGCCACTGCCGAGAAGGTGGGGCGTCCTGCGCTGCGTTTTTTGTCAATCTTGTTTTTTATTTGTCAAGCAATTAAGAGTCTTTAGAATTCTTCTAACTTAAAATTATTTTACTTTAGAAAAAAGGAGGGTTCAGCGTACGGCTAACCACCCGACATGGCAAAATGATCCCTGCAAAGCAAAAGAAATCCGCTGTAACTAAAAATGCGTCTCTGCCTAAATAAGCACATATTATATCGATTTTAAACTTAGGACAAATTACTTTGTACACGTCTGCCGAGGTTAAGAATTCAGTGCACTCATTCACGCGTTCCTCAATGCTTTTTAACAGTCGGTTCTTTTGTTATTGTAACAAGTTTTTTAATTTGAAACTTTTCAATGATTTCTTACCAACAATGTGACAGACGTCATTCACCATAATCACCATATCGTTTTTAAGTGACGTCATGCTGCTAGTAACACTCGCGCCATCGATACATACATACGCGTGAAAAAACATAACCCTGATTTGTTTTCCCAGTGGAGTGAAAAGAACACGCAGTATCTCTACAGTAAACAGCTGGTTGGTAGGTTAAGTACTTTCAATAAATCTCAACGAACATTACGGCTAATAATTTATCGATAACGACCACGCTTCCTTAAATTATGAATCAGTTTAGGGTCTAATTAAATCCATCTTCACCCTTTCGACGGCCATCACTAAGGACCGGGGTCACCGAGGTCAGAGGTCAAGTCTCGTCAGACCCAAGAGTGAGGTAATTTTTACGTAAGACTTTACCCGCTTCTCGCATTCTCTAACACTCATCTGTAGGGTCACTGGGTCGTGTATGGGCCTTAGGCTACATTGAATTACAGAGAAAACCTACCAAAAAGCGCCACCTAGCGCCATGGTTACAGTGTGGTCCGTAAAATTTAATGAAAATAAATATAAGTATCGAATTAAATACTAGTGTGTTATAAGAAACTGTGACTTTGTTACGTGATGCCTAAGTGAGAGTGTTATCCTTACAAAACATTAACTATAAAGTGCCAAAAAGTTGTACTTGTGAAGACTCTCATTACAAAGCAAATAAGACTCTTAAAAGTGTGTGAATACAAGGAGAATCGATCAAAAACGTTTGAACGATTAAAACCCGGCAACCAATAGAAGTTTAATACGTTGGATAATCAAAAACAAACATATAAAGAGGTCAGTGCAAGTAGCAATTCAAGGCCATAACTATGACTCATCTTTAACGGTTTCTATGACACACAACCGAATTGGCTATCAATAAGAACAGCTATTTCGCATTACAAGAAACATTCAAATTGGCCAGATCGGAGCGGTTGTACTCCAACAAACCGAAGACGTGGGTTCAAACCTCACGGTAGTAAGCAAGGCCTTCTTGTTTTTTATTTTATTGTTTTTTATTTTATTGTTTCTTAAAATGTCACTGCTGTGCTCAAAATGCCGCTCTAAGATAATGGACAGATATTTCCTGGTGTGTTCAGCAGAATGCAAACTAACGTATCACATAGAATGCGCCAATGTAACAGAACAGAGGTTCTTCTTAATGACACCAGAGCATAGATTAAACTGGAAATGTAAGGCATGTTTGGAAGGGCAAACTTCCTATGAAGCAAAAAATGCCTTATCAGAAACGCCGCGAAAGAATATAACAACTCGCAAAAAGTATAAAATCAATGTTTCTACCGAGAACTCTTTTCAGTCACTATCGGAAACAGACGAAAGTGAAGAGCTTGAACTTGCATCTCCTTCATGCTCAACGCGTAGTAAACTTAACCGAAGCTGCCCCGAAGTAAACATAATAAATACCAGTAACTACGAACAACTGAACAGTGAAATATCAAAACTACATGAAAAGCTTGAAATAGCTGAAAATGAGGTTGAGAACTTGCTTCAGGAAAACGACTTCCTGAAAAAAAAAGTATTAGAGTATGAATTAAAAATACAACAACTTACACACATATGTAAAAACACCCCGAAAAATATAACATCTAAAAAAAAGAAAAAGAAAAATTCAAATAATAGCGCCAGGAAAGACCTATCGCACATTCAACGAGGATTGAACGAAAGCGTCAATGAGCTACAAGTCGGAAGTAAACATATTTCAACGTCACCTAGCGGCAGCAAACGGAATGACCCCGAGGGTTTGTCTCCTAGATCGATACCACAACATATCTCGCAGAATCTAAACGAACAGCAAGTGGTAAAATCGCCTCCTTGCGGCCAAACCCGGAACCAGGCTGGAAGTGATATAGAAAAAGAAGGTGTAAAAAATAAAATGTGCATTTTGAGCACCAATCCCCATAACAAAATTTTATCTATTGCCGAAAATAATTTGAGTGAAGACTTCATGATATGTCATTATCTAAAACCGGGAATTGGTATCAGGGAACTCATAAAGAACGTCGAGCAAAAGCTCCATGGTTATTCTATGAATGACTATTGCTTAGTAATGGTCGGTGAAGCAGATTTTAAGACATCCCAGAACTATCTTGAACTGGTCGATTATATAAGAGAAATTCTATCCAAAGCTACGCACACTAATATTATCATGTGTGTGCCAACATTTCTCTATGGAAAATATACAAATTTATACAATTTATACAACTGCAGGGTGGAATATTTCAATCACCTTCTCTGTAAAGATATTATCACGCATGAGTATGCTTACATCCTGGACAGTAATTTAAACCTGTCTTTTGAAAGGGACATGCACTCCAGATATGGTGGACGAGTTAATAATCTTGGTATGAGAATAATATTCCAAGACATACACTGCGCGGTGACAACCATAACTGAGACGCTAAAAATCAAGACTCGTACCACTCCTGTTAATTCTGAAGATGATGTCCAGCCAGAAACATTTTTTCGTCACTAAAAAGAAACATAAAGTCCCAAATAAGAGCAAGCACATAGGACTCTTTTATCAAAATGTGAGAGGACTTAAGACCAAATTGAGACAATTTAGACACAATCTTGCTTTACTGGACAGCGACATTGTCGGTATAACTGAAAGCTTCTTGGATGCCTCTGTACATGATGCTGAGCTTTCGGACGATGACTGGACCTTCCTACGTCGAGACCGCGCCACGCCCTGTGGTGGCGTTTTACTGGCGGCCCGGCCCGGACTCACTCTGCGGCGCCGACGTGATCTGGAGACTGAACGTGGAGAAGACTTATGGGCGACTTTCTCGTTACACGAATATACCTTTTATGTAGGCGTTGTCTATATAAAGCCTTCTGCTACTGACGAAGAATATATGAACTGGTTTACCATGGTTGAGAGCAAAATCAATGGCCTTAATGGGATAACTTTACTAATTGGTGACCTTAACTTAAACAGTGCGTCAGTTAGTATAAGAAATTACTATTGTTACTTCTTAGAGTATTGCGGTATGCATGATTTGAATGAGGTGAGGAATGAATACGGGGGAAAACTGGACGTGGTGCTGGTTCAGGGGGAATACGGGCGAATATTCGGGTGCCAAACCGCCAGCGGCTGTTCTGATGGGGGGCTTGTCGCACCAGATAGGTATCACCCACCGTTGGACATCAGCATCGCACTGCGGGCTGTTAGGCAGACCCATGCGGCCCAGCCTCTTCAGCCAAGCAACATACTAGACCACCGAGACTGGAACTTTGCTAAAGGTAATTTCGATCTTCTATATAGTCATTTTTGTGGTGTCCCCTGGGACTTGGTCTACTCATGCGATAATGTTAATGCGGCTGTTGAAAAATTTTATGAAATTATTTATGACATTTTTGATCTGTGCTTTCCACGCAAAGAAAGGAAGAAAGGAAACTGTCGGCGATTTCCTGTGTGGTATTCCAAACAGCTGATAAAAGATATTGGTAAAAAGTCACAGCTACATAAAACTTGGAAAAAAACGAAAGACCCTCTAATTTACAATCAATTTAGCAGATTGCGTGGTGACATTAAAATAAAGCAGAAACAAGCGTACGAAGCTTATATTAGTCGTATAGAAAAAGAAATTGGCAATAATCCGCGTCTATTTTGGCAACATGTGACAGCTCTTAAATCCAAGGGCGGTTTTGAGCCTGTGGTAGAATTTAAAGGTGCATCGGTTTCCGGAGAAGATGCGGCGAACGCATTTGCTAAGCACTTTGGTGATGTTTTCTTAGTGGAGCCACCCCTATTATCAGCTTCCGACGCGGCAGCGTCCGATACCTCTGCTTCAGCCAACTACATAAACATCACCGGAATCACGGAGGGAGACATCCTTGCGGCTATTAGCAAATTAAAGCCTCGTAGCTCCATAGGCCCTGACTGTATACCTCCTTATGTAATTAAAGGATGTAAGGATTTCTTGATTGCCCCGTTAGAGTATATATTTAATCTATCACTACAAACAGGCCTATATCCAGCCCAGTGGAAGGCAACCAGGGTCAAACCAATCCCGAAAACCAGTAATAAGACACTGGTGGAAGAGCATCGTCCTATTGCTATTCTTAGTTCCTGTGCGAAGGTCTTCGAAATCATTTTGAAACAAAAATTAGAGCCACAGATTCAGCCCTTTATAACTACTGCCCAACATGGATTTAGACCTGGAAGATCGGTTGATACTAATCTTTTGACACTTGTTGACCTAATATCAGGGGAGATGGACAGGGGCAGGCAGGTAGACGTCATTTATCTAGATTTTCAAAAGGCATTCGATAGAGTGGACAATGACATTTTGTTGTGTAAGTTGGTGGCATTAGGTTTTACACCCAAGCTTGTGGAGTTTTTTGCTGACTACTTGAAAGATCGACAGCAGTTCGTTCGACACGGATGTTTTGTCTCCCAGCCCTACTCTACTAGGTCAGGAGTGAGTCAGGGGTCAATCTTGGGTCCGATGTTGTTCTCAATAATGATAAATGATCTGCCAACAGTCTTAAGGAACTCTACATGCTTGTTATATGCCGATGATTTAAAACTTATTCAATCGGTTATTGACAATCAAAGTGTTTGTTTCCTTCAGGAAGATATAGAGTCAGTTTTAACTTGGAGTTTAAGTAACAAATTAAGCTTTAATGTAGCTAAGTGCTACATGATGTCGTACACTCGGTCTCCCTTTCCGATTGACGCAAAGTACAAACTCGGAGGGCAAATAATACAGAGAGTTTTTACTATAAAAGACCTTGGTGTAACTTTTGACACTAAACTAACCTTTCACGACCAT
Organism: Yponomeuta cagnagella; assembly: GCA_947310995.1. Lineage (NCBI taxonomy): Eukaryota > Metazoa > Arthropoda > Insecta > Lepidoptera > Yponomeutidae > Yponomeuta > Yponomeuta cagnagella. The sequence goes on from OX371279.1 coordinate 5,128,462, forward strand.
GTAACTTCCTTGGCAGCTGAAGGGTTTAGGAGGCTGGGCTTTGTTTCGAGAAATGCCCGTGAATTCCGTAGGCCTCGAACTACCCAATTGCTTTATACTTCCCTTGTACGAAGCAAGCTTGAGGCTAGCGCTTGCGTTTGGAACCCGCATGAAGACAAGTATAAACTAATGCTAGAAAAAGTTCAAAAAAGGTTCTTAAGGTCTCTCTACAAGGCTAAGCATAGAGTTTACCCATTCATGTACCCCACTAAATTCCTACTGGGAACACTAGGCTTTAATTCCTTGGAGACGAGACGTAGTAGAGACCAGTTACTCATAGCTATTAAAATTCTGCGGGGGAGGATCGACTGCCCAACTCTACTAGAAAGACTACTTCGGCTGAACGTGCCTAGCCGCTTTCGGTATGGCTCAAGGAGGCTCAGGGCTCTTTTTAGTAATGAGCGAGTTCGTACTAGCGCTCGCCGCTGGTCCCCGCTGAACCGCACCCTTGCCCGATTGAACCGGTTGCATGCGGCTGCTCCCCACGCCGATATCTTTAGCAGTCATGAGAGTCAACTAAAGAAGGAATGTCTGGCGATTTGTGAGGAAAATGAATAAGTGACATTACTCTAATTAGATTGACATTTTATTGATACCTTTGTGACAAAATTCAATTTCCGTGTGATTATTATCTTTTTAATCGAATTTATTTATTGACATGTGAACGAATAATTGTAAGAAATTAAATTTTATGAATAAGTGACATTTCCCATTTCATGAATTGTAGTTTAAATTTTGTTTTTAATTAATACTAATCTTAAATTAAATATAAAGTAAATTGTACATATATAATTTTAACGTTCTAATTTTTATAATTTTTAAATGTGATGTGATGTGAATGTAATGTATAATGTAAATAATGTTTCATGCAATTAATTACGCAATAGTTTTAACTGTAATGTAATTACTTTTCTTGCTATAATAAATAATAATCTGACCTTATGGGCAATTAATAAGAAAGAAGAAAATCCAAGAGTCGAGAATACAAAAACGCACAACGAGTTTAGAAATTAATGTAGTATTACAAGGTATGGTAGATAAACACTTAGCTGCATTAAATTAGTTGATTTTTGTTCATCATCATTATCATCATTCAGCCACAAGAAGTCCACTGCTAGACATAGGCCTCCTCCATGGATTTCCAAACAGACCGGTCGGAAGCGGCTTATATCCAGCGTCTTCCTGCCACTTGGATGAGGTCTTCTGTCCATTTTGTGGCTGGTCGTCCTACGCTGCGCTTGCCGATATGTGGTCTCCATTCGAGAACTTTTCGGCCCCATCGGCCATCAGTTATGCGTATGTGCCCCGCACACTGCCACTTCAACTTACTAATCCGCTGGGCTATGTCGACGACTTTCGTTCGTATACGGATCTCATCATTTCTTTTTCGATCTAGGTAGTAGAGAAATTCCGAGCATAGCCCTTTCCATTGCTCGTTTTTTGTTATCACATCGAAAATAATATTAACCGAGACTATAAGTAGTTTTGATTATGTAGTAGCGTAGTGTAGTGCACACATCTACAAGTAACTCTACAGTACAGTCGACAGCAGGTGAAGCTATACCTTTGTTTGCAAAGTCACCTGTAACGACACTCGTTTGGTGTCTCGTATGCCAATAATCTGTTTTCAGTTGACCAAAGTGCGTAGAAAAAAACAACTGAACACCGATAAAATTGTTAGCGTACTAGAAGTGAGTATAGAGTACCTACATTGTATATCTGCCGTCAAATTCATAAGTTCAAATAAATGTCATAACACGGTCTAAGCGAGTCGAACAAATTTTAGATTTGTGTATGGAATCCGGTGGAATCTCGTTTACCAATCCGCGCCGCATCGGGTGAATTCGGAATTGGAAAATTGGGACGCTCCCAATGACTCCCAATTCGTTCGGTGCGGCGGATAGGTGCATTAATAAGCGCACAAACTGAGTGGGCAACAACTCATGCACTGACCCTTATTAAATCAACTTTACTCTCCGCCAAATGATTAACGTTTCATGGCGTAATTAAGTGGTCGATCAAGCTTTACCCATTTTCATTTGACTTGTATGCCAACATTCCTAAGGAGATTAAAACTGTAATATACCTTCTGCTGTGGAGTAACTTCAAACGTAAAGGTGTGCGTAAACGTATCGTAAAAGATCTTCAAATGTTAAAGTATCCGTGATAAGGGATTATTGACAATAATATTACTAAGCATACATAAGCAGCCTATATACGTCCCACTACAGGGCACAGGTCTTCTCTCAGGGAGTGAGTGTGGGCTTAATAACCACGCGTGCCCACCGCGGATTGGCGATTTCAAGCGCTGAGGTATATGAATAGCTCAAACATTCAGTTTTCCTCACGGATGTTTTCCTTTACCGTTAGCGAGTGGTATTGCTACTGTAACTTCACAAATGTACATAACTTAGAAAACCAAGTCATAGGTATATGCCCGCACTGGGGATCGAACCTGGGTCTCTCGCTTCCGAGTCCGATGTTCTACCCACTCGGCTACCACCGCTGTTACTAAGCATAAAAGGTTCAAATGATAGGAGATACAGCAGGTCATTAAACTTATTGAAAACAAGGTAAACTTAACTTAAGACATTATTATGTAGAATCCGCAATTGGCGTCAACACAACGGCAGCTCAAAATGTAAAGCTTAAAACAGTTATTCCAATTAGTACAACTCTATACTAAATGTTATACTATTATTGCTCAATTCAATAGTAGTTTACCACAAATCGGTTTCCAATCATACCACGACGACCGAGTGCTAAACCGGTTGGGATCAATAAACTGCACTATTGGATTTATTTGGTACTGTCACGATACACCGCTCACTTGATCCCTGACCTGATGCGTCCAGTGATTCCAGGGCCGACTCTCGGTGGCAAGGGGCCCCGGCGTAAACCTAGTATTGGGTAGAATGACGTGATGAAAAACGAAAATAAAAATAACAAAAAAAACGGGCTTCTAAACACTAATGGTCTTATTTATAAAAAACACGATTTCTTAAAACGCCGATTAAAATGGTGGTGGAGATTTTAAAAGGAAAAGTTGTAACCACAGATTAAATAAACTAACTCTTAGGAGTTTTTATAAATAATGCCGTAAAACTAATACATGCGGGATCAAAATCATTGTTACAAGAAGTTACAATGTTGAATTTGGGTTTTTGGTATTGTTGATATTTTTAATTTCAGTTTCTTTTTATTTGTCTTTTTAATGCATTTTTATTTCAGCAATCGAGCAAAACAAATAGAAAACTTTTTTCATATTAATTAAAACAAAGCGGTAAAATCTTAGATTTTAAAAAGCATGTCAAGCATACTTTAAACACAGTTAAAGTTTGGTTTCATTTTAGTTTTTTAAGTAAAAGTTTGTTACTGTCTTCTATGTTAAGATCATTTTAATTCCAAATTAAAATTTTATAGAATAATAGAATAATTTAATATTTCTATTACGTAGTACCCAGCTTTTTGGGTTGCAGCCTAAATACAAGACTGTACGTTATTTTTATAGCTGTACCTAAGTGGTTTTTTTAATAATCTTTATTTGAAAGGGTTTTGTACAAAAAATGACAATGTCACCTTTACTTAAGTGGTTGTAACCTGTAAGTTTACCTATTAAATAAAATAAACTAAAACCATTTTTATAAGGAAACACTCTGAACTGTCGAAAAGAACATCAAAAAATTCAGAACCGAACTTCTACGTACCTAAAAAATATAACATAGAGGTGACTATAACCTATAACGACAAAAAATAAGAGGTGGATCGGAAGGTGAATTAAAAGGGTGTTATGAATCACTCAGTTTCGCAATCCGCAATAAATCTGATATCGGGGTCTTCTAGTACGAGTTCCTGCGTACGTGCCTGGTCGTATCAATGCATTCGCAGTTCTTAATGAACAAATATCATTGCATTTTATATGTAGGTGAAGGTTTTTACCAGTGTAGCTTAACATCAATCTGCAAATGAAAAAAAAAAGCTCCCCCTTAAACCATCGAATCTCGCAATACGGAACCAAATACATTCCTTTATTTGGTTAAATTATAGAGACTCTGAAATCTGGTGCCCCGACGCTCCTCTGAGTACGATTCTGGTTGTATCGATGCATTCGCAGTTCTAAATGAAGAAATAGCACTGCATTTTATTTGTAGGTGAGTGTGTTAGTTGCTGGCTCACTGAGTTTATGCCTGTTTATGCCATTAGAACGTCTCGGAATTTGATGGCGATATTTTGACCCTGAGTTTTACTAAGACTCCGCTGTCTGTCCGTCCGTCTGTCCGTCCGTCTATCACCAGGCTGTATTCTTACCTAAGAATGAATTTTATATTTTTCCCCATGTTTCCCCAATAGTTATTTTGCTTTTCGAGGCGAAGACATATTCAACAAATTAAAGTTAATAACAATCGGTTTAGCCGTTCTTGAGGTATAAATAGTGTAACTAACCCGGTTTTGTTTTATATAAATATTATGTGAGTAACGTATTACCTACATCAGGGCTTCCCAAAGTAATTTTGACTCTGACGCGTTTGGGAGGTTCCCATTTCTTTTCGACGCTCTCTCCCATTCTGGCCAAACAGTAGTTACTAGGGTACTAGGTTATAAAAAAAAATCAACGCGAGTTGCAATAATAAATTAAAAAGGTATGCTCAGCACCCAATGGAGAACTTGCACCAAAAAATCATTTAATGTAAGCGAAGAGAAGATATTAAAAGATAAATAAAAGTAGTTTATTTGCTTCTCTAAGTCTAATACTGTTCATTATATAATATTGGTTTATTACATTGTATAGGTTATATAACCTGTCGAAAACTCATTCTAGTCACATGGCACAAAAACGCGCCATACAAAATGAGCTCAAACTATGACGTCAAACCTTGCACGAAATGCTTTAGAATGTATTTAGCGTTTATCAATAAATGAGTTATGTCGTAAAATTATGTTTTTTATGCATGTAATCCCTTATAGAAATAGTTTATAATTCAATTAGAACACAAAATCTAATAAGTTTTATATTATTAGAGTAACTTGATTTTTCACATTTTTTGGACTCTGAAAACCCCGAAAACAACTATTTTCTGGTATTCATCATCATCATCACCATCATCAGCCATTTGACGCCCACTGCAGGACATAGGACATTTTCTGGTATTATTTTTCCTGATTCGATAATAATAATAATAATAATAACTTCCATCATTTGTCCTGGTCCCAAACTAGGTTCCCCGGTGCTATAGTAACCGGGCAAGGATTTTTTCTGTGTCTTCTATGGTATAAAAGAAATATCACTCCAATATAAGTTTGACGCAAGTTTCCCATCCTTCACAAAAATTTTTAAGCGCGAAGGATCGTCATCACAAGGCAATCTGTGTGGATCGCTTGGCGACGCCGCGCCGCCCCTGGGATAGTGCCGCGAGTCCGCGAGTCCCCGGGGAGTCGCGACGCACAGTTTAGGAAGCCCAGACCTAGATAACATGTTGTGATCATCCGTAAACGTAGCAGAATTTCAACGTCACTTTTCTTCTGTTATTGGACAGGTAAATCTGAACTTCGACATCACTACATTAATCTATCATCATCAAAAAGGCAGGCGTGGAAAAGCCTATAGGAGTCTTGCCGTGTTTCTGGTAACCTAAGCATGAACACTGACCGAATAAGACCACGGGTCGAAGGTATCGTCAAACAGAGTGATCTCTAGACTAGATAGATGGGACCATAAATTGATTTCTATGGAGCAAACGACATTAATTAATGATTCTACTCATGCTTTGACAGGCCATTTGGGCGTGAAAAGACATTGTCAATTACATAATTTCAATGGCTACGCATGTCCAGTTGCAATATTGATTTATTGGTAGTCATGACCGATGAATAAAATTTATATTCAGCTACTGAACTAGGTATATTCAGCTAGTTGAATCACGTTGAATGGCGGTATGACGATTGATTACCAAGTTGTAGGTTTGATTCCTAACGGGGACCGCGTAACTTTAATTTGTGTAAATGGCATTTTTCCATATTTGTGATATCTTCTGTGTTCTCTCTCACTTATGCCATTCAATTTGTGTTTTCAATAAATACTTTTTATCTAATCTATATTATAATATATGTTATACTTTATTGCGCAAGAAAAATTTAACAAGACATTACATAAAAAAAACAAAAGCGCGCTAATCTCTAAGAGATTTCTTCCAGCAAACCTTGGAGAGTCGGAGAAGCAGTAAAAAACGGTTCTAGAGGTATATACGTGTACAAAATGAACTACATAATCTACAAAATCCTAACTAACCTACTTACAGAAAAAACAAATAAACTGCATAAACTAAATAACTGAAATATATATTTATAAATATATAGAATATAGATATAGTTAATAATACATAAATATATATCTCAAATTTGTGTCAGAGATAGATAATGTTTAATCGTGGGACTAGCGCATATAGCGCATTTTCAGGCTTCACGCAAAAACCTAATACAATTTAAGTGTTGCCTTTTGAAATGTAAATATAATTGTGTGTTATGAATAAACAAACAAACATATATTCTGTGGTTACTGTCATGGCAATGTGGGAACCTAACTCCAAACCATTTCATCAGTCAAATTCTATTTAATGTAATTTAAATTTCATATTAGTCTCACCATTAAATTTTTAATGAAATTTTAATTTCCCTCTTGATTTGTATAGAATTTTATAATTTAAATTTCATAATTGAATAGAAGCTAATTAATACTACACATAGCTACATTAATAATAGACTATAATTAGATATAAGAAACTATTATATTTGTAATATAATTCATCTGGTGGTGGAATAAAGTGTTCTCTATCTATCTAACTAATTTATTTTAATTTTATTATTATGATTTTATTTTATTATATTTTATTATTATTATACTCCCTCACTCAGTGGTCAAGGCCCATAATTTGGGCAATCCCTCTGTACTAGACAGTTGAACGAACTTTTAAGGTGGTAGTCGGTGGTCTGACCCTGTTGGTGTTTCCTAAGCGCCAGATATGGTCCAGGGCCGAATTAAGACAGGGCCATCTAAACCTTGTATTTCTTAATTGCACCTGTCTAGTGGAGGTGTGATTTGTCGCTTAATAGACCCAAATCTACTTCTAAAATGTTTAAAATTCACAATTATATTTTTCCTATTTTTCATACAAATGGACCGCTTCAAATAAAGGCTTTGAAGATCAACAAAATTGTGAATTTTGCAAAAAAAAATTCGTGTATACGATTTCAGAAACGGTTTTTGAGTTTTGAGTTTTGCGTTTTTTTTTTAATTACACGTGGTATTTAGGCTTAAGATTTTTAGCTTTTACGAAAAATTATAAACACAATTTATTTTACGTCTTTGCGTAGCAAAAACCAGAAAAAAATGACTTCAAAAGCAAGATCTAATTTGGGCCATTGAACCAACAAAAGTACTTTACTTTGAAGCGTAAGTATTTAGATACGTTAATTATCTTAATTATGTACATTATACAAATACACCACAGGGCGATAAGAGCCGTTATAAATAGTTAAATCATAAAATCATCTGCTGACTCCTAAATTGAGAATCTCACAAATTTAATACTTTCTACAATTCAGATTTCCCAAAAAAGAAGGCGACAGAGAGATTTCTATATTTACTCACTGAAATTCTTAATTCACAAATAGGTGGAAAGTATGCTCGAAATAAGAGTGCTTCATAAAAGCTAAGGCCCATCGTACCATTTTTTAGGGTTCCATACCATTATCTATACAACATTAGACACAAAGATCAAGGGCAAAAAATCACGTTTGTTATTTATTTTTGAAGCGAATATGGAACTAAATATTCTGTGAATATTTCAAGCGTCTACCTGTTGCCGTTATTAATATCGAGCAAAAAGCGGCAAAAAAATTACCCTTGTTGTATGGGAGCCCCCCTTAAATATTTATTTTATTTTTGGTTATAGCGGCAACAGAAAGACATCATCTGTGAAAATTTCAACTGCCTAGCTATCACGGTTCATGAGATATAGCCTAGTGACAGGCAGACAGATGGACGAATAGACAGTCGGACCAAGTGAGTGAAGTCTTGGTAATAGGGTCCCGTTTGGCATCCTTTGGGTACGGAACCCTAAAAACACAGACTTCGGGTAGCATAGAAATGGTTGGTGTGTATCTAGGTAGAGGTCCTTCGTGTATGTATACGAGCTACATCTACAAATAAAGTCTAAATAACACAAACAACTGGCATATTTAGGATATTGATGTGATAATGACGACAAGAGTGGCAAGAGCTGGATGAGAGTAGCCGAGGACCGTGCTCAGTGGCGTGCAATTGGAGAGGTCTATGTCCAGCAGTGGACAAGCATAGGCTAATGATGATTGGCAGGGATACCGCCGTTTAGCCAAAGTATTTTTCGCCAAATTTTACTTCCCAATAAACTTATGGCATCAGTTTCATTTCCCAAATGAAACTTTAGCAAGTTTTCATTTCGCATTTTATTCATTTGGTCAAATTATCATTTCGCATAATTTTACTGCGTCAAGTTTTATTAAGACAAACGTTTATTATGCTAACGTTTTATTTTGGCAAGTGTTATATAGCAAATAATTGACAAAATGACAAAGTTTTAATAATTTCTATTTGCAACAACAAAAATATAGGTGCGACGAAGCGCGTAGCGTAGCGGAGCGCGTAGGAGCGTGTTAGGTTGAACATGTAAGACCGAAAACTAACCGAAATTACCAAACGATACTTTTGACTGAATAATGCTTGGTAAAATGAATTTTGACCAAGTATTTATTTGGTAAACAATAACTTGCCATAATAACTTTTGCTAACTGTTTATTTGCTTTAAGTTGTTTTGAGAAATGTTTTTTTGCCAAGTGATAATTTGCAGAAAATAGTTTGGGAAGTAATACTTTGGGAAACGATTTTTGGCAATACATTAGTAAACCTGATTGGCACCCTTCGTGTACGGAAACCTAAAAACGGAACCCTTATAGGATCACTTTGTTGTCCGTCCGTCCGTCTGTCTGTCAAGATACTTATCGAATCGAGTTGAAATTAAAAGCATATAAGTCCCTTGAAGCAGTGAAAAAATCAAACTTCTAAATTAACATAAAAAAAGGTGGAGCCGTTTATGCCGCAAAAATGTGTAATTATTTCGACACTCAAGGGAATCCAAATTTATAGGGTACTTTCCGTTGACCTAGAACTATGAAATTTGGCATGTAATATCAACTTATTCTACAAATACAGGGAAATATCTGAAAACAATACATTTGTAATAAAATCACAAAAAAATTGTTTTTTAACTTCGGGAAAAACTCAGAAAAAACTGCGAGACTCGATTCCTGAACTACTTGTAATATGTAAATACATCCAAATTTGTACGGAATCCTCAGTGGGTGAGTCCGACTCGCACTTGTCCGATTTTTCTACCATATTTCACACCTAATGCGGCCCTGTACACTTGCGCAAATGCGGTCAGATGTCTATAATGACTCGTTGGGTAACAAAATGAATATGAGGTGTCTATGAGTGCATGATACAATAGAATTTGGAGATTTATTTTAGTGCAACCCACGTGCAACCTATTGCATAGGAGATGAGTTATAAACGACTGCATTTGCCAAATCAGAGTTTCTTTCAAAACTTAGTGCCCATTTCACTATCGTGTCTGCCGAAGCTTGTGTATGACTTTGTGAATTACTCGCTGTAAAATAGTTGATGCACTAACTTTGTTGATATACTCGCACCTCCAGTTTCTTAGGGAGGGAGGGAAGGTAGAAAGGAAGGAAGGAAGGTTTGAATGAATGTACAGATGTTCGTAAGACAATAAATTTCTTAAATTTCTCAAATGAATGAATGATGGAATGAATGAATGAATGACTGAACGTACGAACGAATGACTGAATGAATGAATGAATAAATGAGTGTATGAATGAATTATTTACTGAAAGGAATAAAGAAGGTTCGAACGCAGACAGAATGTAGCGGTCGCATAAGTAACTGGCACTTATGCATACTTATGTAAAGTTATGTATATTTTATTTTTATTTTGGCTTGCTTTGTCTACCTAGATTCATGTCTGTGGTTAAGGTTAATAACACAACACAGTGGACAGTTACATTATACAGGGCCAGGTCTGGCGAACTACAGAATGATACCAAAGTTGTTAGGAAAATTTTTAGGGAACATTCAAATTATGATTTAAAAACGTATGAAAAGGCACTTATAAAAATAAAAACAGCGACCCAAAAAATTTTTTTTCGTACTAACAATTACTTTACTTAATAACAAAAAGCTATAAAAATATGATTTGAATGTCTTATTGTCGGCGCCGGACATCTCGATTGTTATTTCACTTGTTTTTCGCGTACCGGACTTTTAACAAATAAAACATTTTTCAACCTTCGATACTTCAAATCACTTGTTTAGAATCAAAGGCAGGAAATCACGATTATTACAGAATAAATATATCACAAAGGATAACAATATTGGCTGCGTATTTCAATGTTTGTGATGTCCTTGCCTGGTTACCATGGCACAGAGTATCCTAGTTTGGGACCTTGACAAGTGATTGAGTTGGTGTGGAAGTTATTATTATATTATTAATAGTGCACTCCGCAAATGTTGCTTGGCATATTAATAAATACATCATCATCATCAACCCATTATGTCCCCACCGAGGGGCACGGGTCTCTTCCCTGAGGAAGGTATAGGCCATACTCCACCACGGGGGCCAAGTCCGGATTGGTGGAGGATTGTAGACTAGTGGCTCGTCTACTGTCAGAAGTTGTCAAGCCGCTCTAAGGCCTTCTGACTTGGCTTAACGACTGCCATCTATCGACATTAATAAATACGCCTACGACCTATTCTCAGACCTACGAAATATACACAAAAAAAACATAATATCGGTGAAACCGTCTCGGAGGATTTCGATAGCAAACACTGTGACACAAGATTTTTAGGGTTCCGTACCCGAAGGGTGCCAAACGGGACCCTATTATTAAGACTTTACTGTCCGTCTGTCTGTCTGTCACCAGGCTGTATCTAATGAACCGCGATAGCTAGGCAGTTGAAATTTTCACCGTATTTCTGATGCCGCTATAACAAATAATACTAAAATAAATATTTAAGGGGGGCTCCCATACAACAAACGTTGTTTAAAGACAGCGCTCGCCATCTAGGGGCCATCTATGTAACCTTTACAGCGCCCGATGTGATTTAAATGTCAGTGTTAAACGCTTCTTGTAGGTTTCTATAGATGGCGCTGTTCTCTTTGTCTAATGTTGTATAGATAATGGTATGGAACCCTTCGTGCGCGAGTCCGACTCGCACTTGGTCGGTTTTTTTATATATTACATTTATTTACAGGTTGATCGCCTGTCAACTGTACGTGCAGTACCATAATAAGATGAAATAGAAGGGCAACATGGGATGCCTCTTACTTTTAATTTAACGTCAGTGTCTAGTCCGTGAAATACAATCACTTTTAGGACTGGTTTTAGACGAAGTAGGCCTATGTCCAGTAGGTATTTACAGACTGAAACATAATCCCCATATGTACAGGGTGACTTCGAATTCGTTCGAAAGTTTATTATGACAATTCGATGAAAATTTGACTACCTCGTTGGGCTAGTCGTTAGGGCGCTCACTGCAAAGATAGCGGTCGTGGGTTCAATTCCCACTGGGGGGCACCGTATATTTGTACAAATGGCCTCAGTCGGGGTGTATTTCCATGTTTGTGGTGTCCTTGCCTGGTTACCATAGCACAGGGCATGCTAGTTTGGGCCCAGGATAAGTGATTGTGAAGTGTGGAAGTTATTATTATTATAACATTTCGAAGCCGAGTCTTAGCCGATAAACATATAATATTTAGCGACAACTTTATAACAGCAAGTTTTGAGGAAGAGAGAGAGGGGCAATAGAAGGAGAGGAACTTATTTTGTAGTGGCGTATTATTTATTTACAAGCTGACTCGGTAAACGTTGTTTTGCCACATTAATTAGCCTGAAACCTATTCTCAGACTTATCAAATAGACACAAAAAATTTAATTAAAGTATTAATTAAACTTATTCGCAGATAGTTATGTACTCTAAATGACGTTTCCAAGAGTATCCTCTGTTATTATTATTACGCATGGGCGTATTTCGGATCTTATTGGCGGAGGACGTGGACCAAAAAGTTCAGGTTATCTGCCGGGTGTTATACTCATAGCATTTCAGTTTAAATTTTTATGAGATGCACTAAAGTAATACCTTAATTAAGAAAAATATTACTCACTATACACTCATAGTCACACTCACACTCACACACACACGCACACACACACACACACACTCATCATCATACACTATTCATGCACTTATACGATAATATCAAAAAATGTATGTGAAAGACCAATAAAAGATATGCCGTCAAATATTTTGTAAAGTAAAAAAAAATTTTTTTTTTACCCATCCTAATCTTGTCTTTTAATCAGCGCAGTGAGTCCATAAAGCAGAATTGAATATGTATTGTCTTTCTTTATCAACGTTGCATTACAACGTACATTGTTGGCGAGTTTATAAACGAAAATGAGGGCCTACGGTGAAATAACAAAATACGGAATTTGATTCAATTCTACGCCACCCGTAGCTACTAAGTAGCAGCCCTCGGAAGTTAATTAAATGTTACACCACGAGGAAATGTAATTTAAGAATTACGGAATAAAGGGCCGGTAACTTTAGCGAAAGCTTGACTCTTACAAGTCGTGATATAAGTGCGAAAATGGAAGAAATTGCCTGTGCATACTTCCTGGGGTCTCTGGAGACCTCTCATGTCACGAGGCTAGACGACATTAATAGAAGTGTCGAAATCCGTAATATTGTCTTCAATTTAGTAAGATAACTTAAAACTTAAAAGATTCACTCTACATGGGGTTGAATCTAAAATGCGGAATTCCTGAGACACCCCAATTAGAGTTTGTGTTCAGAAACAACTTCTTCTCAAACATGCTTGGAAATCTGAGCATTATTTTGACAACCTTCTTCGAGATAAATCGAAATTCCTATACTGGCGAGAACCATGAAGGAGGCCTATTTCCTGCAGTAGGAAATTTGTTATATTTGCTTACTGCAGGGCACAGGCCCACTCTCAGTGAGATAGTATGAGCTTAAATACCACGCATGCTCACCGCGGATGGGCGATTTCAAGCGCTGTCAAGCGTTAACAAACAATTTTAAAAACCTATTATCACGGGTTAGTGCAATGAAAAGAATATAATGGTTAACAACCATTTTTTTTTATTTATGTAGCCTATATTCGACCCACTGCAGGGCACAGGCTTTCTCACAGAGAGAGAGAGAGAGAGAGAGAATATGGGCTCAATCACCACGCGTGCCCATTAAATTAACATTAACATTAAATAAAAATAAAATCTTTTATAAAAAAATCTTGCATTTAAACACAAAGTTTTGCACATAGGCGAGCATAATGGGTTCATATGATTTTACTAGCTGGCTCGGCACAAGATGTTTTGCCATATTAATTAGCCTACGACCTATTCTCAGACCTACCAAATATACCTACACAAAAAAATTGTTAAGAATCGGTGAAGCGATTTCGGAGGAGTAAGATAACAAACACTGTGACACGAGATTTTTATATATTAAGTAGATTAAATTCGTGCGTTACGCGCTCCCTCAACTCTTTCTTCCACCTCAGAGGTATTCGTCCACCGCGCTGTACGATTATCTTATGCAAGTGCAACAAAAGTTTTGAATAAATTATCAATTAATATTATTTATTATTAATATTATCTAGTAGCTGATTAATGGTAATAAGCGTTTTGAAATTGTACAATTTCCACTGTTATATTTATTTGCTTTATTTCCTCTTGCAGTGATCTCAATATATTTAATTTTAATCACTTTCGGAGCCTCCTCGCTCCTCCCTGCATAAGACAATATTAGCCCGTCAGATTGTCTTCCTCTTTTTCGATTTACTAATCGAGAACCCCTAACTTTAGGACAGGAAAGCATGTATCCGATTTGGTCACACTTCTATAGAGAAGTGTGACCAAATCGGAATTTTGGCAAAGCAATAACCAAATGGCCGGTTGCCCACCCAATTATCTCCGAATATATTGGTGTTACTTTTACATTCGCGCTGTAGCCAACGCCATATTAACAAATTAACGTAAATTTGTAACCCGACTGCGAAAACAATGGTGGATTTGTATTTTTCGAGAGTATGCGCGTAGGTATGTATGTGTGCAGAAGCCAAATGGCTGGATCGATTAAATTAGATTAGATTAGGACTCTTTATTTTTGTTTGTTGTAGTTGTGTCAATTATAACAAAAACTGTGTCAAATGGAAGGTATGGTGCCTGCAGATAACTGTATAAAAAACCGGCGCAGTCGGCATGAGTTTGCGATGGAAACGTAAGAGCTTTTTAATTATAAAATCTGTAATCCTACTACATATTTAATGAAGTTTTTCGACGTGTAATGTAAATTATGAATAAGTATATGTATCTGTAATTTAATTATTTTTTATCTATTTGTCTGTCCGTCCATACGAAATCATTTGGTCAAGTTACTCGTCGGGTATTATATTCATCGCGCGGGTGTCATCGACTAAAAAACATCACAATATAAAACATTAGCAGAACTGTCATGAAGTGAGTCATTAACAATTTAAAATAAAAAAAAAATATTTCGTTTAACACAAAAACCAGACTTTCAAAATATCTTAAGTAGGTACATACGCCGAAATGATTACGTTTATTTTTTAACTTCATCGGGCAGGACCAAACTAAATCTAGTAGAATAATAATTAAATCTGGGTACATTTCTCCTCCGGCAAACACTTACATAGTACAATTTATTGTAGATAAAAAAGAAAATTTCTCGATACAAGAGTAAGCACTCTTCAATATGATATTGCCTGCACGAAATTGCTGTTACCAATAAGGCAAAGGTCTAATTGACCTTTCCCTTTTGTGACTGCTGTTTTTGCATTTGTTTTCTAGTATATAATAAAGATTATTCTTTCTTATCTTATCTTCTTTAAGACTTTTGAGCAGTCGGTATTTGTTTTCATAATAATATTTTTAACCTTTTACTTTCCAAGCTGAGAATCACTTTCGATTTCGGCGTATGAGGAGAATTCGCAGAACATCGCACGGTTTTGTATACTCTTAGCGAATACTCTGTGTAATTGGAAATTGGATCGTATTTTGAAGTAAACAAATTAACCATCGGTATTTCTCAGATCGTGGTGGAGTATGGCCTATACCTTCCTCAGGGAAGAGACCCGTGCCCCTCGGTGGGGACATAATGGGTTGATGATGATGATGATGATTTCTCAGATCAGTTACGAACGAGTTATCTAGGTATATGATATAAGTGTATCTAGCACGGGGTATAGATCGTTGCAAGGACTGAAATCTCCGATATTCAGAGCGTTTGTAGCCTAGTGGGTAGAATATCGGACTCGGAAGCGAGAGACCCAGGTTCGATCCCAAGTGCGGGCATGTACCTATGACTTGGTTTTCTAAGTTATGTACAATGTGAACTTATAGTAGCAAAACCACACGCTAACGGTGAAGGAAAACATGGTGAGGAAACCTGAGTGTCTGAGCTATTCACATACCTCAGCGCTTGAAATCGCCAATCCGCGGTGGGCACGCGTGGTGATTAAGCCCATACACTCTCCTTGAGAGAAGGCCTCTGCCCTACAGTGGGACGCATATAGGCTGATTATGCATACTCCGATATTCTTATCGTTTTTGGTCGGAAAAGTTGTTGGTCTATGAACTGATTTAAATTGCCAGACATCTTAGTATTTATATTTCCCAAGCTAGATTTGCTCGAACAGCAGAGACTGTCCCGTCCTATCTTTCGCCGCTTCTGACTTACGGACTAGTAATCATATCAAATATAGGTATCCTGTTTTGGTGGTTATCCGTGAAGTGCCTGATCTTTCTTGTCTCTAGCTAGACACGACTACGGTACCTGCCATCATCATATTTTATTTTTAATATATTTTTTTTGGAATATTATCTACTTATCACTCTTTAACCACTTTATTATAATATATACTTTTATAAATTATATATATGTACATATTGTCTTATTCTTATTCATTTGGCACCAACTTGTAATATACGCGTCAACTACCGCAGGCACTGACTGAAAACTAGCCCTGAGAGCTCACACCCTCAGCAGAATGCTGAGTCAGATGCCCTTTGTGGCAACTTTGACACACCACAGGATGTACTCTGACGCTCGGACTTTTTTTTGTATTATGTTGTATTTATGTGACTTGCTTTTCCTTTGTACTTGTTTGTGTTACTTGTTATGCCTTTTTTCTTGTGATGTGTTAATTTGTCCCAATAAATGTCTTTATTTCTATCTCTTGGAAAAACAGTCATTATGTTATCCCTATCTACCAAATAATTCCTAAGCCGGAAGCTTCCACAAACATCAATAAAACTGTACAATATTAGATTGGCGCGATTAGGTTCACACCAGAAAAAACATAACATAAACTCACGCCTGTGTCTCGGAGGGGTAGGCAGAGACCGCGTCTCCCACTTGCAACGATCCTGACAGATCTCTTTCGCTTCATCAACATTCACTAGTCGTTGCACCGGAATAGAAATACATTAAAACCCTATACGGTTTTATCAGAAAAAAACAGAAAGATGAGGAAAGCAGGTAGGTATAACTAAATATTGAAGAGATATTTTCATATATTAGCTGCCTTAGAAATAGTTATATTTAACACACTAGAGTACTTTCTACAGATATACGTTGTTGAACTAACCATAAAATAAATTTTATACAAAGTATATTTTGAAGTCTAAACACGTTTTCCGTTTATGCGGTTAGGATTAGCAACAAAGGTGAGATCTACATAAAATGTACATAAGTACGCAATACAAAATAACCAGCCAATTGCGTGTCGGGCGACGCGCAGTGTAAGGTTCCGTAAGAGGATTGTTTTCTTGATTGCTTTACACAACCAAGAACTTCATCAAAGTATTTTTCAATGGAATTTTAACGAAATTTTCCTTTTATAAGATGGTCGACTATTACTCGTTAACTTGTAAAGCGTACTTAGCCGTGATAGTTTTCCTTTTAACTTCATTATATGTGCTACTGACCTTTTTCACGTTTTTACAAACAACCGTTTAGACGGAAGAGGGTGGGGGACGCTCCACTCTAACAAAAATTTGCGGTTTAAAGTTTAATATTTCGCAAATGGATCTTTAAACTACCAATCCAATGACACGCCATACTATCAGATAGAGAAGAAAAAACAAATCATCTCCAATTTAGGTAGGTATTCAGCCGTTTTGCCGGCGTGATTAATAATTTAATCTATACCAAATTTCAGCTAGAATGCTAATAGTCTCTGAGCTAGGCCACGGACAGACAGACAGGCGGACGGAGATGGAAAACCTATAAGGGTTCCTTCTTTACTATGGAACCCTAAAAATGTATTTGCTGTGTGAAAACAAAGTTACCGGGGTGGACTTTTTGTTAATTTTGTAGGTCAGTCTAAGAGCTTATTCTCGATCTCGATTTGAAAGGTTTTACCAGATTGATTGTTTATCCACGCTGCAACGGGCCGGTTCGTTTCCAATCTATAATAAACCTTAAATACTTGAGAAGTTAGAAGCGATACTAAGTATAAGTGAAAGCCCGTTCATACTCGTCGGCCACATTTTCTCAAACAATTTCTTTAAGCCAGTGTTAGTGAAAAACATAGATGTCTAACTAGCGCTAAAACAGACCCCACGTTTAACTGTGGGAAGGTGGGCTGGGCTTGTCAATTGTGTCACCAATCGGACCGTGTTCAGTATTACCCGGCAAAATATCTATGTACCTGCCACAGTCAGACCGCTATCTTACATGGTAACTTGATATTTCGACGGGTTATACGTCACTGGTTTGACGTTATTGTATAAATTTATGTATTAGTATATTATAATGATATATATGTTTGTATAGTATATATTTGTATTCTATGGTTAGTTTAAGTATTTTATTAAGTATGTATGAATATTAGAAGTAAGTCAGTTTATGTATATTTTTTTCCCATATATTTAATGTACACCTACCTACCTACACTCTTCATCAGTTCTATCCATCCTAAGGTTGTCTGGAAGAGATCGCTTTTAGCGATAAGACCGCCAATTGTATACGGCAAAACTTAGACATGTAAGCCTTTTAATGTATTTTGTTTTCTGGTGTGTACAATAAAGTGTTCTAATCTAATCTAAACCCAATCATAAGTTACGCTGTCATTTACTATCGCCCAATCAACGTTCAGCATTTTCTCTCTCTGAGAGAAGGCCTATGCCCTGCAGTGGGACGTATATAGGCTGAGTACAATCAACGTTCACGTTCGTCTCGCATGGCGCACAGAATGAACCAATCACTGAGTGATTTACTCTACAGCACAACTTGCGCTCATTTTATTGTTACAGACTAATCGAGAGGACAGGGGCCGTGTCTGAGAGTGAATTTTGTAGGATGAAATGTAACACATAAAAATCTGGTGTCACAGTGTTTGATATGGAACTCCTCCGAAACGGCTTCACCGAGTTTTATGGATTGTTTGTGTATATTTGGTAGGTTTGAGAATAGGTCGTAGGCTAATTAATATGGGGAAACGACGTTTGCCGAGTCAGCTCGTAGATAGAGAACACTTTATTGCACAACCAGGGCCTAGATTCTCTTAATGCATTGTAGTATCATGACAACTGCATGAACATGGCGGTTTTCATTTCATGGCTGCTTTAAGTCTACGCGGGCACACCCATCAAACCTTCTAGGCATCAATGGTACGAAAAAACACGTCACGTGACCCGACAGTGTACCTGTCATTATACTACAATGCACTAACAGAATCGAGGCCCAGGTGAAAGATAAGTGTATTTCTATGGGTTTCTTATTCGTAGCTTTGCTAAGTTGATGATTGGATTGAGATATCTGTGGGGTAGACAATATTTTTATTAAGGTTCGTTGATACGTTTCTATAGTTGCCTTATTTGTCATTGCTTGGCAGTATTGATATTTATGTAGGGCTTTTTAAAGATTACAATAACAGTCGACGGCACATCAAGCTTTACATGAAGACACTCTGCTCAGTTGCGTTACGTGAGACTAAGCAACTACAATTTTAAGGTGTACCTTAAATACTTAAAATACCTTTCTTTATTAAATAAATGACAATCACACATCATTTTTTTTTTTATTGCATAAACACGTAAACATTTAAGGCTGCTTTTGCTTGCAGCATGCTTTCTCGCTCGCACATTTATAATTTTTAATGTTGTTTCCAAAGTTCTTAATTTTGGAATCAACTTTTCTTAATTAAAAACTTGGCACGGGATAAGAAAAATATGCCCTGAATATCCGCAAAACCTCCGACCATATTCATCGAAAGTGTACTCATTTTATAACAATCACTAAAACTGTTAAATTGTGCGAGCGAGACAGCACGCTTCACGTGAGAACAGTCTTTAATGCAGATCCCTGCAGGTGTAAGATTCAGAAAAAAAATAGGGAAAGAAAATAAATAGATACAAAATTTTAATTTTTGAATGAGACAGCTGTTCCTGGGAAATTGCACCCAAAACCTCCTTTTGCAGCATGCGTTTGGACGGAATGCCAGAATCGGCGACCGCGTAACACGGTTCCCATGGCAACCGCCCAACAAGTGTGATTACGTGTCGTCATATCACATCAATATTCTAAATAAGCCAGTGGTTTGTGTTATTTAGAATATATTTGTGGATGTAGCCCGTGTACATCTGTACATATACGAATAGCTACACACCATTTCTATGCTACCCGCAGTGTTTTTACTTTAGGGCTTCGTACCCGAAGGGTGCCAAACGGGATCCTATTACTAAGACATCACTGTCGTCCGTCTGTCTGTCTGTCCGTCCGTCTGTCTGTCTGTCCATCTGTCTGTCTGTCTGTCTGTCTGTCTGTCTGTCACCAGGCTGTATCTCATGAAGCGTGATAGCAAGGCAGTTGACTTTACTTTATTTTATAACTATGACACACCATTCGAATTACGAAGTTTGGACTGATTTCGGGCAGTATTTCTTCTGCTAAAAGCTTTTTGCCAGAGTGATGTGAAGTGAAGAGAGGTTCAGCTTTTGTTGAAGCTTTAGATAAGAGGTCTTGTGTATACAGGGTTGGTTTGGTGCTTTTTTATAGCAGAGTTTTTTATTTATCAAAAGAAACACAGGGTGTTAACCCACAGGACACGTTTAATCATATAAATTATAGTAATAAACTTTTGCATCGTACATAAGTACTTAACGAAATTCCCGCAAAGCTACAATACCTTTTTTTAAATTTTATTGATTTAATGAAATTTAATGAAACTAAATAAACGAGTAAATATCCGATTTACTCGTTTACTTTTACATTTTAAAATTTTCCGACGTTTTGGTACTTTCAGTCTACCAAGACCACGACACTTGCAAAAGTACAAAAACGCCCAGAAAATTGTAAACGAGTAAATATCCGTTAAAATTTAGTTTCATTATGTCTAGTGCTCGTATTAACCTCAGATAATTTTATTGATTTATTTTTTAATTAGTGCGTGTATACTACAGATGCCGCCAAGTATCTCGAACGAGGCGCGGTAGTCTTTTTTTTGGGACCCCGGGCTGAAGGATCTTGAAAAGTTTTTACAAATCGATTCGTCCTAATTGCGCGGGAAGCATTATAAAGTTCCTGTTCTATTTGCAAGAAGTTCCTCTCAAAGTGCGCTAGATGGCGCCAAAATAAAAATGAAACACAAAAAAGACAAAAATACAAGAGTGATATAAAAATGTAACAAAATATCTGATCAGATGGGACCCAAATTTAACCGGTCCCGCCTGCTTAGTAGTTAATACTCACGACTCAGATTTTTTTAAAATTTTCGTTTCTGCTCAAGACGTTTGCGCCGCTCCTGTGACCACCTTAACTGACCAAACGAACACCCTGTATAGTGAGAGAGTTCTCCGCCGGTACCTAATGCGCTTTCATCGTGACTAAACCGAATTACATCACAGAAAGTTTTATTGGCAGTTCGCGGAAGTTAACGGTTGATGTTCTACTCGTACAGTACAGTCGACTGGGACCCTTATATTTTAGGTTTATTTGTAAAAGGCGCAATTTGAATCTTATTAACCTAGTTCCGGATTCATTTACTTGGTTTTTTGTCGGATGGGTCCGACCAGGTTACGCTCTGATTCGAAACACGAGCGCCGTCAGTGAATTAAGATAATAATAATATGTAGTGGGTACGAAAATTCCTGAATGTATGTTTTTAGGGTTGCGTACCCAAACGGTAAGGGACCCGTTACTAAGACTCCGCTGTCTGTCCGTCCGTCCGTCTGTCACCAGGCTGTATCTTATGAACCGTGATAGTTAGATAGTTGAAATTTTGACAGATGGTGTATTTCAGTTGCCGCTATAACAAAAATTACTAAAACAGTATAAAATAAATATTTAAAGGGGGCTCCCATGCAACAAACGTGATTTTTTTGCCGTTTGTTGCTCGATATTAATTACGGCAACAGGTAGACGCTTGAAATATTCAAATGTTGTATAGATAAATGGGACGGTCCGACTCGCACTTGGCCGGTTTTTTTTTGTTTTGTCTGTTGTCTGTTTCGTTATTTTTCTGTTGTTTTTTATATTAAGAAACTATGTGTAATTCTTTCACCTGGTTATGCAATACCTAAAGTGTTTTCTATCTATCAATTTATCTATATTATCTCACATATCTGTTTGAAAATAAAAAAAGTCATAGGTACATCTACGAATAGTTACGTACATCTGCAAATTTGTAGTAGCAATATCACATGCTAACTGTGAAGGAAAACATCGTGAGGAAACCCGCGGTTTGGTTGGGTTCGCACGTATTGAGTTGTCTTTCCTGTGGGCTAGGCCGTCGAAACTGTCGGGATGGTATAGGTGCTGGGCAAGCCTACTCCATCTAAAAAATGTCTCAGGCACTGCAAAGTCCAAGTGTTTCCTTCAACCATCTAGTGTTAGTGAAGGTGCTACTGGACGATGTATATCATCTCGTTACGTTGATGCAAAGGCCAAAGTTTTATCTGTTTATTTTGTTTCCGTGATGTGTCTTGTTGTTATAATAAACGTCTCTTCCTTCTTAAACAACGCAATTAAAGTTTGTGTTGTCATAAGATAGATAGATAGATAGATAAAACATTTATTTGCATCTGCGTACACACACATATACAACAATTTAAATACAAGAAATAGTTGCACAAGAGAAAACAGAGCACAATTTTACAACATTGAGACAAACAGAGAGCACAAAAATGCAAGCACAGGCAAAACAACAGAATACGAGAAAACGATTTGTGGGTGTGGAAAATGCAAAGGGGCTCTGACTCAGCATATGCTGAAGAGGCAGACCACTCCAGCGCTGGTCTTCCGTCAGTACCCAGTAAAGCGCTGACCAATAAGCAGCCTATATACGTCCCACTGTAGGGCACAGGCCTTCTCTCAGAGAGAGAGGAGTAACTTTTTTCACGAGTTCTTTCCCAGTTTTATATTTTTCAAAATATCAAGGTTTATTGGTCAGGGTTGTGTCAGGGCTATGCGGTCAAGATCTGTTGTTGGGACCCATTATCAAATGAAGAAGAAGAACATTTATTGGAACAAATTAAAACATCACAAGAAAAAAAAGCATAATAAGTAACATAAATACAAAGGAAAAACTAGTCACATAAATACAACATAGGACAAGGCAAAGTCAGAGCGTCAGAGTGCACATGTGGTGTGTCAAAGTTGCCACAAGGGCGTACGTTTATTGAAGTCGGTTTTTTTTACTAAAAAGGCTTTACTAAGTAAATACGTAAAATTACAGTCTTCCTAAGTCCACACCTTCTGGCCAGAGGGGATTGTGTTCCGTCACTACAGGGAGGCGAGACAGTCAACTGAACTCCCAAACCAAACTAGGCTTTAATAAAACTCTATTTATTTCATTGTTGTATTCATAAGTAAGATAAGGTATTTATTGTATGAGTCTAGTTGCCTAAAATTAATCGTTTATTATGCTTTTTTTAAACTAAAACTTTGTTAAGCACTACACAGTCTTCATAATTCCGGAATCACTTACATGAATTTTGGTCGGAAGAGTCCGACTAGTTTTCGCTCTTATTCGAAGAGCTTAATCATGGTGAGCTCCGCCTCCACTCACCACGATTAAGCTCTTAGACAGAAATTCAAGTAAGTGATTCCGGAATTAAGTTCAGAACATTCATGATGGTACTGAACCCTATTTTTAATCCTTAATATACGCTAACAAAGTAGCGGGCACGGCTCATAATTTGATAAAGAACGTGCCATCTAATTTGTGTCTTATTTCATTAACATGTCGAGACAATGAAGCTATTACCGTGTGAAAACAATACCGCGGAAAGCTTGTTTGTTTGGGTGTCTGCACGCGACGGATTTTGAACCCATCAGACCCTCTGTATACATCTTCTTCTTCGGTCCTTTAACTCCTAGGGGAGCAAGGCCCTGACCACACAGAAGGCACGTGGGGCGAGTCTCTTCTGTGTGGGCTTCGGCCCGCCCCGTCAGTACATTTATAGGGAAGAGCGGGTGATCGTGCTCTTCCACTATAAGGGGAAATTTCCCGCCAGGCAGATCGTATGCCTGGGGACGGCCGCGGTCCGACTGCTGTTCGTCGGACGTTATATTTATGGTATGTCATGTGAAACATTTTGCTTGCGCGATGCAGCAATGTCGGAGTTTATAGTGCGCGCGCAGAGTTGACATGTGCTCGCCACACATTTTATATAAAAGTGAAACAGAAAGATGACTACACGTCTTTTCCTCGCCTGTGTATGTCCAACCCCAGGGTCTAAATAGCAGATTCCCATTTCTGACTGTCGTTCGTGGCAACTTCCACACGACTACCAAAAACCAATAGACAATTAAATCTTCTTTCTTCTTATTAGAAAACGTCTCAAAGGAGGTTTAAATAATCTGTTGTAAAGGGAAACACAACCACAGATTATAGAAACTGAAACTGAGGAGTGTTTTAGAGGAATCGTGTTTTTATAAATACGGTTTTTTATGATCGTATATTTTCGAGATAATTAAAATAAGATTTTTCGAACAAGCTGAACAAAACGAATTTTAGAATTCGTAGTTTGTATCAAATACTATATTACCTCACCCACCAACCCTCGCCGCATCAAGTGTAATCTGAATTTCATAAGGAAGGCTCCCATCAGAAACATTTTAACCACAATCTTGGCGGCTTATTAACTACTACATAACATAACGTAAACTCACTCCTGTATCCCAGATGGGTAGGCAGAGACCAGGGACTGCCACTTACTACGATCCTGACAGATCACTTTCGCTTCCTCACGCCGCACCTCATGCACGCACGCCCGTTTCGGGTACTTTTACTACTTACTAAAATTTTAGATATTAAAAACTTTATTTTAATTTTATCTTAAAATTTTAAACTGTTTGATAAGCGTTGCGGTTTCAAAAACCCTTGTCAAATCCTTTATTGACAAGAAAACAACCGGCCAAGTACGAGTCTGACTCGCGCACGAAGGGTTCCGTAACATTATCTATACAACATTAGACAAAGATCGAATTTGAGAACATGCCATCTATAGAAACCAACAAGAAGCGTTTAACATTGACATTTAACTACGTGACATCGGCGCTATGTAGGTTACATAGATGGCCGCTAGATGGCGAGCGCTGTCTTTAGACAACGTTAGTTGTATATGAGCTCCCATTAAATATTTATATTATTCTGTTCACATCGTCAGTGAAAATTTCAACTGCCTAGCTATCACGGTTCATGAGATATAGCCTGGTGACAGACAGACAGACAGAACGACGGACAGACGGACAGAGAAGACTTTGTAATAGGGTCCCGTTTGGCACCCTTCGGGTACAGAACCCTAAAAACGAGGCATAGAAACAAAGCTTCAGTGACAAAGCGGGATTCAAACCCGCGCCTGTATCAAAAAGTGCCAACCTCTTACTAACCCAGCCATTCGATCTTTCCATCGTTTCTGCGATTTATATCTTCCCAAGCCTGGCAACGACTAATGTTAAAAATAAAAAAAATATATAAAATTCAGACTAAGGGTCCAAAGATGACTCAAATAGGCCCACCACCTATAAAAGTGCAGCGATGATGAAGATATGATAATGTCACATAACCACAGACACCTACCACAATAATTGTGTTTGTAAGAAACACCGCGATCAACAAGTTAAGCCCTATTCATATTAGTTTATCCAGATTTGTGATAGTTTATTGGCAACCAAAAATACAGCCTTCGAAAGCTTTTTGTAAATATATAAACATGGATTAGATTAAAGCCGGAAAGAAAGCAAGCCCTTGTACTAGGAAAAAAAATCCTGCGCCACACCGATTATACCAATCTTATCTAATCTGGCGTCCGTAAGATTAGATACGATTAGAACATTCTGTACTCCAAGAAAGTAAATGAACACTTAAGATATAAACATAAACTACAATTTTTGGCCTTATAACTAAAGAGCAATTATGACATAAAAAATAAAAACAGTACCAACTCCAAAAATATTGATGTAGGTTTACGTAAATTACATACGTATTTGTTTTCTAATAAATAAAACAAGCTGTGTACAAGCGAACGGGAAGTAGTTGGTAGTTGTAAACTCAGGTGTGGCGTAGTGGAAGAGCCGCCTTACATTACACATTCACAGCCAATCTTGCATGATAATCATGTCGTCATCATGGAGAATCTCGCATTAGGGTCTTGATGCACTGCTTCCGTTGTGAACACGCCGTAATAAAGAATAGAGACTGTAAAAATAAATAAGCTTCGAAACCGAATGGTACTCGTACCATAGATAATGTATTTGATGTATTACTGTATTACCATATGTATTACTTCAATTTGTATTTTTATGTTTTTATTGATCATATTACAACCATCGTCATCCGTAATTCATGTGCCATATCGCTAGGTGTTGTCAACTAAATATTTTTTACTTTACTTGTCTTTGGAGTTCACAAAATTTTAGCTTATGGCAAACTGCAGTTATTGATGTTTCTAGGCAACATTTATTCTAATGACACTCTACAAGCATCGTTACTTAATACTTTATATTATTTTAATTAATTAATAAAGTAGGTACATAGATTTTAAATCATACCTAATACAAACAAAAACTCAGAATTCAGAGACCCGGGTAATTGAAAATAAATTGTACTTAATATGACATTATGTACAATTGTACAATGTACATTTTATTTTTGCTTGTATGCTTATGTTAGTAATATGACGATGTCTTTTTTGAGGTTGATAGATGTTGTATTACTGCAATTTTTATTTAGACTTGCAACACGCTTATCAGGCAACTATTACATTTTTGTAGCAGAGTCCCTAGTTACTGCTCACTAATTTTTGTAGCAGATTCCTTAGTTACTGCTCACTAAATACAACAATTTAAATATATACGAAATTATATTTAACTATCACTGATCACCGACATTTATGTGCGGATGCAGTGTACATCTTTCCATAACCAGTTCTTGCTCAAGTCATGCAAATTGGTTTTCCACCATCGAAATCTCCGGTTATCCTAGAATAAAATGTAATTATCAATATGTTGATATTTTATTTTATTGTTTCTAATTTTACGGACGTAAGTATTATGTTACCTGCGTTCACGCTTTCTCTTTCTATTGATTTCTCTCCGTGTTAAGCGACCTGTCAGAAACGAATTGAGAAGGCTCCGATATTATGATACATTCAAGTACCTAGCTGCTAAAGTTACTGTTCAGCGATTGAGGAGATCGAAAGAAAGTTTAATAGTTTAGGCCTCATTTTGTTCCTAATATTTCACTTAGATTTGCCTATATTCTGTTGGATTCTTTGCAAATGCTCATGTGATGTATCCATTACCTATCTTCGTGAACCTAATCATGATTTCTATCAAAAGGTATTGTCTCTGGTCCCCTTTCTTTTCGTGCTCAAGGCCATCTAGGAACTACATCCATCACCTATATAATTCATCACCTTCATATTCTGTTTATTCTACCGTGTAGTTTTATAACTACACTCCAATAAACTTTTAGAGATTTCAACGAAAACATGACGGTGTAAGGAATTATCAAAAGGATTGGCAAACAGTTGCTTCAAAGCTGCCGAACAAATAACTTACATCATTATGTGATAGAGTACCTTATAATGTACACATCGCGTCATTTATCAACGATGATTTCTGTGATTCGACATCAAAAGGTTGATGATCATTAAATATTTTATTGAAACTAGCCTAACGTGAACTTGTAAACTTATAAAATTTTTATAGATGAAGAAGACATTATATAAATATACTAGCTGACTCGGCAAACGGTTTTGCCATATTAATTAGCCTAAGACTCATTATCAGACCTACCAAATATACGCAAAAAAGCGTAAATATCGGTGAAGCCGTTTCGGAGGAGTTCGATAATAAACACTGTGACACGAGATTTTATATATTAGATAAATGGAAAAGGATCCATTAAGATCCAAAATGTAGGCTAATTAATATGGCAAAACAAAGTTTGCTGAGTCAGTTAGTAATTTATAATATTTTGTAGATTTTTGGGTAACTAGCTTCAAAAATATAATCAAAAAAAGAAAACCCTTCGCTAAAAATTGCGAAGCGACATTGCAGGACATACACAACTTCGAACAAAAAAGGGGGGTTAAGGGAAAACAGCTGTGACCAAATGCGTTTGCGTCAATATTTATCACCTGTAAGATCTTGCAAGTCCTCCTGTCCTCTAACACATACTAAGTACGTTTTGAATGCGTCATTTTACCGTCGTAACTTCACTTGTGATGCCTTTTCTACGTGCCTTTACAAACGCATGCAGTAACTTTTTCCGGAAGCTGCGAAAACATGCCTATTGACTCTATGGCTAGTTACACCCCGCTGTTTGTGACGCTAACAACTTCATGCATGGACGTGTTAAATGACTTACAAATATGGAATTGTTCCGTTAGGATCGCACGCGTTGATCCGATGTTATTTTAAGGAGAGAATATTCATGAGGAAAAACAGAAAAGTGAATAAAGCAAAAATCGTTTTGTTGAGTCACATCATAAGATAATTATTTCCCAGTCACGCCTCATGGTATAGATGGGGTCTAGGATGTTACGTGTTTACCTGTTAAATGCCGGTTGACTCTAGTTCTAAAGACAGTTTAATAAACTTACATTTATGTTAATGCTAAAAATAATTGACCGTTTAGTTAAAAATTCATCATCATCATAACTAGCAACACAAAAGTAACAAGACAAGTAAGAAACATACTTTTTTTCATCTATAATTTTATTTTTAACACACATAGTTATCGATTTACAAAAGAGGATCCAAATGGGGGTTCCAAACGAAACCACACTAAATATATATGTGTTTGCCCAAATATTACACTGTAGTTTGTGTGCGCTTAAAAAACTACTGGAATTGACCATTTGCTTGACAAATATTTGACCGATGAGAGAGAAAAACTTGTTATATTTACGAAAGAGTTTTCGGCTACTGTCTTACCCAATGAACAGACTTTAACATATATTTATCAGTTTTCCGAAAACTAGAAATATAGCGAATAGCTCAACTCGATTGGCAGTTGACAGGACATGTAGGTATATCGTATGGAAGGATTGAAAGAGAGTCATAAACTTGTGTCATTGAGACCGCGCACATGAACATGCAGTTTTAAGCTAGTATTACTTTTATTTTAAACCCGCATGGCTTAGTTTTCTTTGGAATTAAGTTTTTATAATTAGGACACATGTTGGGGCAAGTTAACTGAATATGGAGTGTATGTTTAGCATTTGTATTATTGTCTTGCTGTTTTATGTTGCTTACAAATAAAGTAAGTGTAGGTCACTTGTACGATGCTCTGATGACATCAGGGCTATTGCAGAGTTGACCTGGCCTACAATAGCCGTATACCGATCGCAATGTAGGACAATGTGATAAAGCAACAAACAGTGGCCAAAAATGCTGAAGAAGGAAAACAATAGCACCAAAAACTCAATTAAATATTCTTTTCTTATATCTCACGTATTCACTGGCATTCATGTGTGAACTATCTGGGGGCACGGCAGTGTCCCCGCCAAATCGAGCAAAAAAGCGGCACGGCCGTACCATCCTTTTCTCGAAGCAGTTCAGGCCATTTTCAACCCTCTATAACTTAGTTATGAATAAAACTAGAAACCTGAATTTCAAGATTTCATATTTCAAATTTCAATCAATTTGAGCCAGTAGTTTAAGAATTATAACTAGTCAAAGTTTCTTAATTTGTCACTTATCACCTACTGACTGACCGATCATGAAAAGATATTGACTTGGAAAAAAAAAGATTGACTAAGCAATCTAATTTAATATAATATGTATTACATGTGAGACACATTGTATTTTTAATCTATTCATTTAAAACATAAAATATTTTTAGTAAATATTGATATAGTCACTATGAGACGGTCTTAGGTTAGCTAATTACGTAATAACTTAAGACAGAAGGACCCTTAAGTAGGGACTGAATAAATTAACCGACTTGGTATTTATTACATGGATCTCACAACTTTTTACGGTAGAGGAACTGACCTGCATGACTTGGTACTTTTACAAGTTATGTTTTTAATATCATTATACTTTATACCACACCTACTCAGAAAGTGTCTCATTGCTCGTTCATAAACGGGTTACAAAGTTCGTAATTTCTCCCATAAAAATGTGCTGCGGGAAAAGTTACATGGCAGTTGTATGAAAATCCATTCCTGCCCTTTGCCAAAGAGAATATAACCACTACGTTTTAAGAGTCGGAACTACCACAGAATAAAATGAACCAACAAAATGTCAAAACAGGGTTCTCTCATCATAGCCAACATTTAAAAAGACGGATACGCTCACCCGGCCAGTGCTGCCAACAGAACGAAGCTAAGTAGTGTTGTCTGCCTTTATTTATTAAATTTTTTATCGATATCGATAACACACTTAAAATTTTGCTTTTCCATTTCAGTTACCGATTTTGTCTCGGCTCTGCGATTGATTCGGGGTGGTTAGCTTTTATATAGTCACTTTTTTATAGTATGAACTGAAAACTAATAACCTCGGGTCAATCGGTGAGCAGACAA
This sequence comes from Yponomeuta cagnagella, assembly GCA_947310995.1. NCBI lineage: Eukaryota > Metazoa > Arthropoda > Insecta > Lepidoptera > Yponomeutidae > Yponomeuta > Yponomeuta cagnagella. Next base: position 5,158,699 of record OX371279.1, read on the forward strand.
AATCAGAAACTGAAATAGAAAGCAATATTTTAAGCCGCGATATCAGTTATCATGAAAAATACAGGTAATAAATAAGAAGTTATACTGGAAATAAAGTTTACTTTCTAAAACCTAACACTTGAGCTTTTTTTATTGTAGTCTGCGCATAATTCTTCTGTTTCGCTAGTGTTGATTCATCTTTTTACACTCATTTCTGATCAAGAGCGAAGAAATCTGCACCAACAACTGTTCTAAAATTTGATCAGAATGTATATCACAAATCCATGACGAATCAACGACCTTCAACATCAAGACGCGACAATATGAAGCGATATCCGTTTGATGTAAGCAGAGTCGTACTTCCTCTTCAAATACTTTGAGAGTATCTGCAACCATTGAGCATAAATTGATAGTGGGATAAGTTAGCTTTCTGTCGCTCTGCTCATTTAAATCAATGTATTTGTACATTTCTTCATTTCCTGCAACACAGGTAAATTTGCTGAATAATTTTATTAAATCCAAGTATACCAACGAATGAGTGCATGCATGCATGCACTTAGTATCACATCAATCAACCGACTGCATGCAATGTACGTACTGGCAGTTGACTTGGTAGCCATTTAAACAATTTAAACATTACTGATTTGAACTTTGTTTCACATCCTTTAAAAATAACTGCCACCACAGAGTACTTTGCATTTTGCCGTAAACCATTTAAGCTTTGTAAACAAGCCAAAAGAACTTAACCTAACATTATCTGAAAAAATGAGTAAAATGGTGCCCCTCTTCTGTAATAATAAAATCGCGAAAAGCGAAAGAAAATAATGGTAACTTGAGTGTAATGAAAATATTAATGTAAAATCTGATCACCTGGCGAATCTGTTGTCAAAGAACATAAGCACTTTGAACACGTCAAGTGAATACGCCTGATTACAGCCAATGCAATGTATCCGCTGACATAAACCAGAGGTTGGTTTCCAGTAACCTTGACCCACTTCTTACATCTGTTTAAAAAAATCGATATCGATAAAATGTTTTGATACACCGCACTGTTCGTAGGAAAATATGAATCAACATTGTTGTTAGGACTTATATATAAGATGTTCGGAGTAACATTGGTTTTAAATTACTGTACATATTTAATTACCGTGTCTCCTCCAGGGGAAACCGAGCCATAAAAAAACGTTTATGTCCCTCTTTCCTTTCGGTCTTCATTCCACATATCTCGTACTTTCTATACTTCATGACGCACAGTTTTACCTAGACACAAACAATCGATTTGTCTAGCTGGTCCTCTCTTGTCGCAACTTTAGCCACCAACCACGTTATTTAGTATAAAGTTTACAAAGAATCCAAATAAAACTGAAAACAAACACACGATATACAAAAACGCCAATCTCCATCTGACAACATAATTATCTGACAATGACATAATTGACATAATAGAAAGAGAAGTCAACGGAAATGAGTGAGATAGTTATAACCGCCATTAAAATTCTACCCCGTTTCATAGACTGTTTTTTTTCTACATAGTTTCAATAGACTGCCCTTTGCCTGCTCTGCTAGCATTCTTTTGTTTTTTAGTAGCGAATATAAAAAAATATCAACGTCAAATCTCAAAAAGGTTTTATTCAAATAATACGGTATTTGACACGATCAACAATAAATTATCTCATATGCTGGATTAAAACAAAAATTACAAAATATCTCGGAAAATGTATCTCTTTTAGTCAATTCCTAGTTATTACAATTTTTAGAGGATTAAACATAAAAAGAATGCTCTGAAATGTGACGTAAGCCAGTATTTTCATACAAAATTCCGTTTTAAAAGTAACTCATTTGATACTTTGTCAAATACCCAATTAGAAAAAGAGGTGGGAATTTTTTTTTGTACTTGATTTTCAATGAAAGGAGGCTGGCAAAATTTTTCTGCTTTTATAGAAAAGAGGTGGGAATTTTTTTGTAGTCGATTTTCAATGAAAGGACGCTAGCAACCTTTTACCGCACTACGAAGAAAAACAAGCGCGGCAATTTGTTGTTTTGTTAAACTTTGTTTTTTAGTATTATTCAAAATAATTTTATTCTTCTCATAGGTGTAGTATAAAGCACTTTGTATCACTCGGGGGAAAGTTCTCTTTCTGTTATCGAATCTCTTTTAACATACTCTCGAACAGAAATAGATTGTTTTTTCCCCTCGGTGTACAATGTACTAAATCTTATATCTCACATATTCGCGGGCACTCATATGTGTGAACTATTGTATTTTGTATATCATGCTCTGTCCGGGAACATGTTAAATACGAAGAAAACCGCCGGTTTGCCAATAAAGGCTGTTATTATTATACGAATGTTAACCGATACTAAAAAGTCCGGTTGTTGTGAAATAACATCCTCTTTCACTATCGTTGGGGGCACAAATGCCCGTTGTACGAGACGATACGTCATCTTTATAAGCGTTATTTGACTGCCCCATTGGCAATATCCTTTCCGTAAAATAAATCTGTCGTTAGATAAGCTTACCGTAAGTTAATATTTGACTGAAGTTATACGGAAGAACTGTCACATGTTTCAGAGAAAAGATCGTTTACAACAATGCCACTTATACAAGTCAATACCTGCCGATAAACTGCTGCGCAGTTTGGCAAATCTGTCAACCTATTTTTTATTTTCTTTCTTTAATAAAATCTTTAAATACAATACCAGGTTTTATATCGTCGGCGAGTGAAATAGCGGGACTCTTTATTGTTCGTTCGTTCGTCCGTCCGATCGTTTGTTCTTTCGTCCGTTCGTTAGTTCGTTTATTCATTCGTCCGTTCGTTTGTTCGTTCATTCGTTTAAAAGAAAGATGTTTTATCAAAAACTTATTTCTGCCAAACAGTTTGTTTAACTGCCATGCAGTTTGGGTGGTAACAGTTGAATAGATTTTACTCCTGAATATGAAGCCAAGACCTCTCAGATGTGATGCCATTTGTGATGCACTTCTACCGATGTGACCGGTCGCCGAAATAAAATATTAAAAAACCATTTTGAACCCTAGCTGGGTTTTCATGATCTTATTGCACCCAGACCGAGTGAGCTAAAATGGCTACTCGAATGCTACTCTTGGTACACTCTGATGAAAACAGCCAATTTGTGTACTAAGATCGCTGGTGCTGGTACTGCCATAATAAGGATAAGACCACAATTTAAAAAAAAAACTTACAGATAACCCGCAGTTACGAGCGATTTCACGAAGCAATCCGAACTGAAGGTGGTTTCAACCTTATTCATTACCTCAAAGAGCAACATCAGAGCCAAGTTTAGTTACAAACCGAGTTCAGTTTCAAGGGTTAAAATTCTTTAGCAAAGAATTAGTAAGTTAAAATGCTTGGAGATACAGGTATTTTTCAGGACATTAACGGACTTATTTATAAAAACACGATTCCCCTAGAGGACTCCTAAGAATCAGTTTGAAGCTATTTTATTTTCACCACAGACTACTTTAATCGGCTTTTTAAGGAATCGTGTTTTGTTATATAAATAAGACCGTAAGGTTTTAACATTTATTTGAGTGAATCAGAACCCGCTAAAAATTTATGGGGTCCTACAGTGCCATTGGAACGTATGCTTTGTAAATAATTACTTTACAAGTAAATGTACAAAAGCAATACGGCGAACTTAACGCTATAAGCATTTTCTATTAAATTTTTAGGCGGAGAAAAAAACTTAGTGGGTAACTTAATTAAGTTACCCGGTATGTACTGACTTTAACCCCTTCCTACAACGGGCATGCGCCCGCGCAACCTGCCAGCTGCCAGCGGATGCCGATTACGTACTATGATGGCACAGTTACTGTTACTTTACCGCCTCACCGAACTGTCTCTGTTCGGTCGCCCGGCCGGTCAAACCAGACCAACGGGCTTATAGGTCACTGGAGATTGTATAGAGATGCGGCTGCATTAAAACCTCGGTTGCTTTGTCCGAAAAGAGGTCTCCAGAACGTTTTGGCGCGATAGTATTCTCTCATTGTTGCCCTTGATTAGGGATCCGTACACCGTACAAAAAAAAGACGGAACTCATATAGGATCACTCGTGCGTATGTCTCTCCGTCCGTTTGTCACAGCCAATTTGCTCCGAATTTACTGGACCAAAGCTGGTGCAATTTGTTAGGATGGTCTAATCCTATGACCCAAATACAGATGTACAAAGTGAATAAATATATATTTTTTTAAATCAGTTTCATTTTCGTAGGACAAATCAGGAAATTAAAAAAATAAGTTTTGCAAACCATACTGTTTCATTCAAATGAAATATATATTTTCGTTGTTATTTTATTTTTTTATTTTAATTTAATTATTTATTTTTGAAGTGAATATAGAACTAAATATTCTGTGAATATTTCAAGCGTCTACCTGTTGCCGCTATATCGAGCAAAAAACGGCCAAAAATATTACGTTTGTTGTATGGGAGCCCCTCTTAAATATTTATTTTATTCTATTTTTAGTATTTGTTGTTATAGCGGCAACAGAAATACATCATCTGTGAAAATTTCAACTGCCTAGCTATCACAGACAGACTGACAGTGAAGTGTTAGTAATAGTACGGAACCCTAAAAAGCGTTTTTCTCACAAGTTACGGATTTGTGGGTTGGAATGTTTCTGCGTGGTTTCGCCCAATTTTTCTTAATCTTCTTTCTGTCTCTACAGGAAATCTGCCTCAGAGTTGAGGGAGCTTGTGGGCATCCTAAGCTATGTCTGTAATCTCCTCTAGAGTACTCGTACCCCATTATAATAGGGGTTAAAGTATGAAATTGCCGTTTTATTGCAATAGGTTCTTTGAATTGACATAGAATCTTCATGGTTTGAGGTTTTCGAATGAAACTTTTTTCAAATGGTTTCTATGATGTTCTTTTTTTAAAAAATGTGAAACATTTGAATATCGTCTTTCAATTGTTTTTGTTATTCAATTTAGACAAGAAAGATGGATACTGCGAAAATTATTAGAACTCTTTATAGTACCCACAAAAAAAAAACCAAAAGCTTTAAATATCCTAAGTTAGCCATTAGATATCGTGTCGTTAATGTTGCAAGAAAATACAGAGCACTAACGTTTAAGTCGTGGCATGAATCTGTGAATGACTTGGGGCCCGTTTCTGAATTGAGAATTTCTTTAAGTAAATACTTAAGTAACGTTCTGTCACGCTCTTTTCTGAGAAATTCGAAGAGACAGCACCACAGTTAACTATTTACTTAGCGTATTATTATTAATATTAATTAAGAGTATTAATTATCTCTTACTGAAATCGATCTTGCGTGCGCAATAGGAGTTCCTGTTTTGTTTCTAACGGCATCTCGAAATGGCCAGTTAAGAAATAAGAATACCGAACTTTTCTATAGTTACATCATCATCACCATCATCAGCCATTTGACGTCCACTGCAGGACATAGCAGCGTGCTCAGGCCCCCCACCAGATGGGCAACCCGGAGCCAACCAGCGCCATTGAATGACTAAAATCGGCCATTTGTTGAAAAATATCATTTAAAGCCCAGATCCCTGGCCTTAGGTTCTATGCTGTAAGTCATAAAAATATTAAAAAATTGTCACCTTATTAAGATTAGACTATTAAATCACACTCCTGTATTAACCCAAAAAACGTCACAATGTTTTCAAACGTAGGCCACCACGATTCAGGCTTGACCTTGTGTGGTGGCTACTGCTACTGTCTTAGTTATAGTTAAACTTTTGACAATAAACTATTTCAAACTATTTCATTTCATTTATAATTTTTTTAAAACCTATTTAGAGACTAAAAATTCCACCCATGCCGGGACTAGAACCCGCGACCTCTGGCTAATCGTACCACGGTTAGGTTAGGTTAGGTTATGTTTTAGTCCCGGCATGGGTGGAATTTTTTGTCTCTAAATAGGTTTTTAAGAAACTGTCCTCAGCACGGGTCAGTGCAACAAAAAGAATTTAAAGATTTATAAACATAAACATTTACATACAGGCACATACATTGGTCCAGTTTATGCAAAAATGTATTTTAAAAGATGTTTTTTCATCAATCGCGCTAGTCAGCACCGAGTCGCTCAACCTTATTCTATCAGTAGAACACCTAGCGGTTTTGGTAAAAGGAAAAATTATTCTGTACCAAGCAAAAAACGGTGCCGAAAAGTTTCCAAAACGCCGAGAAATTATGACATTAAATCGACCATATCGATGGATCGTTGCCTCGATCTTACGAAAGTTCGTCAAGCAGCATGCATTATTCATTTAGTTAAATAAACTCTTAAACACTTTTACCGTTCCGTGTGTCATTCTTTGCCACATTAACATAACCGTTATGTTCTTACATAACCGAGCTCTTAATGTAATGTCGACTCAATGAAAAAGGTGTTAAGTATAAAAATTTCGGATTGGGCAACTCGAGATGAGTTTGTTTACTCTGGTAAATCGAATCAACAGGAATTATCGCAATGCGACCCTACGTAAAAATTGGTTCTCTTGAATGTCATCAACGCCTCTTGACAATGACAATAATAACCTGAAATTTTTGCATAATTTTAAGATCAGTTAAGTCGTAAAATTATGTAAAGCATCTTTGTTTCACAATTGTTCGTTGATGGGAAGTAGGTTAGTCGTCTTGTTTGCAACAAAAATCTCGTTTACTTTTATCAAATTATGACTCTGGCTTAATAGTGCTTTGACCTTTCGTTTTAAACGGGCAAAATAGTGTAAAGGTAAGGTAGTATCATAAATAACCTAGTACAAAGGGACTAAGTTAGCTTTCTTTGATATAATGAGAGCAGTTTTTCAAGAAATATTAAAAATAACTAGAAAAGGACACGGTTTTGTGTCTAGCATTAAACTTCCTTTGTCAACATGTGGTGTAAGTAGTCAGCTGATATTTTGTTGTTAATTCTATGGTTTAATATTAGGACTGAATCTTATCTTATCTAAGAGCGGTGGTAGCCTAGTGGGTAGAACATTGGACTCGGAAGCGAGAGACCCAGGTTCGGTTTCCAGTGCGGACATGTACCTATGACTTTGTTTTCTAAGTTTGTTTATAGTAGCAATACCACTCGCTAACGGCGAAGGAAAACATCGTGAGGAAACCAGAGTGTCTGAGCTATTCACATACCTTAGCGCTTGAAATCGCCAATCCGCGGTGGGCACGCGTGGTGATTAAGCCCATACTCTCTCTCTGCGAGAAGGCCTGTGCCCTACAGTGGAACCTTTATAGGCTGCTTATGTATGTTATCTTATCTTTAACCTCTTTTTATCCCTAAGCATTTAAGGCAAATGTCCCTGCAACATAATAATGAGTTCTTCATGTACGAGTTAGAGGAGACTAATGATGATAATAAATCAGCTTAAGCATAACCGTATCTTAGGGTTTACTAATGTATTGCCAAAAATAGTTTCCCAAAGTATTACTTCCCAAACTATTTTCCGCAAATTATCACTTGGCAAAAAAACATTTCTCAAAACAACTTAAAGCAAATAACAGTTAGCAAAAGTTATTATGGCAAGTTATTGTTTAACAAATAAATACTTGGTCAAAATTCATTTTACCACCCACTTTTCTGGTAACAGTAGGTGTCTGTGGGGGTCGCAGTTCTAACCTAACCTAACCCACTTTTCTGGTAACAGTTCGTGTCTGCACTTGCCAAAATAAAACGTTAGCATAATAAACGTTTGTCTTAATAAAACTTGACGCAGTAAAATTATGCGAAATGATAATTTGACCAAATGAATAAAATGCGAAATGAAAACTTGCTAAAGTTTCATTTGGGAAATGAAACTGATGCCATAAGTTTATTGGGAAGTAAAATTTGGCGAAAAATACTTTGGCTAAACGGCGGTATCCCGTATCTTAGGTTTACCAAGTGCCTTAGTCAAAACATCTCCAAAAGAGCTAGATTAGCTATCCATAACGGAGTGTTGGTCCCAAAATTTACGTATGGTAGCGAGACTTGTGTATGGCAAAAGAAGTAAAAAAGCAAGATTAATGCAGTAGAGATGAGGTCCTTGAGAAGTATGTCTGGTGTTACTTAGAATGACAGGATGCACAATAGTTTGATTAGGAACGTAAGAAAGGAATGTTGCGTTAGTTTGGACATGTGGAGAGGGTGAAGGAAGAAAGATTGACGAAACAAATATATCGAGCGAATATGGGTGGAACTTCGAACAAATAGGGGATGTTTTAGCAAAGGGCAACATAAAAAGTACCCGAAACCGGCGTGCGTGCATGCAACGACTAATGAGTGCCAAGGAAGCGAAGGTGATCTGTCAGGATCGTAGCAAGTGGCAGTCCCTGGTCTCAGCGTACCCCTCTGGGATACAGGCGTGAGTTTATATATATTATGTATGTAAGTGCCTTGGAGAATATTCACAGTTTTGTTGTACTGCGTGGAAGTTATTATTATTGAATGAGGTTTAGGGCCACTTCAGGGGAAGTTGTAGTTAGTTAGTTGCAGTAGTCGTTATCTGGAGTTTAAGTTAAAGATGAATAACGTAGTTATTTGTTTATTAACACTTTCACAATGATACGTGTTGGCTACTCTAAGGTTATTTCGTCAGTGAGTGAATACAGGTAAAATACGTACCTATGTTATTGTGTCAAGCGCTAGCGCAGCAAAATACAATGTGTACGGTGATAGACCGTACAATTATTAGTATTAATAAAATGCTTTAGTATGTTTGTGACATAAAAGAATTTCCACTTATACCTTAAAAGGAACGTTTGATTGTTTGTACGCGCATCTTTTACCCAGGTAAATAAACAATCCCAAGTGACTTACAAACCGTCGTGATATGGTTACCGTGGCATACTCGTAGTTAGAATCTTGATAAAACCATCAAGAAAGCATTCCCCAACCACTATGTTGACAAATAGCCTACATAACTTCACGCTAGCCTCTAGGTCCGAGCAGAGCGGGGAAAAACCCAGACGAAAGGCCAGAAGGAGAGCTCGACGCAATAATGTGTTATTGCAAAAAGCGAATCACAATTCCTATAATATCGATAACAGTAATGTAATATAAGAGGCGTGCGATGTCGTAAGCGCATCTTTCTTCGTGTGTTATGCAAGTGGGGTCACGAAGCCTCGCTGTTGCGTAATCACATGTCTCCTCGCCCACAGAGAAAACCTCACTTTCTACTGAAGGCACGTCCCAACGGAGCATTTATTTGGACAAGCCGCGGAATACATTACTATCGGCTTTTGGGTGTTTTGTCTGCGGTGTAGACTGTTGGTGTAGACTAATGTTTGCGGTGGAGGCGGAGTGAAAGAGTGCAGGGTTCGTTTATCGATTTTTTTATGCAAAAAGAATTAGTTACAACTAACATTATTAGACATTAAAATTACTATTTACATAAATACATTTAGGCACCGTAATTTTTTTCTCTACTTATGAACTAGACGCCGCAGACTCAGGTATCACATGGGGGGAGGGGGGTTTGCGCTTGGCTCGCCGCTTAGTACGGGCCGGACTGACCGGGGGGTCCGTACTGGGAGCTGGGGCCGGTGGCGCCGCCGGACGAGCCTCCGTGGCCGCCGGAAAGGCCGCCGTGTCCACCGCTACCGCCACCGATTCCACCGCCGAGACCGCCGAGACCGCCGAGACCGCTAAGACCGCCCAGGGAACCACCTCCCAGGGAACCACCGCCCAGGGAACCACCGCCCAGAGAACCACCGCCCAGGGAACCACCGCCCAGAGAACCACCGCCGATGCCGCCAGCGCCGCCGGACTCCTTCTGGGTCTTGTACTTGATGAAGTAAACCTCGGGCTTCGAGGGCTGAGTGGGGGCGGCGGTGGGGATGGTGATGTCGGGCTGCTCGTCGGGCTTCTTCACCAACACGTAGACTAGGGTCTTCTCTTCATTCTGGGCCTGGGCGGGGATGATGGGCGCGACCGGCGCAGGAGGAGCCGGGGCCTTGATGAAGATGATCTTGTAGTGCTTCTGGGGCACGCCGCCGCCGCCGATCACTTGCGGGCGCTGCTCTTCGGGCTCTGGGGGCGGGACGTGCACGTAGATGTGCTTCTGGACAATCGGGGCTCCACCGAAGCCGCCGCCGAAGCCGCCGCCGCCGGACGAGAAGCCGCCGCCGCCGGACGAGAAGCCGCCGCCGCCGGACGAGAAGCCGCCGCCGCCGGACGAGAAGCCGCCGCCGCCGCCGAGGCCAAAGCTGCTGGAGCTCAGGCCACCGGAGGAGAAACCACCACCGTGTCCTCCGCCGAAGCCGCCGCCGGAGGAGCCTCCGTGTCCTCCGCCGAAGCCACCGGATGAGCCTCCGTGTCCACCGCCGAAGCCACCGGATGAGCCTCCGTGGCCGCCGCCGGGAGCGTTATAGCTGTACCCGGCCTCCGGCCGCGCGGACCCTAGCGCCGCTACCGCAGCTAGTACCTGATGGTGGAAAACAACACTTTTAGTTAAAGCACACGGAAGCACTGTTGCCGTCTCGATTGCTTGAGTTCCGGTTTCACTTTCGTTCAATCCGTCTTTTTTTTTTTGATTAGCTATCGTATTGCGAATCCTCGAAAGAACACTGTTGAAATGCCACTTCTTTTCCTCTGGCGAATGGATGAGCACTTTCTATTGATTGTTGCGCAATAGGTCGCGAGAAGCAATCGAGACGACAATGTTGTGCAGGAAGCGCGGGCGCGGGTCACAAGTTCACTACACTTTCACAACGGCTGTACCTACCAAGAATGCTCTCATGTTGTGTGTCACGGACTGCGGTTGTGTGATGCTGCTCGGAGGCGCCCACGAGCTTATATACGGCCGGACCACCTCTCTCCTGCCTCCCCCGGTGCATAATTCGGCCTTCGGCCCGCACGAGAATTATGAATTTAATGACACCCGTCGAATACGTCTTCGGTGAAAACAATGTGGATCTTGAAACATATAGGCACTTTCGCCCATCGCCTTCGGCCGGTGGTTCTATTGTTTTTTCAGAGGCTCTTCTGGTTGTCTTTTCATCGGGTCCCAACTGGTATTTTCGGAGGCGCGTTGCTATGCAAACGTATTGATTTATTCACAAATAGGTAATCCTGGGAGAAGTAACTTCGGCATTTCTTCCAAACATCTTCTTTGTTCTCGCAATTTTGATATCAATTTAATTAGGTCACTTAAGCTTTATTATTTGGCCTACAACTGCCGGAAAACGTTAAACGGTTTGGTTTAGTGTTGTAATAGATTTTCTAATAAATTAACACGCCTAAGCAAAGTCAGACAGATGGTGTTATCATGCCTGCGGGTACAACCTGAAAATTTAGAACCATTTAACCATTCTTACTTTACACGAAAAAGCGGATTATATCTCTGAGATTTTGTCGTC